>SJXQ01007908.1:13909-324421 GCA_006408695.1 Aepyceros melampus | reverse complement strand
CAGCACCTCCGAGAACCCCTTCTTTGGACTTTCTGGGAGCAATGACTGATCTGAAGACTTCATCTTCTTCAGAGACCCTGGGACACTCTCTGCGCGATTGAATCCTAGCTTGGCTTCCATGGGCCACTGCTACTGACCCTTTTATCTCTTCTAGTAACCTTGAAATGTTGGTTTTTCTACTGTGTAGATGTTCATTTTCATGTACGTTGTACAGAGCTGAGCCCAAAGAACTCAATTCATCTGGTCCTAACACCATCTTGAGTAGAACTTTTGACTACTGTTTGGCTAATACCCTCTTCCTACCCCTCTCTCCCTGAACTCGACTCTTTGAAGCCACTTATTCCTTCACTATATGCAGAGGAATTTACAGCTTAACTATTATACTGTAGACATAAAATCTATTTGGATCTCTCCTTAATTTCTAGACTCCCCATGCTTGGCGGGGGGAAGTCTTGGCTCTCATGTAGGTGCTTTAAACTCAAGAGGAGAGCCAGTGAACATCCTGTTTTAATTTTATTAGGTAGGGTAACCAGCAGGATGTGTGTTGATGGGTGACCCTTTATTCATGGCACTGAGTCAGGCCCAACAAGAGAATCTCAGCCTCTAAAGATTTACCATTTTGGGCCATCTAGGTGGACAAAGGTTTCCCAGGGGGCTCCAGTGGTAAAGAATCCACCTGCCATCTCAGGAGTTGCAGGTTTGATCCCTGGGTCAGGAGGATCCCTTGGAGAAAGAAATGGTAGCCCACTCCAGTATTCTTTGCCTGGGAAATCCCATGGACAGAGGAGCCTGGCAGACTACAGTCCATGGGGTTGCAAAGAGTCAGACACCACTAAGCATGCCTGCACTGCAGGTGGACAAATAATAGAGGACAGGATAAACTAAACACGTAAAATAACCAGAATGTGAGAATACCAGGAACCTGGGAAGGAAAGTACACACTCAGAGAACAGCAATGAAGTTTTCAAGTTAATCATTTATCGCTTTTAGTAACCTCGCTATGTTGGTTTTCTACTGTATAGTGGTCATTTTCATAATTACATTTCCTTATTTCCCTAAGTAGCTCAGTTATATTTATTGCCTACATCAAGTAATTTTTCAGGCACATGCTGGAACTCCCCTGCCATGCTGATGCTTTCCTCTGACCTTCTAGTTTCTACTCCTGCTGTTTGCTTCCAATCTCCTGCAGATTTTGAGTCTCCCTTCGATTTTTCTCTTTCTTTAATATTTATTTGGCTTCCCTGGTCTTAGCTGCAGCATGTGGGATCTAGTTCCCCGCCCAGGCATTGAACCAGGGCCCCCTGCATTGGGAGTGTGGCGTCTCAGCCACTGGACCCCCAGGGAAGTCCCATCCCTTCACTTTTTCTTCTGTTGCTTCCCATTTAACCTTTCCAAACTGCCAGACTGCTCTACACCCCTGCTGTTAGTGGTTGCTAGATGTCTCCACTAAAACTTGACTTTCTGCCAGGAAGAAAGGACCCGCGGTGACATAGTTTTATAATGTCACCAATCTGACAGCACACTCCTTCAAAAGAGTCATCTGCTGTATCTCCATAAAAAGCTAAATAAGGAACCCTTTTACTCAGATCAGAGATGACTAGGGGCAGGGGATAGGAGACCTCTGGTGTTCCAATTATCAGATCTGCGAAAAATATTTTTAAATTTCTTCAATTAAGACGCTTTATGCCAATTCTTTCCTGTTAAAGGTGAAGTCACTGTCCAGAAGGTGTAGAAGAGAGAGCTCCAAGATATATTTGAAAATGTTCAGTGTCAACTGACATGAGTGTAGTAGGTAAGGCCCATCTGCTCCTAACAGAACCTGGGGTCAGTGGGATTTGCAGAACCTCACTGGCAGGACAATGGTGGGTAATTCAGTGGGTGCTGGGATCGTTAACCACCAGAGATGGTGTGTGCAGTCTGGGGAACAGAGGAACAGAGAGCTGTCTTGTCACTCCTGGAGGCACCAGTGAAGCGTGTGCACCGGTGTCTCCGTGAGACACCACGGCTAACGACTTACAGGCTGGATTCCTGGCTTCATGATGAACAAGTCATCAAATCAATATTTACTGCTTAGTTTTGCAAAACAAAAACTAGTGACTGCTCACCTCCAACTGGTAACGTTTCTATGAATAAAAGCACTAGCCGTGCTTCACTTCCTCATCTCTGTGATCGTCTGCAGCAATCCTTCCTGCTAAGAAGGAGCGAATCCCTGGAGACCACAGCTTTTGTTGGGGTTTCTCCTCCATGGCTGAATTCTGTCCTGACAGACGTAGGACCATCCATCTGGGGATACCCATTTATTCATTTTTGTTCTTAGTGAAATAAGGTTACTCATTAATGAAGCAGGTTAACCAACCATCTAGTCAAGGCTATGGTTTTCCCAGTAGTCATGTATGGATGTAAGAGTTGGACTGTAAAGAAAGCTGAGTGCCAAAGAATTGATGCTTTTGAACTGTGGTGTTGGAGAAGACTCTTGAGAGTCCCTTGGACTTCAAGGAGATCCAACCAGTCCATCCTAAAGATCAGTCCTGGGTGTTCACTGGAGGGACTGATGTTGAAGCTGAAACTCCAATACTTTGGCCACCTAATGTGAAGAACTGATTCATTTGAAAAGACCCTGACACTGGGAAAGATTGAGGGCAGGAGAAGGGGACAACGGAGGATGAGATGGTTGGATGGCATCACCAGCTCAATGGACATGAGTTTAGGTAAACTCTAGGAGTTGGTGATGGATGGGGAGGCCTGGCGTGCTGCGGCTCATGGAGTTGCAAAGAGTCGGACATGACTGAGCGACTGAACTGAACTGAACTGAACCAGCTGGCAATAAACTTATTTCCCTGTCCTTAAGCGGGAGAAGCCCACTCAGACAGGCAGAGAAATGTGCATGGGGGGAATCACTTGATTCGGCACATACTCTGAGAGCAATGGTGCTGAAACCCCCTTTCATGCTGCATCACTCTGCCAGGTGAGCCAGCCCAGGTGCTCAGGCTGGGTTGCAGTTCTGTGTGTCTGAATTTAGCTAGACTGTCACCTTCCTGAGGGCTGGGCTTCTATCCAGAGCCTTAGTGAGGATCTCTTCTAATACTCCACATGGAGCTTGGCGAAGGCTTGGGTTACCTATGGACTGGAGAGAAAGGAAGACCTCTCCAGGGAGAAAAGAGATGGTTTCTGGGCTCTTCACAATATCCTTCCTTTCAAAAAGAAGCAGGTGAGCAGAAAGAAGGAAAAGAAACAGCGAAGGAGGTGGGGCGGTCAGTCCAGAGGTTCCCAGTTGCTCTTAAGCTAACAAAATGAATGCCAAGAGAAAGGCTGAAGATCTTCTCTTCCCACAGGGATGCTTTCTGGCTTAAAAATTAATTCATTTTTTCAGAACTTGTGTTAAAGCGTCAACTGTTCTAATAGTCTAAAACCGAGGAGAACTTTTTCTGCTAACTAATCAAAAAACATTTTTTTTTTAACCCAGGAAGCTATGTGTGTGCGTGCTAAGTTGCATCTGGCACTTTCTGACTCCATGAACTGCAGCCTACCAGGCTCCTCTGTTCTTGGGATTCTTCAGGCAAGAATACTGGACTGAGTTGCCATGCCCTTCTCCAGGAGATCTTTCCCACCCAGGGATTGAACCCACATCTCTTATGTCTCCTGCACTGGCAGGCAGGTTCTTTACCACTAGCGCCACCTGGGAAGCCCAAAGTTTGCTTAGATAACTACAGAAAAGGCTTCCCTGGTGGCTCAGATGGTAAAGAATCAGCCTGCAATTTGGGAGACTGGGGTTCGATCACTGGGTCGGGAAGATCCCCTGGAGAAGGGCATGCAACCCACTCCAGTATTCTTGCCTGGAGAATTCCATTGACAGAGGAGCCTGGTGGGCTGCCCATGGGGTGGCAAAGAGCCAAACACGACTGAGCAACTTTCACTTTTCATGTAAAAGGCAGGAGCGCTAACACTAAACATACATCAGTGATTCCCAAAACTGACTGTGTGTTTGATTCAGCTGTGAAAATTTTCTACACTGAGATTTCTAGCCTCCTATTCAGAAATTCTGTTTCCCAAGGTCTGGGGTGGCATCTGGAAAACGTGTCCTTGGAAATGGTACCTTGTAAGTAAGTCTCAGCACGATCATGGCAGTCAGCTCCAAGATGCCTTGCTTCGTTGCATAGCATCACAGGGCTCTGATATGGACTGTATCCTCCCCAGATTCCCACGCTAAAGTCCTAATTCCCAGTACAAAATACCCATACTTTTGTTGTTTAGTTGCTAAGATGTGTCTGACTCTTTGCGAACCCGTGGACTGGAGCCCACCAGGCTCCTCTGTCCACGGGATTTTCCAGGCACGAATACTGGGGTGAGCTGCCATTTCCTACTTCAGGGGATCTTCCCGATGACCCAGGGATTGAACTCATGTCTCGCGCGTCTCCTGCATTGGCAGGTGGATTCCTTATCCCTGTGCCACCCGGGAAGCTCTACTCTGACCTTGGCTCTACTGACTTTGACATGGAAAGAACACTTCTTTTGTCTGGGTCTGTCTTCTTATGTATAAAATGAGATCAATTAATTGATCCTTGAGATCTTTTTTTGGCTCTGCAATTCTTAACTTCTCAAGATGTATTAATTCACTTTCTTTAATAGTTTCCTAAAAGCTACATAAACCGTGAGGGTCTCCTCTTCTCAACCTGCATTTTAAATGCATATAAGGAATGTATTCGTACATTTTTATTTTACGTCATGGGTTTAAGGAGTCATATCTGAATCTTGCAGCTTAATCTATTTTGCTGGAACTTACTACCTCTGTGTTGTACATGCTCCTATTTCCCACAGGTTGGGCTGCTGGGAGAGTCTCGAGGAAATGGAATTGTCATTATGCGGGTCTTCTCTCTAGCTTCAGGGCCACTGCACTAACACCTTGAAACTAAGACATTTCAGGTGCAAGTGCAGGCTAACGACCTTGCCTAACTTTGTATATGTTGTTCAGCCCTTGGGTATGATGTGATTTTCTATGAAACTCTTTTAAGATTGGTTACTGAAAATTATTTACTATCACCTGGCTTGAGTTAGAAGTCACATGATTTATTTAAAAGTCCAGGAATGGGACATGCCTAGTGGTCCAGTGGTTAGAATCCACCTTCTAGCGCATGGGACTCAGGTTCAGTCCCTGGTTGGGGAACTAAGATCCCACACGCCACACCAAGAGAGCCCACACACTGCAACTGCTGAGCTTGCTGGCGCAAGGAAGACCCCAGCGTAGTCAGAAGAAAAAAAAATCCAGGAATAAATGTGTCAAAAAATTTTTTTCAACAAAAAGCAGCCTTCTACTTCTTTTTTATTTGTAACTTAAAAAAAAAAAGTTTCACAGCAGTCACAATGTCTTTAAGCCAGGCATTATCCTTAGTATTATTTTGATATTTCACTACAAAATAAGAAGCTGAGATAGCATATATCCCCATTGCCTTGACCACAGTAGTTATGTCAGAATGAATAAAAACCAGAAGCAAGAAAACAGCTGCAACTTGAGCAGTAATGGGGATTGTTTTTTCAAAGAAGAAACACTTGAATGATTCTAACACCAAGCAAGAGTTCCTTTATCCCAGTTGCAAACAGGCAGCCAGGTTCACCTACCTCCACCACTCCATGATGGATGGATGTGTACTGTTTCTTCTTCAGCATCACCAAGGTGATGACGATCACTGTTGCTATGACAACACCGCCCACCATGAGCCCAATGATGGCACCTTTGTTGGAACCCACATCTTCTGCAAAGAACACCTTGAAAACAAATCAAGAAAAAGGATGTAACCACGGGAGATGCATGGGTGAGGAATGTGAAAAGTTTCAGTATATCCAGTCTACATTTTATGCTGTAAGTTTGAATTGTTGGTCACTCAAATTATTTGGTGCGCACTTGAAAAAAAAGCCGAAAAATCCTGAGTAAAAATGACATCTTCAGTTTGTAGAATAATATACCATGTGCCTTGCTCAGTCCTAGTATGGCCATTCCCTCCTCCCCCTCCCCCCCAATATGTCTTTAGGAAGGCAAACAGCAGTCTGCAGGGATCTGAAACCCTCTGATAGGTGGACATTCTGTTAAGTGGGGGAGGGCAGCTCTTAGATCTATCAGAAACTGGAAAGGCACAGTTCTGATTATGAAAGGAGGTCAGTATCTTCCAGTCACAGCAGGTTTAAACTGGGAGACCTGATGCATGACAGCTATGCCTTAGGTACTTCTCCAAACCACAGATGCCGTTGTTTTCTTGGAAGGACACAAGAATACAAAGGAACATGCATTCAAAGACAAAGGCATTAAACAGAAGAAAAAAGGCATCTTGTTATCTCCTTTAGGCCACAATAATTTTGCAAGACACTAATTAACCTTGAGAAGCATCATATGCTTATAAGGCACTTATTTCAAAGAGAAGCAGCAGCCGGCAACAAGATAAGAATTTTAATAGCCACACACTGACATGTGCTTTCTTACTATGATGTCTCTGGCAACCAACTAAAAATATTTTAGTCTTGATGTTTATTTGAGTTAAACATGAAAAGAACTTAGAGAATACTGTGAAGAAGAAATTTATTCAGTGATAAATTTATTATACTACATTCCTTCATACTGTTTGTAAAAGCGAGTCATTATTTTTCATCTTTACTTGAACGGAATTATGAAAGCACAAAGCAACTTTTATCATCTTTTATGTAAAGAGATGCTCTTATGCCAGATCATCTGGTTTAATTACTACAGAATATATACCACGTTTGCTATATAAATGAATAAAATAGCTCCCTAAATAATTCTTTCGATATAATCTCAAGATAATAAAATGACAGTCAAAACTAGAACTGACATCCTAGCAATCTGAAAAGGCAACATGAAATGCAGCAAATAAAGCAAATTTCGAAGAGTTTTATTCATGGTTTATCTGCAACAAAACTAGAAACTGTTCATAATTATGCTCCTTTCTAAACAAATATACTCCCTCAACATATTTGTAAAGAACAAATCATTAATTAGCTAATGATACAAGTATGAGGTAATCAGAAATGTGTGTAAGTCTGGACATCTTCCTGTGTCTTTAAGAAAATACTGTAATTTTGTAATATTCATTGCACTAATTATAGTACATTATCTTATCAACTAGTTCAGTAGAGGGAGCTGATTCTCAAATTGTTGCTGCCAGCATTAGTCACTGTCGCATTACAGGAGTTCGTGTAATTGCAGAGATGGGTTTTCATGACACAGGCACCAGAAAACACAAAGCCACACATTAATCTTCAGCTATCTGCCCCACCAGCATCCAACTCTTCAGCGGAATTCCCAGGTTTTTTTTTTATTAACCTCCTCAGCATCACCCACATCAAGAGTGACCCTGATTCTATAACAACTGACACTGGATTAACCTGTCAAGGAAAACCATGCTTCAAAGAGTTCAGTGTGCTTTTACCGAAAAGATTATGGGAGTTAAGATGCAAATCTGAGCTGCAAGTCAGTTTTGGATTTGCCCCAGTCGTTTACAATGAAAAGAGGCATGCATCATACTTTACAGGTGCTTCTGTTGGAGTTTAATACTTGGATTTATAAATTTTATTCACAAATATTGGAAAGACAGTTTCCCTTGAAAGGAAAAAAGACACATACACTTATACACACAGAAACAAAAATAAAGTGCCTAAGAGCGTCCTTCTCAAGGATTATTACTGCTTTCGGAATTTCACTACCACCTTTATTCACTACTGAATGTGCAGTCAAATTGTTTCCATTATTAATTTAAGCTACTCACTGGACTTACTCTTAAGATGGGAGGAACCCTAACATCATGAAGGATTGACTTACCTGAGGCTTTTGGTAAAGGGCTCTATGTAACTACCTTAAAGGAAATGATGGGTGTTTTTTTTATTTACTCCATGTCTAACATTTGGAGGGGGGAAGGGTGAGTATACCTGAAAAGGAAGCCACTGTCTTTCCTGCCCAAGTCTTCTGCTGAACAGCACTGCTGGGGACAGCGCTCATCCACCCCTTCTACCCACCTCCAGAGGTCCCAAACGTCCTGCCCCTCAGGAAGAATTTAAAGGGTGGGGAGGGGACCGAAGGATGGGCAAGGGAGAGGCGCAGAAACCCAGGGAGAGAGTTCCAAACATGAAATTAAGCAAACGGCCAGGAATGCTGTTTTGTGAACCTAAGTAGTATTGCACCTGTTTATTTGAGATTTTGATCCTTCACACACACATACCAAAAGCCTGCTGCCCAGGAAACAGACAGGAAGTCAATTAAAACGGCTGCTAGACTAGAAATTAGTTCCATTTTAAGTTCTTTGTGAGTTTAGCTGCTTTCTAGACCTATTTCTGCTGCTGTTCGGTCGCTGAGTCGTGTCCGACTCTCTGTGGCCCCGTGGACTGCAGCACACCAGGCTCCCCTGTCCTCCACCATCTCCTGGTGTATTTGCTCAGATTCATGGCCATTGAGTCGGTGGCACTATATATCCACTTCATACACTAAGAACTACCGTCTTAAAGGGCCTTTTTTTCTTTTCTTCCTATTTTCATGATGAGCCTATAGGCAAGCATGTCATTTTTGTTTTAATTTTTTCCTTAACTGGATTTCTGGCCCAGGAGGAATGTGAGTTATTTGGCAAGACAGAGTGGGTGGAAAAGGTAGATTATGTCACCTGCCAGTTTTTATCTATTTATTTTTTTAACTTTTTATTTTGTATTGGGATATAGCCAATTAATAATGTTGTGATAGTTTCGGGTAAACAGCGAAGGGACTCAGCCATTCACATACATGGATCCATTCTCCCCCAAACTCCCCTCCCATCCAGGCTGCCACACAGCATAGAGCAGAGTTTCCTGGGCTCTGCAGCAGGACCGTGTTGGTTATCCATCTTAAAGACAGCCGTACGCACATGTCATTCCACAAATTCATTCTCTAAGTCTGTGAGTCTGTTTCTGCTTTGTGTTCATCTGTATCATTTCTTTTTTCACCTACCAATTTTTGATGATGAACTTCATATCCTGAGTCATGTCGGAATTCTGCGTCCATCTTCACTTCAGAGATCTCTTCCGTCTTGATGTTTGTTAATCCCGAACCTGTATGACACCATAAGCATTGTACCATAATCAAAACACACAGGCCAGTTCGTTTGTTTTATCTATAAACATTATCATTACAACACAAAGCCTACCAGAAACTTCCCCTAAGCCTAAAGTTAGTGAAAATAGATTAACGACTTTCTTCAAGAAAAATGACACCTTATACTTAAATCCTTAACCACTACCGTTTTTAAACAAAAAGAAATTAAAGATTAAAGAAATTTGAACTTAAGGCTTCTATTGCCTTTAAGCACATGCTATAATTTTTTTTCTTAATGGGGAAAAATAGAAGTTAAATGCTAGTTGGGAGGGTGACAAGGATTTGTTCCTAGAATATGCTGGCTTGGTTTAGGGGCTTATAGTTTAGCCTATAATGTGTCTCTTTCCTTCAGGAAAAGTAATAAAAGGCTTTAAAAATGAGCATTAATTACTTGGTAGAACAAAACTGCTACTTTGGGACTTTGTTCCTATTACAAATAAATTATGCTCATGCATCTAGGCAGTGAAGCCCTGTAAAAATTGTATCATTTATTTAGTTAAGTGATTTAGTTGCAGATATGAATACAAAATGTAACTGGTTCATCTGCTGAATAAAGAACTGCAGTATGTAATTTTTAAAAAAAGCTTCTGTGGGACTAAGAGAATTTCTAATGCACTAATGCTTCTTTATAAATTACTATGTGATCCTTACACTAATTGTTATCAAGAGTTTAATCTTTCTGATGACAATTTGAAGTTTAAAAACAAAATGCAAAGTAATTTTTAAAACCCAAAGTGAAAGAGTGCAGTGTAAGTATGATTTACACGTTGTAGCATTTAAATATCAAAAGTCTGAATTTGAGGATGAGAATGGCTTCGAAAATCACCTGTTTTCTGCTCTTCCCACCCAGGGGTAAACTCTCAGCTCTATTTGAAAAGAGAGGAATAGATCAGTTTGCCTGCATTTTCAGACAGCTTTGTTGACTAGAATGATGTTTCTCACACTAAGCCAAAATCAGTTTCCTTGTAACTTCCACTCTTGGTTCAACACAGAACAAGTCTGAACCTCCCTTCTGCACAACAGCCTTGAACAAATCAGAAACTCAAGAAGAGACGTCATGTTCCTGCTGATTTTTCTCCTACTTGGGCTCCAAGTTCCTTCACTCCCATGGGACCTAATTTCTTGCTTTTGGTCTATCGCTCTCACAATCTTTTCTACAAGGTGCTGTGAACCCTGTCACACATCTTGTTAAAAGTGAAAAGCAATGTCCACAGCATGTGACGGGCCAGTCTAACAGCACACTCTATACAAAAGAGAAAAGGGGATAATTTGACAGGATCCAGGGAGCTCATGCTGGTTGTGACATATCACTGATTCCTTGGCCAATTGCTCAAAGAGCTTCCATTTAACAACCTACTCAAAAATGGACCCTAGATCGATGTCAGTCTCCATCCAGCACAGCCTGTGATGCTGTCTTCTCATCAGAACTATGTTTTTCTTATTCCTGTCTTCCCAGGTCTTGCTAATCCACAAAGATCAGTGGGAACGGTTCTATGATCTTGCCCTCAAGTTCTCCTAGCCTGTGACTTACCTGGGTCCTAGGGACTTACACTTGGGTAGAGAAGTGTGGTAGTTTAAAAATATAGCCACTAATTATAGATACTCTTACCATCAAGAGGTGGGACTTAATTCCCTTGTGTGTAGACCTATCATATAGATTTGCTTCTAATGAACAGAATGTAGCAAAAGTGGTGCTGTGTGACTTGAGACTGGATTGCAAGGACAGCTTCTTTTGTAATCTATCTCAGATCACTTGGTCTGAGGGAAGTTGGCTGCCATGCTGTGAGGATACTCAAGCAGTCCTATTAAAAAGATTCACATGGGCAGGCACTGAGGTCTCCTGCCAACTGCTATGTGAGTGAACCATCATGGAAAAAAACCCGACCAGCCCAGCCAAACCTCAGGGTCTCAGATGCATGCAGCTATGACAGATGTCTTGATTGCAACCTCCTGAGAGACCCTGAGCCTTAAGCATCCAGCTAAGCCATGCCTGAAATCCTTGAAATTCATTGTAAGAAGAGAAACGTTTACTTTTAAGCTGCTAAGTTATGGGGTTATTTATTATATTGTAACAGATAGCTATTACAAAAGACTGTGCTCAGGTGTGTCTCTTTGCGATCCCATGACTGCAGCCTGCCAGGCTCCTCTGTCCACAGGATTTTTTCCAGGCAAGAATACTGGAGTGGGTTGCCATTTCCTCCTCCAGGGAATCTTCCTGACCCAGGGGTCAAACCCACATCTCCTGTGTTTCCCGCACTGGCAGGGCGGGTATTTACCACTGCGCCACCTGGGAAGCGCATTACAAAGGACTAGTGCCTTCTTTTCTCATCTTCTTTCTAGAGCTTTGATTTCCTTTTAGCAAAAGACCATTCTCTTCAATATACACATGAAAGGCAGAAGCACCATCAAAGCGGGACAATTTCTCCTTCTCTCATCTTTTAACTGGTCCGCTCAGTGCACTGACCGTCCCTGACCCCTAACCCTGTCACAAGAACTGTAAGGCTCTCCATTCTTATTTATGCTCCTGCCTTAAAATGATCAGCACTTTCTAATAAATTTCATCTTATTCGGGCCTCTAATCTTCCTGATACAAGTTTTTATTCGGCTGTGACACTAATGCTTGTTTATCCCTCATTAGTTGTACATTTTTCTCTTTCTACAAACCCTTTTAAATCTGAGGTCTTTCTGAACTAAAGTCATTTCTTTATACCTTACCTCTTTCTGTCATCAGGATCTAACAATGCAACAGTTAAAGCTATATTTCTGAGATTTTAAGAAAACTGTCTTGAACACTCTTTCCTTCAAGACTTGTGAGACAAAATAACCACATTATAAAAAGGTAAAGAATGAGCTAGCTCTTCACTCAAAATTTTAAAAACGCACACTCTTCCTGGAAGGATACCGAGAGTATTTTCAATGCTCAAAAAATTTCCAAATTCATGCAGTAAGGCAGAACAACAGATAATTAACTATGGCACAACAGTTTGCAGGACTTTCAGCAGAAAAAGAGTTCATTTTTTGTACAGCATGTATAGTCAGTCACCAAAGAGCCTTTCCTTAAGCAAATCTCATTTAAAGGGGAAAAACTAATAAGCTATCACCAGAGAAATATCATTGATAATAAAAGCTGAAACTGTGTATAGTGAATGTGATGATTTAAGAAGATGTAAATAAATCGCGTGGACCTTTGCTTGCAGGTTTACCCTATGCAATCCCTGAGTTGCTCTGATTCTACTCTAAGCCCTGCTGGGACTCTTGTTCTCTAAGTCATGGTGAGTCAGGAACAGCCTGCTGTTCATTTGAAGCAGCTTTCTCAAAGGATCTGGTTTTCTTTATTAGGACTGGAGAAGGGTGGTTAAATTATAGTGGAAACATACCTCAGAGACATTGGGGGTTTAGTTTCAGACCATCGCAATAAAGTAAATATTGCAATAAAGTGAGTCATACACATTTTTTGGTTTCCCAGTGCATATAAAGGTTATGCTTGCACTGTACTGTAGTCTATTTCTAAAAAACAATGTGTGTACCTTAATTAAAAACACTTCATTGCCAAAAAAAAGGCTACCCATCATCTAAGCCTTCATCGAGTTGTAATCTTCTTGCAATAGTAACATCAAAGATGATTATCACAGATCACCATGATAGAATGATAATAAAGAAGTTCGAAATGACCTGAGAGTTACCCAGCAGTGACCTAGAGACACGAGTTGAGCAAATGCTACTGGAAAAATGGAGCTTGCTTATTTCAGGGTTGCCACGAACCTTCAGTTTGTAAAAAAAATGCAATAACTGTAAAGTGCAATAAAGTGAGGTATGTCTCTATTTATCTTCTTTATTCTGGTCAAATGGTGTAACTCATCCTTCAGAGTCTATTTCTCTCAGGAAGTAAGCCTAGGGGGGTAGCTATCAAGGTCACTGTCCCCAGAAATCACTACTGATATTATGGTTTCCCTCTGCGACACTACATTCTAGAAGTTACTGTGTCCTGGTATTTCAGATATGAAAGTCAAGGAGAAGTCCTTTTCCTCAGCTGTGATTATACAAAAGCCCTTTCTTTACTTGTTTCCAAGTGACAACAGTGATTGTGTAAAAAACAATGCCATCAGTTGAATGACATGATGGGACAACCTTGGAAAGGTCTTCTAAGTTCAGGAAGAAAAACAATATACTTGGCACAGTAGATTCAAGCATGTGGTCTCAGAAAGTGTGATGATGAAGAACCAAAAGTAATGCTATTCAACAGAAAACGTAGGGGGAAAATTGATTCATGTGTCCAAAAGACTCATTACAAGTGCAAAAAATACAGGGCATATGTGTATCTTAATACACATGCAGCAAATAAAGTTATTCAGAAACATACCTGAGTCAGAGTCTCCCTTACTTTCTCTCTGAGAATTCTTTCCCATCTATGGCCCTCTCCTGGCGGAACTCAAGTTTTACAACAGTGTAAGAAAGGAAGACTGGCCCCAGTCATTCTCTCATCAGTACAGAACTCTTCTCTTTGCAAATGGATGTGCTCCAAACCTTTCAAAACCCATCTTGCAGTTCATCTCCAGCAATGCACCCCTCGGTTAATGGCCCACCTGCTCACATTCCAAACATCACAAGGTGGTTTAGACTTTCTGTTGCTTTGAATTTCCCTGTCTTTCTAATTCCATCTCATCTTTCTAAATATGCAGAGTATGGTTCTTCTATGCTACTTCAAGTTCCTGAGAGCAAGGACCTTATCACTTCAATTCTTTCAACCCTCCAAAGCAGCTAAGGGGTCTTCGTAAAATAACAAAGGAGCTATTGCCAATGTTACCATGGGGACTTTAGAAAAAGCTTCTTCCCATCTCTATATATCCTCTAACTCTTAAAACAAATTGCTTTCATTTAAGAATGTACGGAAAAGTCCATTTCATGTTTAAAAAACAAAAAAGACTTCTGTGGTGTTACCTCTTCCTGGGTATTTCAGTAGGAACATAATGGCCCTATGTGCCCAATACAGCAACTTAATAAAACTTATTGAGTGAGTGCTTCTAATTCACACTGTATGCTTGTGGATGAGAAGCATCTCTTCCTTCAAAAATAAAGTAGGAAGTGCCATGAAAAAATGGCCCCAGGCAAAGGACTAACCCGAGCGGTCTCAGATGCAGTTAGAATGGAACCAAGCCTCAGCCTTGGGTCCTATCAGTGGGCTGAGCAGGCGGGCGTGTGTCAGTTCCCTGTTTCTTGAAATTCACTTGTGTGACACAGGCAATAAGGAAGACATTAGGCGAGCTGAAGCTGTGCCTGACTTACTGTAATTTATGTCTCTGAAAAGCCCTACAGAAAGGGATCAGAGAATCAAGATTGGCTGTCAAAATCTGTCACTCCACTGTCCCTGATGCCCTGTTAATTACACTGCAGAGGCACGAAGCAGCCACAGGCAGACTCTGAACCTCTCCTCAATGACGGTGGTTGGAGGCAGGTGCAACCTGAACCTGAGCTGGAAGAAGGAGGGGCAGGGCCCTGCTTCTGGCTGCATCTGAACAGGGGATCAGAGGTCAACAACCTCCTAGCATAAACATGTCCCTGTGAGGTTAACACCCTGTTCTGAGATTACTGCAGGGGACGTTATGAGGATACAGAGGGAAAATATGGGTAGGGTTGCACTCTTGGGAATAAAATCTTCCCAAAATATATATAGAGATTTGCCAATTCAGTTAACTTCTCTCCTCTCTCTGATCCACTGAAAGCAATGGTGCTATCAATTGGGTGAGGTTGCGCATGGGGTCAAAACCAGGCATGTATATGCTTCTGTTGTGTGTAAAAGTAAATTTGAGACCTAGGCTCAATACAGAACAAAGGTGAAAATGCGTTTCTTCTTAGTGCTCAGGAAATTACAAAAAAAGAGAAGTGTCCATACTAGTGTTAATGGGAATTTAAAGTAGCCTAAAAAATAAAGGACTTGTATGGAAAATTAGGCATGGGACTTCTGCTGTGTTTTAGACACTCATCAAGAATAACCATCAACAACCCACAAAAGATAAAATGGAAATATTTCTGGGCTCTAAAGATATTCCAATTCTGCTATTTTTTGGAAGACACGTCTAACAAGAACTGAAGTTTGAGCCCAGTTCAGTTAGAAACGGAGCACTCAAATACGAAACAAGAAAGGAAGAAATGAGATGCTCCTAGAAGTAACCAGGTCACCACCAGCTGGAGTCTACCTCTGTGTAAGTTTCCATTTTCGAGGAAAGATAGGGTCTCTAGAACCCTCTCCACTTAAAAAAAGAAAAAAAAAATAATCCCAAGCATTGGAAGGGCTCCTTTTCATTGCTTCAAAAGGAACGCTCAGAAAGAATTAAAAAAAAAAAAAAATCACCTAATTAGGAACTTGGGAAATGAAGTGTAAGGGAAAACAAGGGAGAGTTTTAAAGTTTGGTTTCCACGGTCCTTTCACATCCTGCTTCTCCAACCTTGCAATGCGGAAGGACTGACCCCAGAGAAAGGGGCTGCGTCTGGACTGACCCCAGAGAAAGGGGCTGCGTCTGCCTAAGCACAGGATGCGGGGGGAGGAGGGCACCTGGGTTATACCTGGTCGAGTGGTCAGTCCTCGGTCGGCAGCAGGGCGGGCGTCAACAGGCTCGACTGGGTACGGGAAGCAAGACACACAGAAAGCAAACAAGACAAATCGAGACGGTTAAGTCGTGGCTCCTGAACACAGTGCAGGGAAAAAGGCATATATAAAAAAAGGAGCAGCTAGAAAAGAACCCCAGTTAATCTCAAGCATCAAGGATGGGAGGGGTACCGCTTCAAAAGGCTTATCGCTATTGATGTGCCAGTCCTGCTCCTTAAGTTTTCCAATAAAAGCACTCACCAGGATACGTGGCAACATCAAAGGAGAGGGGCTGGTGAGAGTGGGTTTTCCTCCCAGTGAGTTTAGAGATAGTTTCTTAGCTTTTGATTAGAAATAAAATACATGATACTCAGTCCAGTGGAAAATCTTAAAGATCACTCCTTTTACAACTGTCCAACCTTATCTTATTTTACAGTTAATTAACTACAAAAGGACTCAGTTAAATCCTCAGGGGAAATGCAAATAGGAATTTATCAGGAGAACAAAGCTTCACCACATCATCTGCCATTTAGGGAATCAAATTTGTTCCCAGTTTGAGGGAGGCAGAGGTAAGCCAGAGTTTATCTCCCTCTCTGTGTTTTCTTTTTTTTTCTTTCTCTCTGTATTTTTAAAGACTGGTTTCTATTTAACGGTGACATACAGTTGAAACATATGAAGTGAGAGTATTTCCTTTTGTGTTTGTTGACTTTCACAATTTTGGGTTTGACCCAAAGAAAACATTGATGGCAGCACAATAGTGTTCACTATTATTTACCATTAGCTGGTATTTCCAAAGTGCTTCTGGTTCTCAGAAAATATTAACTTGAACTTACCCTGGTCTTACAAGAAATGGGCAAGGGAGAGAAACAAAGCTTTTAGGATTAACAATGGACAAGGGGACAGCGAAGCCAGGTTGTTTGTTTTTCTTTAGTCGTTAGGTCGTGTCTGACAGTTTTGTGACTCCATGGACTGGAAACCCCCCAGGCTCCTCTGTCCATGGGATATCCCAGGCAAGAATATTAGAGTGGGCTGCCATTTCATTCTCCTTCTTCCTGCCCAGGGGTCGAACCCACGTCTCCTGCATTGGCAGGTGGATTCTTTACCACTGAGCCACCTGGGAAACTCAGTAAAGCCAGGAAGGAGGGATAAAGCCTCTTGGGTATGGTGCTGGAAATAGAAAGAAGATAAGAAAAAGTGAGCAGTGGTGCCCATGGGAAGAGAAGGTGTCCTGGACGGGATGGCATTTGGATCAGCAATTTCAAGACCATACAGCTTAGGGATGCATACAGCCCAGGCATTCAAAGATGGGATTATATGCCCAAGTCAATTTTGAATGCCTCACATTGGCACGAACAGTGAGGGAGAAGAAAATGGCAGCAAGCCAAGTCTTCAAAACAGGAGGAAAAAATGTTGCTGAGAATACCAAGACATTTGGATACATCCAAAGGAAAAGGTGATTTGGTCCTTTATCATGCAGCCCGGCAGCATGAGAGCGGAAAGGGTGGTGGAGACAGCCAAACCTGATATTTACAGTGTAAGTGACCAAGGGTAAATGACCACATCTGAGGCTGTTTTTTTAATGAGTAAAATAGTAATAGAAATTCTCATTGTAACGAGGAAAAAAATTTTTTAAAACTCCGTTTCAGAAACTCTCCAATACTATAAAATTGCATTATTAAATATCCTACTTATGAATTAATCTATGACACCTATGGTGAGGATGACTAATACTCTGTTCACTATCGAACGAAGACCTAGTTCCTTCTGCAACTCACAAATACACGTGAGCAATACTCTTTGTATTTCATCCTTTTTCCGTTGTATAAGGGACTTTATTACTCCTTATAAAATGGTGTTCACGGAAGGATTATTGTACTTTTTGAGGACTTCCTGATGACAAGAGCCCCAAGTGGTGCTTCAGTTGAAGAAAATGATACCAAAACCACAGAGCAAAACCTTCATCAGTGGTTACATCATTAGCAACTGTGACTCAGGGGAAAGCAGTTGAGTTTCTGGTTTAAATCTTGGTTGAAGACCTGGTAGTCAGTCTCGGGGTCCATTTTAATGCCACCACGTGTACTTCCAGTGTTCCTGGGCAAATGTCATTCTTCCTGAAGCTCAGTTCTGTCACCAAGAATCCAGGTTTTCCCAGGGCTGAACATGCAGCTGTATGCCAAAGGCCTTTACAAATGAGGAAGCCCTGTTCCTGAATTACTCAAAGGAATATGGAAACACATCACCTGTGCATAGAAAAAAGTCTGAAAGATACTACCACAAAAATCTATCATTAGTTTATTCTGGGTAAGAGAACACTCCTATAAATTTCTCTGCCTTTTTGTTTGAAGGTGCACGTATTATTTGAAAACAGTAATAAATACTTTTTCTGTTTTTTGGGAAGATAAACAACAATAGTTTTAGTGATGTAAACCTTAGTTTAACAATGTGAGGCTGATTTAATATGAATAAATATTTTAAAAAAATACGGTATTCTTGTGTTCAGTGATCAGACACCTATGCATTTTTAAAAAGATAATCACATCACTTTAAAAAAAAATACACTGACAAAAGAGTGTATTATTCCCAATCCAAAATAAATATTTCTAATTTTTCAAATAGACCATTTCCTTCTTGAGCCAGAAAGTAACTTCAATATAAAGTAAGTTCAATAGTGTTCAAAACATGTTACTTTGGCTGTTAGTAAATTAAACATAAGAAACATGAAAACTTTAGCAGAAATGTGTTATTTCACTGCCTGCAGCAGCTCTGCATCAAATAGTCCCCTACAAAAAGAGAGAAATAGAAGGATAGCAACTCAAGGACTTCTGAGTTTGTTGGTTCTGGTGTTCACTGCATTAATAAACCAATTCTAAGCTAAAAGTTGCCGAGCATAACCTCTCCTCCCCACCAGTCCCAAGGTGATACAAGGGCAACAGGAAACCAGTTTTACACGTAGATTAAGAGGGGCCTGAAAAGGCCTGGCTTCCAGGTTTGATGAAGGACATTATTTAATCTCATTTTCCCCATTTTAAAAGTGCTTTGTTCATTGCTGCATTATAGCTAAGTGAAAATGGACCAGGGGGCTATTTCTCGATGCAATCACACACATCCGGTCTTACAAGACCTCTTGTGCCTCTGGAGGAATACTAGAGTACTCTGTGTACGGGTTCCATACAGACAAGCTGACTCCTGGCCACAAAGACTTTCCAGTAGCCATTGCATTTTCTGGATCTTCAGCCTGGCCAGTTCGGGGAGTCATGCAAATACAGAACAAACACAAATGCTATCAACACAATAGCTTTCAGCCAGATGATTTCATGATCCGTGAGAACAACCGTTTTAGGAACAATAGCCTCACTTTGGTTTAGCCATTTCAGTTTTGTGGCTCAGAAAAACCACAGAATAAAAATCCCCGAAGGCAAATCGCAGCTGGTCAAAGAGCTTAAAATATTGGAAAACTGTTCTGTGATACACTTATTTTTTCAATATAAATTAAAAGAACGCCTGGGTGATTGACCCTCTGTGTGGATCTGACTGATTGTTCTTGAGAAAAACAACAAATTCTGGTAGGCCTTTGAAGCTCTGATGATGATAAGGATTGCAGGAACAATGAAAGGAAATCCTTTGAGAATTTTAGATATTTTCAATAGCCCTGTATAGGAGCATGTTGATAAGATTAGCAAGGAATGAGGCTCTGGGGAGAGGGAGGAGAGGAAGATGGGAGAAAAAGTGAGACTTTAGGACTATTATATGGTCTGTTACATTCACTAATTTTAAGACTTACATATAGTAAGTCTTCTACATATGAACCTTTGAGTGGCAAACTTTCAAAGAAGTGAATGTGTGGTTGCATATTGAGTCACGTCAGTTAGTTCACGTGTCTGGGGTATCCTCTACAGGTGGCTGTGCCTTTCTGTAATTTACTGTGCAGTACAGGACAAAGTTCAGCAGTACAGTGTCTTTATTTCAAGCCCAGGATGTCCAGAAGCAAGTGTAAAAGCAGCTGGTACTACTGTACTTTTCAAGGTACTGTGCCGTAAGATGAAACGTGTTTTCTTTTTTGTTTGTTTGTTTTACTTAATTCAGTGATGTTTACTTTTTATATACTATGTGTCACTCAGTCATGTCCAACTCTTTGTGACTCCATGGACTGCTGCCCACCAGGCTCCTCCTGCCGTTGGATTTCCCCGGCAAGAATACTGGAGTGGATTGCTATTCTCTTCTTCAGGGGATCTTCCTGACCCAGGGATCGAACTTGTCCTCCTGCACTGCAGGCAGATTCTTTACCGTCTGAGCCACCAGGGAAGTCCCTTTTACATATTATTTGTGTGAAATGCATTATACATCTATTACAGTACAGTACTATATAGCCAATTGTTAGTTGGGTACCTAGGCTAACTCTGATGAACTTACGAACGAATTGGATTTATGAATGTGTGCTCAGAATGAAACTCCCTTTCGTATGCAGGGGACTTAATGGATACTGTTTAGGTCATAGGGTGACTCTCTGAGACAAGCTGGTAAAACTTGTCTCCTAAGGTACTGGTTCTACTTTTTTAAAAAGAAAGCTACCACCTAACATTTCCTACATTTCAAGCACTTTACTAAGAGCTTTTCATACCATCTTCATTTAATGCTTACACACTTTGAGTTAGCAATTATTATCAATTTCATTTTACAAACTAGGAAATATTGTCAGAGACACTTTGGGACTTGGCCCAGATCACATAGCTGGAATTTAAGCACAGCATTCTGGAGTGTGGGATGGTGGGGAATGTGGAGGTCTTTTGGATTGCCACTGTGATAGGAGGGAGGATATTAATGGCATTTAATAGCTGGGGACCTGGGATGCTGGACGGAATGCACAGTGAAACTCAGACAAATAAACATTGTTGTTCATGTGAGTTGCTCAGTCATGTGCGACTCCTTGTGACCCCACGGACTGTAGCCCACCCTCTCCTCTGTCCATGGATTTCTCCAGACAAGAATATAAGAATACTGGAGTGAGTTGCCATTCCCTTCTCCAGGGAATCTTTCTGACCTAGGGGTCAAACCAGGGTCTCCCACACCGAGGGCACATTCTTGACCATCTGAGCCACCAGGGAAGCCCTGGACATTTATGTATTGACGATTATGTGAGCCCAGAACCTAACTCAGCTTTACATGTAAACACAAATCATTTCTGCACAGTTCTTACTGTAGCCTGGATCTTCCCAGAGCCCACCAATGGATAATATGAAGAAAAACTTCAATTCAGGACCTCCGTATCAGTCTGCATCTATATTTGTTACATCCTAAGGGGGCAGACACTTGACTGCTATGTTTTCCACTGGTAGTCAAGCCTGAACACTTATTGAAACATTTACTTTGACGTCCATTATATTGACTAACCCCCTAAACACTGTCAGCTCATTTTAAGATTCATTAAGGAGACTTTTCAACATTTAGAAAAGGAGGGTTGGTCTGATGATGGTGAAAAGCAGAACTCAAACTCTGAGATCTTAACTATTATTGCCTCCAATATTCTTCTGCAAGAGTTTGCTGTTATTCAATAACATCCTTATTTAATAAGAATATTAGCTTTTTTAATGAAGCCAACAAAGGTCCGTCTAGTCAAGGCTACGGTTTTCCCAGTGGTCATGTATGGATGTGAAAGTTGGACTGTGAAGAAAGCTGAGCACCGAAGAATTGATGCTTTTGAACTGTGGTGTTGGAGAAGATTCTTGGGAGTCCCTTAGACTGCAAGGAGATCCAACCAGTCCATTCTGAAGGAGATCAGTCCTGAGTGTTCTTTGGAAGGAATGATGCTAAAGCTGAAACTCCAGTACTTTGGCCACCTCATGCGAAGAGTTGACTCATTGGAAAAGACCCTGATGCTGGGAGGGATTGGGGGAAGGAGGAGGAGGGGACGACAGAGGGTGAGATGGCTGGATGGCATCACTGACTCGATGGACGTGAGTTTGAGTGAACTCTTGGAGTTGGTGATGGACAGGGAGGCCTGGTGTGCTGCAATTCATGCGGTTGCAAAGAGTCGGACACAACTGAGTGACTGAACTGAACTGAGGCAATCTATTTCCTAGTCAGGGCTCCAGAGGCACTCAATCACAGACTTTGTCCAACTGGGTATCAATCTTGGCAACACTCAAGTGTCCTGAGGTGTGTGTTTAGTTCATTGGTGTTCTGCGATATTGCCAAACCATTTTTGTACTTGATCCTGACCTTTTGGATCAGTGATCCAAATGGATCACTTTGGGGGAAAGCCAGAATAGTTAAAGTCCAGTGTTCCTTCTTTGGATTAATTTGCAAGAGAAGGAAGAAAAAAAAAAAATCACCGTATGCTTTCTAACTTGGACCAACACTTAATTGTTTCTTGCTTGACTTGGGAGAAGTGTTAAGGAGCAGAAGAACAGGACGACAGGGAGACACTGACCGTGCCTCCAGGGGCTTGATTTCAGAAAGCCGCTCTACTGAAATGAAATAATTCCTTTTGCTATTTCTACATAAAAGGAATAGTCACTATTTCTCCTCCCCAACCCCGCTTTTTTTTCTAAACAAAATCAGTTTGGTTACTATTTAGAAAGTTTAACATAAGAAGCATGTTTAAATAGAATGTATGTAATTTTTAATCGTGATCATGTATATGTATATGAATACATATAGGGTCAAGATAAAATACTTAGGATGTATGAAGGCAGATTTATTTACCTGTTGGTATTATTTATGCTATTAATATAATAAATGCAAAGTTCAGTTTCCTTCATTAAAGACAACCAAGGAAACATGTAGGCTGATATTCACATATGAAGCAGTAAGCTCTTAATACTTGATAGAGAAAGGGAAATTTTGAAATTCAAGGAAGGCAACACCTTCAGGGATTATTATAACTTTTTGCTATTCTCTATTGTGCTGTGTGGAACTATGCACTGCACTTCTTTGTCTTCACTAGATTTGAAGAGTTAACATAAACAGGGCTACAGTATCTTTATCTTCATTAAGCTTTGCATGATTCACATTTTTAAAGGATATACTGAATATTACAACAAACATCAATGCTAATGTCTGTGAATTAATTTCACTTTGCTGCTAATTCAGCTTCTGTTGTTAGCTTTCTAAATCTCTTCCCATAAACTTTACCCATAAATAAATTACAATTTATAGTCGCTATTACTTGTGTGTGTGTTCATAAAAATGATTTAGGTAAACTCGAAAGTACATTTTATCCTACTTTTCCAAAATCAATACATAACTGAAAATATTAAATGGGAACATTTCATTTATGGAAAATATATACTTAAAAGATATATGAAAGGTCTTAAATTATAAGCAATTGATAGGCAATTCTTTATAATTTTAGAAGCACACTGGAGATAAATAAGTTCTCAGTGGCAGGGGTAATTTTTAATAAAAATAGAGAATAATCTATGTATTTAAGTTTTTCTGTAAAAAGCTAAAACCTGGACATAAATGACAAACTACACATTTAACACTATTTGTTATAAAAAGGGCATAAAGGACTGCAATTTGCTACTGAAGTTTGTGAGACCTCATACATGTTACCTATTTTTCTTTCAATTAAACAACCCGTTATCTTAAAAGAAAAGAGGAAATCTTGTGTGCGTTTTATTTACAAAATGAGATTGGACATTTTTTGCCAACAATTCTCACTTGAGATTGAGTGATGAGGATTTTAAATGACCAAAACGTATTTATCTTTAAAAAAATGACACAAGTAGCATTCTAGTAATTAATACAATTTCATACGTCACCCAGCTCTTTGATACTAAATCTCATTATATTTTTTCCATGTTAGAATTGTTTTTATAAATGGTAGTTTAATTATTTTTATATTATAAATAACACTGCTGTTTGTATCTGATATTATTACCAAAAGGTACCTTTTTCCAAATGAATAAAACAAATTTGTGGTGATTACCCCTCTTATGAGAGCAGTCTATATTAAAAATTTTTTGCAATGGTTCTTAAAAAAAGTTTCTCCAGTGCACTTAAGGTCTAAAACTGGATTTATATTTAGTTGGAGGAGTGACTGACTGTATTTTGAGGTATCCATACTACAAATATCCATATTACAAATATTGCCATCAAAAGTCATTACTTTAACAAAGAAGAATCACAGATAAAATCCTGTGTTCTTGAAAAACAAACTATTAGTATCTCAAAATCAAGGTGTTCCCCTGTTTGAAATTTCATACTTCTGGAACATGTAATGGAATAAGAACTAAAAAATTCTCTCTGCCCAATAGATACTATTTGAAAAGTTTTGCTAAGAAATCCCTGCGAAAGAGTATATATATAATCCATTGTGCCAGTTTATTGACAGGGAAAAATCTTGCTTCTTTGAATTATCAAAGGAAGTAACATTTAGATTAATGTGCTTCTTAATTTTGACAAATGCTTTGTATTTAACTTTCTAAACCTCAAACTGTGTTAACTCTTAAGCAAAATTACATTTCATGATCTGAGTGTTTTTCTATCTTTGCCTTTCACATTTAATGCAATCTGAAATTTAATGCACTGAAATAAATAACTGACGAGGACCTTTTGGGTCCCTTTCAAACCTCCATTTATACAGGCCCCATCGAAATTTCTCTGTTCACTGAGTAAACTGTGATTTCCGTAATTCCATCACCTGTTTTCCTTGAAGGTGGGCATTTGAGGCCACTGTCTCAAGGACACTATCTGGATGCTGTGCTTTCATTCCAGAACCAACAAAATACCTCTCGGTGAGAAAGCATTTAAAAAAAACTCATATAGAAATTCACCCTTTAGGAATGTGAGAGAGATTACATATGTAGCAGACTATTGTTCCCTCTTGGGCTTCTTACCTTCGTTTTCTTGTTGGCGGGCACAGAGTCGACCCCGAAAGGATGCCAGGGCTGGAGGTCGTCCAGGCTGAACTCGCCATTCACGGGAAGAAGCTCCACGGTGGTTTTGGTTTCGGTCAAAGATGGCATGAGAGCGTCATTGCCGTAGCTGATCCTTGGTTCACTGATTATGTTGGCCAAGACATCATCCGAGTAGTTCTGTTCTTTCTGCAGCAGCTCATCTAAACCAAACAAAAGCCACACCTTGGGTGAGTAACAGCAACAGTTAAGACAGAAACAGTGACAGCGGCTACCGCTTGCTGTCTGCTAGGCACGGGCAAGGTATGATTTTATTTACGATGTGGGTACTGCTCTCACCTCCATCCTATAGACAGGCAAACTCAGGCACACGGTAGATAAGCCACTTACACAGAATCATAGCTAACAATGCCCAAGGTAAGATTTGAGCCCTGGAAGGATGGCTTAGACCAAGGTGGATGCTCTGACCAGGTGCACCACTTCTCCCAGTGGGAAACCTGGAATGGTTCTTCCCTCCAGACACAGGTAGATTCTCCTAGCCAACAGGGATCACAGAGGAATGGAGAGGATGCTTCGGTGGGGTGTTTGCAGGGCATTGGCCTCAGTAAGCCAGGTATAATTTCTTTCAAGCTGAAGGACATATCTAGTGAATTTCTAGTCTTTTCATGAACATGTGTAAGAACAAGAAAAGCGTAAGTAACCAGGCTGCCTGCTTGCTCCATTCCTGAACAGTTCTCATTGTTTTGCCTTGAAAACAATCTGTCTTCCTCAGTGCTCCCAGGGGCTGCACAATATGTGTTCTGAGGCAACAAAGCAACAAGCCCCTAGCCCTGCCGGTTGCGGCCTTGCAGACATGAAGCCCTGTGCCAGCCTTCTCTTCTGTGGGGTACACAGCCCTGCCTGCCAACATTCTTCATGGGCTATCAACCCCAACATTCCATCTTTCTCCTCTGCTGCTTCTCCTTTTAAAACATACTATCAGTAAAGAACCTGCCTGCCAATGCAGGAGCATTAGTTCGATCCTTGGGTTGGGAGATCCCCTAGGAGGGCACGGCAACCCATTCCAGTATTCTTGCCTGGAGAATCCCATGGACAGAGGAGCCCAGCGGGCTACCGTCCATAGGGTCACAAGGAGGTTGGACATGACTGAGCGACAACAACAAGGGAGCTGTCACGGTGGAAAATCTTACATCTGTGCTTCATAAAACATGCACAGCATTTCAGATTGCAGCAAATCATGGTGTTCCCTCATTTCTCTTTTATCTCTTATACCGTTGGCAGGAAATTTCCTCCAAATGGCCGCTAAAATGTAGAGAGCCCCATGGTGGTTAATTTTCCTCGTTTATTATATTCATTTTCAGAAAATGAAAGAATGAAATATTCAAGAAACATTACATTTTCGGTAGAGTGAAAAGCACTTAGACGTGAAAGACATTTTTGGTACTAAACTAGAAATCCACTTTTCTATCTCAATGTGACACAGGAGATTTAGAAACAGCCCCTTCTGGTCATCTCACTTGCAACAACGAAGTCAGCGAGGTGTTTACGAGAGGAAAAGAGGGTGGAAATGATGGATTACCATTAGTGGGAGTAGGATTCAATTCTGTGATCATAAAATGTCTAAGACAGCCACCTACTTCTTGACATTATTAAGTGCTCAGGTTTTTACCAACTGTTAACACAATTCGTACCAAACAATTCCTCCCATGATAAAAAAAAATCCAGAACTAAATGCAATTATCTCATTGTTCATTCTGAGTGAAACTGTATCTTTGAGTTTAATGGTCAGACTGATCACCCAGAAACCACACTTCTACTAAGCTGGTGGCCCTGATGGATAATCTTTTTATCTGAATTAATTTATTATTTTATTATAGCACTTTGATGGCATATATTGGGATTTCAAAGCTTTTAAGCATCCACATTTGCCAACTGCTATATTAAACTAAAATACTAGGCACATTTCCCTCAAGACTCTTTATTTTTGCAAAAGCTAATTGTTACTGCCCCAAAGTATAGCAGTTACCTCTGTAGTCAATATCTTCTGTAATACCCGAGCTTATGAGCCTTATAGTTAAAAGTGGAAATATTTAACTAAATTCAGTGATGGTAATATTTAACCTACAGTTTAAACAACAAAAAGAAGTTTAATTTCAAATATTCAACATGCAATCGAACCCACTGTATGTTGCCCTTTCAAAAATGCTTTGAGGATATATATCAGGCATGCGTGTGTGTGCGTGCTAAGCCACTTCAGCTGTGTGCTAGTCTTGGCGACCCTATGGACTGTAGCCCGTCAGGCTGTTCTGTCCATGGGATTCCCCAGGCGTGAATATTGGAGCGGGCTGTCATGCCCTCCTCCAGGGGATCTTCCTGACTCAGGGATCCAGTCCCTATCTCTTATGTCTCTGCATTGGCAAGTGGGTTCTTTACCACCAGTGCCACCTGGGAAGCCCATACCAGGCATACTTCTAGCAAATAAAAGAAACAAAACCTCTCACCACTTAGCTGTCATTAAAAATATTTAAAATATGCATTTTTTTAAAAAGCAACATCAAAAGAGATCACTGGTTGATTTCATCTTCAAATGACTAACATATTTTGTTCTTGGAGAAGCAGTAGACTTCCAAGATAATTTATTTTGACAGAAGTGGCCTCATAAAAGTGAAGGAGGAAACAGAACAAGCTCTATCTTGAAAGCAGGATCCATCTTGGGCTGGATTGTGGATTTCGAGCAATATGCCCAGTATCTATGGAGATGACATACCAACCGGAAAACCAGGCCCCTGAAAGGAAGAGCCCCAGGGCTCTCTGTTGCCTTAAAAAATACCCTAATTAATACCCTAGTTATCTGTGTAACCGAACAGAATCATACATTCTATTATGCTTATTGGGGTATGACCACAGGCCTATTGATAATTGTTCACTGTTAACTACCTAGGCTTAAGGCATATGATCATGGTTAAATTTGATTGTATCTTTCTTTTTCCTTTGTTCAGACTAGTTTTAGGGAACCTTATACACTTAGGGTATATAAGGTTTTCACAAAAACTGGTCGGGTCCTTGGCTAAGAGGAGACTCTGCCTTGGGCCCGCAGGTGTACTGAACTGCACTCTAATACCTGCATTGTCCTTCTGAGTGAGTGTGTTTCCTGGAACACATGGCTACAACAAAAGGACTTCTGAATAGGAAAGAGATGAATCCTAGGTAATTCATCTAATGCTCTCCTTTTAATGATTAATCCACTTGCCTAACTCCTCCTAAAAGTTTTACTGCCACATTTAAGGTTTCATGAAAATGAACTTTATAAACATTAAGTCAGTTCTTCTACAAGCTTCAGGTGTAATTACTGAACTGCCTTTTCCATCCTTTGAACGCATTTGGGGCAGGGAGGAAACCTCCGTTATACAAAGGAGGTCCAACTCTCGTCTTTTCCCCTGTGAGACACGGCTAGTAAGGTCTGATTTGGAGACCGGTGAACGTGCCTAGGCTTCCTGGGTTTTCTTTCATGTTGAATTGAACCTGCATCATTGTTAGCATTTCCCTCCTATTTTCTGGTTCTGGTGGAAATAGACACATTTATCTGGAGCCTCTCCTCCAGATGGAAATTTCTTTTTCAACCTTGTCTAACAGGAGAGTCTCACCTGATCATGTCTTACATTTTAATAAATAATTACTTATGTATCTGAAAGCACTGAGGACGACACCTCTGAACAATGCATTTACCCTCAACCCCACCCTTTGCAACTGCCACAGATGCAGCAGGCATATTTATAAAAGGGATGTAATTTTTTCCCTATTGAGAAGCTCTACCATGAATCTGCTGTCATCTGTGCTAGGCATTTTGCCCACATCAAGATTATGAGATCAGATTTAATTTTCCAGTCACAGTCCATGCACGTCTGACTCATGGCTTAGCATATAACTGCCATGCTGCTCACTATACTGTATTTAATGTGACTGGCTTCCCTGGTGGCTTAGACAATAAAGCACCTCTCTGCAATGAGAGAGACCTGGGTTCGATCCCTGGGTTGGGAAAGATCCCCTGGAGAAGGCAGTGGCAACCCACTCCAGCATTCTTCCTGGAAAATCCCATGGACAGAGGAGCCTGGTAGGCTACAGCCCATGGGGTCACAAAGAGTTGGACATGACTAAGCGACTTCACTTTTACTT
Source organism: Aepyceros melampus (assembly GCA_006408695.1). NCBI lineage: Eukaryota > Metazoa > Chordata > Mammalia > Artiodactyla > Bovidae > Aepyceros > Aepyceros melampus. The sequence continues at coordinate 295,689 of SJXQ01007908.1, read as the reverse complement.
TCAATGTGACCATGGTCTCTGAAACTCCCTAAGCTTTGCATTCCTCATCTATAAAATTAGGGGGAGTTGGATGGATGGTCTTCATAGCTTCTTCACTTTGAATCTTCTTATCTTGCTATGTGGGCATTCCCCAAGAGTTTGTTGAAATCATAATCTCAGGTTCCAGCCTGAGCTAGGGAAACAGAATCTACACATTTAACATGGTCTCCAGGCAATTATTTAAAAAAAAAAAAAAACTGTCAAGTATAGTCCATTTTCAATATTATATAAGTTACAGATGTATATTATGTTGTTGTTCAGTCGCTAAGGCATGTCTGATACTTTGTGATCCCAGGGACTGCAACATGCCAGGCTCCCTGGTCCTTTGCTATCTCTTGGAGTTTGCTCAAATTCATGTCCATGGAGTCGCTGATGCTATCTAACCATCTCATCCTCTGCTGCCCCCTTCTTTTGCCTTCAGTTTTTTCCAGCACCAGTCTAGTGTTCAGTTCAGTCACTCAGTCGTGTCTGACTCTTTGCGACCCCATGAATTGCAGCATGCAGACCTCCCTGTCCATCACCAACTCCCGGAGTTCACTCAGACTCACGTCCATCGAGTCCATGATGCCATCCAGCCATCTCATCCTCTGTCGTTCCCTTCTCCTCCTGCCCCCAATCCCTCCCAGCATCAGAGTCTTTTCCAATGAGTCAACTCTTCGCATGAGGTGGCCAAAGTATTGGAGTTTCAGCTTTAGCGTATAATGTACAATATAGTGATTCCCGATTTTTAAAGGTTATACTCCATATACAGCTACTATAAAATATTGCCTATATTCCCTGTGATGTATAGTGTATTCTTGTAGCTTATTTTATACCTAACAGTATGTACCTTTTACTCCCCTACTCCTATGTTGCCCCTTCCGTCTTCCCTCTCCCCATGGTAACCACTAGTTGTTCTCCTTATTTTGAAGTCTGCTTTTTTTTTTTTTGGTTATATTCAGTAGTTTGTTGCATTTTCTAAATTCCTCACATAAGTAAAATCATATAGTTTGTCTTTATCTGACTTATTTCACTTAGCACGGTACATCTAATCCCAGGCCAGTCTTAAGCACATTATAGTCTGACCACTGCTATGAGGTGTATCCATACAAAGGCATCACTGCACAATGGCCTCAGCATCCCCTTCACAGAAGACAGGCCTCAAAACAAAGCAAAGTGTCAAAGGTGAGTACGGCCCAGAAACCACGTCGCAGAAGAAACGGGGCTGGCAGCACACCTCCAGGGCATGTTCATAAACCCAACCCACCCTATTGCCTTCAAGTTGCCATCATGATAAAATTTTTCTGAACCAGAAATGGACAGGAAAGACTAGTTATGAATTTCTCCCTCTGCCTTTTTTTTTTTTTTTTTTTTTTCCAGACTGTTTGTCAGGCAGGAAATTATACAGGAGCCAGAGCAGGAAAGTGTTCATGAAACAGGTTATTGTTATTCAGACGCTGAGAAAAAGAATGTACCTAAAAACCAAAGGACATCCTTCCTTTCTGCACTCTCCCCTAAGACCGAAATCACCTCTAAGCATGGACTGCCCTGTAGTTCAACGGAGCAGAATTTGTCTAAAATGCTGATCTGGGGGAGAACCTTTGTGGTGGTCAGGTGACTGCTGGGCAAGGCTGGGAGGTTAAGATCACTGTGTGGCTCGTGTACAACTGTGTCAGGCTCTAACACCTTTTTCTGTTATCTTCTAAAACCATTATTTGTATTTACCTTTTTGGCTGCGCTGAGTCTCTACCTGTGTCACGTGGGCTTTGCTGCTGCAAGGCTCTCAGTTTCCCCTGTGTTGTTGTTTAGTCGCTCAGTCGTGTCCGACTCTTCATGACACCATGGACTGTAGCCTGCCAGGCTCCTCTGTCCATGGGGACTTTCCAGGCAAGAATACTGGAGTGGGTTGCCATGCCCTCCTGCAGGGGAGCTTCCATCCAGGGATTGAACTCTCCTCTCCTGCGTCTCCTGCACTGCAGGCAGATTCTTTACCACTGAGCCACCGGGGAGGCCTGCTCCCTTCTCTAGGTGAGACCTTACCTGTCACTCCTGCTGTGACGGTCTACCCTCAACAGCAGCTTCTCCTCTCATCCACCTCCCACATTTTTAGATTTCCTTTTTGCTGGTAGACCGGCATAAATATGAGTGCTACATGAACAATCATCAGGTTTCACTGATTCTGAGTCAGATTTAAGATAATTTAGACTGCTTTGGATCTTGAGCTATTTTAATAGTTAATGCTGCCATATGTTCCAACAAGAGAAAAAAATGATGTATATTATCACAAAGCAATACTGTTCCACAAATCTAGTTTTCATTTTGACCTCCCAGCAAACTGGGTCAGTCCTCTTATTTTTAGCTACACTATCAATCCCAAAAAATCTCTCACGGTCTCAAAATTCAGACTCTACTGTCTGAATCGGGGTTTATTTTTCTTTAGTGGTTTCTTGGACACGGATTTTACATGGAGCATGCTTTGTCCACTTATGGCAACAAAGTATCCCCAGGGAGATACAGACATAGCTGCATGTCATATGTGAGAACATTCCTTATTGCAAGTGGTATTTTCCTGAAGTATCATTTGTTTCGCTTAAGATGGAGGATACAGAAGTCCCTTGTCAAGAGAAATTTGCTTTTGACTTTCAAACAACACAGATCAAAGAACTTAGAATTTACCCATGGCCATCAGAAATCAAGAGATTTCTGATGTCAATCAGGTTCCCCGGTTTCTAAACACAGAGTGAAGAGTTCCTTTTCATGTTTACTTGTGGAACTTGTGCTAATGTCCTGATTGTATGTCCAACGACATTAGGAGTCTTGGTCCTGCCTGGCTAGGTAGTTGGGAGCCTAAGCAATCCTTCGGGGAAAAAATATTCTAAAATGTAGCCTAAAAACCAAGTTTACAGGAAGAATCTCGTAGTATGCTGTGTTGAGTCTGTGACTTGCATATATAAAGAATTGTCCTTGCTTTGAGGAAATAATCCGTGGTGGAAAATTTAGGTGTAAAGGACCAAGATGTCTGCAAGTTAATTACTTTTCTTTTAAGGTACAAAATTACTAGCTTTTAATTTTTTCCCAGCTTTAAAAAATGTTTAAATTTATTTTTGGCTGTGCTGGGTCTTCCCTGTTGTATGGACTTAATGTGGTGGCTTCTCTTGTTGCAGAGCACAGGCTCTAGAGCACAGGGTCATTAGTTGTGGTGCATGGATTTAGTTGCTGTGCAGCATGTGGGATCTTCCTGGACCAGGGATTGAACCTGCATCTCCTGCCCTGATAGGCAGATTCTTTACCACTGAGCCACTAGGGAAGCTCTCCTTCCCCATCTTTTTTGCAAATTAGTTTTAAAAAAAGAAATTTTATGCAATGTTTTCAGAACTCTTCTTTAAGTCTGGAAGTACATTATTATATGAAGTTCAGGGACTTCCCTGGTGGTCCAGTGGCTGAGATTTAAAATGCAGGAGGCTTGGGTTTGATCCCTGGCCAGGGAACTAGATCTCACATGCTGCAACTAAGCATTCACATGCCACAACTTCATTGGCATGCTCCAATGAAGACTGAAGATCCCAAGTACGACAACCAAATAAATAAATACATATATAAACCTTCAGTACTACGGCACTAAAACTCTAGTGCCAGCTTTAGCCTGTATGTATGTGGATGCTTTCTTCTGGTTAATATATATAGTGAAGGAATATATATTGATGGTCCAGTGGTTAGTGACCTGCCTTGCAATGCTGGGGACACCATTTTGATCCCTGGTCCTGAAGATCTCACATGCTGAAGGGCAACTGGGCCTGTGTGCCATGACTACTGAAGCCCAAGTGCCCTAGAGCCCGTGCTCGGCAACAAGCAAGGCCACCACAATGAGAAGCCATGCATTGCAGCTAGAGAGTAGCCCCCTCTCACCACAACTAGGGAAAGTTCGTGCATAGCAATGAGACCCAAGGCAGCCAAAAACAAATTCTTACAAAAAGGCATTATGTATACGTGTGTGTGTGTGTGTGTGTGTATATATAGTGAAAATACTATGTACTATATGTAGTATTACTATGTAATACTATGTAGTGAAAATAATGTATGTACATTAATGTAAGCAGATATAGGCTATTTGTCTTCTACAAACTAAGATAAAAATAAATGTGTATGCCTGCATCCCTTACACAAAAGTTAATTATTTCTTGTGGTCTTCAACACAGCAAATAGCTATCTCCTCACATTCTAGGGGGAAAATCTGGCTGTCCTGGGCTAGGTGGGAGATGTATGCTTTTATGGCTAAGCTCAAGGAGTTTCAAAGTAATGATGATTATATGGAATTTCTTTCTTTCAAAATTTTATTTATTTGGCTGCACTGGGTCTTTAGTTGCAGCATGTGAGATCTAGTTCCCTGATCAGGGATTTTCTCTTCAAACCTCCTCCAGCGTAAGGTAGAACTTCACTGTGATTCCTCTTTACATAAAAATGTAGTTTGGTAGTAATTAGCTACAGTCAAATTCAGTGCAAGAAATAGAGAAGATAAAAGAAACAATAATTCACTTGCCATCTCACCAAGAGCAATTTTAAAAATAGTTTTTTACTCTTTAGGGAATCAGCTATTTCATCTCATCCCATCATCACTTCATTATTTAATTTTTACAACTGTGTTCAAGGAGACTGAATTTTTCAGAAATAGGGAAGAAGGCGCCTAGAATTGGAGTTATCAGATTTGAAGACGTAAAGATGAAATCACAAGAAATCAATTTCTCTCCGGTTCCATTCCACAGTATGTATTTCTCAGTTCTCTGGAAGGTTGTTCTGCAGTGGGCCCACTTTATTGTTTGTTTTTACTCTGAAGTCCTCAGCTATACAGTAAATTGGAAACATGAAATAAAACCTGAGCTTTGCTCTATCTGAATCAGTATCACATTTCCTTTAAAAAAAATTGCTTAGCTTTTAGTGAGCACAAGAAAGGAGGAAGATTATTTTTACAAAGTACTCAAGTGACAGTTTAACTGCACGTGAATCATTTTTTATAAAGGCACAGTCATTCTGGCAGCTGTATACAGTCTGAGCACATATTTCCCTGAAGCCTTCACTGCGGGTGCTGGGGTATTCAGGGCACCCCCCATCACGTCTCATTTTCTCCACCTTGGCTCTGGGTTCTGAACCAACTAAGAGCGAGCAGCTGGAGATGAAAACATCACCTTTACTCCTGAGAAAGGCCAGGCCCTTACCAGCCCATGGGATGCTTTCTTTGGGGACTGAGTCACAAGGGCACAAGGCTTGTCATGCTGTGTGTAGACTGGATTTCAGCTCCACCTTGTACCCCCAGCTGCACGTGGCAAAGGAGGGGGTCTGAATGAAGCCCCTGCCGCTGTGTCCTATCCAACTTGTGCACCGTACCTGTGGTCCTGTCTGATCTGCGTGCCTGCATGCTAAGTGGCTTTAGTCGTGTCTGGCTTTTTGTGACCCCATGGACAGTAGCCCACCAGGCTCCTCTGTCCATGGGATTCTCCAGGCAAGAATACTGGAATGGGTTGCCATTTCCCTCTCCAAGGGATCTTCCCCACCCGGGGATCGAACCTGGGTCTTCCTCATTGAAGGCAGATTCTTTACCGTCTGTGCCACCAGGGAAGCCCTGTCTGATCTGTACCCTCTCCCAAACTTGTGAGAGGAATCTTTCTTACGTGGGTAAGAGACATCCTAGGGGGATGAAAGGAATCCAAAGGAAAAGGCAGCAGTGCCCTTCTCAATAGCTAGCAGTCATTCTCTGCTATGCAGTAAAGACAGCGCCTGCTAATTGATTCATATCTGATAGATGCTTAATTGACTGAACTCTAAATAGGCATACCTTGGTTTATTGCACTTCACAGATATTGCTTTTTTTTTTTAAAAAAACAACAACAACAGATTGAAGGTTTGTGGCAACCCTGTGTCAAGCAAGTCTTTCAGTTCCATTTTCCCAATAGTATTTGGTCACTTTTTGTCTCTGGATCACATTTCAGCAATTGTCACAATATTTCAAAGTTTTTGAAAAATTCTTGGAATTCTTGGATATAATCCAAGTATATTTGGATGGTGATCTGTGATCTTTGACAACAGCATTGCAAAAAGATTACAACTTGATAAGGCTCAGATGATGTTTACCATTTTAAGCAAGAAGGTTCTAGGCAGAGTAAGTACGTTGCATTTTTAGACAGTGCTATTGCATACAATAGACTATCAGTTCAGTTCAGTCGCTCAGTCGTGTCCGACTCTTTGCGACCCATGAATCGCAGCACGCCAGGCCTCCCTGTCCATCACCAACTCCCGGAGTTCACTCAGACTCACGTCCATTGAGTCCGTGATGCCATCCAGCCATCTCATCCTCGGTCGTCCCCTTCTCCTCCTGCCCCCAATCTCTCCCAGCATCAGGGTCTTTTCCAATGAGTCAACTCTTTGCATGAGGTGGCCAAAGTACTGGAGCTTCAGCTTTAGTATCATTCCTTCCAAAGAAATCCTAAGGCTGAGCTCCCTCAGAACGGACTGGTTGGATCTCCTTGCAGTCCAAGGGACTCTCAAGAGTCTTCTCCAACACCACAGTTCAAAAGCATCAATTCTTCTGCGCTCAGCCTTCTTCACAGTCCAACTCTCACATCCATACATGACCACAGGAAAAACCACAGCCTTGACTAGACGGACCTTAGTCGGCAAAGTAATGTCTCTGCTTTTGAATATACTATCTAGGTTGGTCATAACTTTTCTTCCAAGGAGTAAGCGCCTTTTAATTTCATGGCTGCAGTCACCATCTGCAGTGATTTTGGAGCCCAAAAAACAAAGTCTGACACTGTTTCTACTGTTTCCCCATCTATTTCCCATGAAGTGATGGGGCCAGATGCCATGATCTTCGTTTTCTGAATGTTGAGCTTGAAGCCAACTTTTTCACTCTCCTCTCTCACTTTCAACAAGAGGCTTTTTAGCTCCTCTTCACTTTCTGCCATAAGGGTGGTGTCATCTGCATATCTGAGGTTATTGACTATACCAAGCATAAAGGAACTTTTGACATGCACTCCAGAAACCCCAAAATTCCATGACTCACTTGATGGAAATATTCAGTTTATTCTGGTGGTTTGGAACTGAGCCCACGATATCCCGCAGGTATGCCTGTATTCTGAAGGATGTGAAAGATTGGTTAGCAAGGCTGGCTAGCTCATGGTAGAAAGTAACATTTTCAGCATTCCTCCATAGGTGACTTCACTTCCAAAGAGCCTATGATTTATGCTGGTTAGGATAAGGAGCACAGGCAAGTGTGGATAAGACAGTACAAATCATAGTGGAGGATGCTCCTGTTCCTGTAGGCAAGGTACCATGTTTGTAGACGTAGTAGCTATTTTGAAAGGTTTATTTAAAAAAAAAAAAAGAAAGGTTTATTTATACAAATTAAAAAAACCACACCAGGCCTCTATGCTCTTATGCACACTGGCCTATTTGTGTTTTAACAGAAAACTCATTCTGCAGGGAACATTTTTAGGACAGCAATGGTCCTTTATCTCCTGCATTAGAGGACTTTGGGATCCTCTTACAATGCAGGGGAACCAAGCCTGGTGATGGAAAGTGCTTGGCATCTGAAGCTTGGAGATGGGTGGAAAGTGACTGTCTTCAGGGAAGTATTAACAGAGCAGATGAAGAGCGGCTGGAAGGACTCACTTTACAAAAATTAATCTGGAGCCAAGAAAATTAAAATCATTTTATTATTAATTAATTAGCTCATCAATTTATTTATTCATGCATTCAGCTGTTCAGCAATCCTACCATCTTCCAGGCCAGTGTAGGAAATAACTAAGGCAGTTTCTTATTACTCAAAGCTCAAGGCATCAGAGAGAAGATGGGCAGAAAAGTAATTCCTATACAAATGCGATGGTAAGGGGTGTGGACAGAGCAAGAAAGAAACAAACTGGGACTTTGGGGCTGGGATGGTGGTATTACAGGTTTGCTAAGGAAGAGCAACTACAGTTCTAGTGGACACAAGGCCATGGACCAAGGTACAGAGGATGGGATGCCTCTGCCTGTGGGGACTCTTCTGGTTCCTGGAACACAAGGGAGATGAACAGGAAGCAGCTTAGACAGGAGCCAAGGACTTGGAATTTGTGGCTTATATGGAATATGCTAGCTTGCAGGAAGAATATGCTGCTAACAAAATATAGACTAAGGGGATTCCATGCATTGAGAGAGTGGCCTGCAGTTGGTTTTTAGGTAAATTATAAAGAAAAGGACGGAGGGGAAACCTGGGGATTATAAAATCCTAAAAAGACATGTCGACATTCAAAAATGGGGAAGATAGTGGGCAAGAATGTACATAAGTGATAAAATCAGAAAGACACTAACGGACATGATACAAAGAACAAGAAGTGTTACTTTGCAGGTGGTGGAGGTGTGGAGGTGGGATTGTGACCGGGAAAGGAAAGAGGTGCTGTCAGGCAGCTGGTTAATATTTGCATTCTTGAGTTGTGTCCATCAAAAGAGCACAGACTGGGGGTAGAAAGACAGGTTCTATTTAGGTGTGTGGAGTCTGTGATATTCCATCTGTGATATTCCATCTCACGGTGCAGAGGGTTGGAGCCCCTGGAACTATGGTCTGGAGAAAGCACTTAAATGCTGCAACAGCCCACAGGGAAGCACGGGAAAAGAAATGGGAGCTTTCCCATTTTCCCAGGTATTTTGGGAAAAAAGTTCACATCAGATTCCCCCAAAGGGATTTATCATGTATTGAATTCTGCTAGATAATGAAAGTCTCATCTGGAGTGAAGTGTCATCCATACTTAGTGAAAATTCTTTAGAGAATTTTGCCATGGTTAAAAATAACATCAGATGGTGGTTACTGTTAAGAACTAAGGAGCAAAGTCTTTTGCATCCAAATAAAGAGTTGTAGGTCTTTCCCCTCACCCCGCTCTTAAGTCAAATCATTTCAGTATGAGCACCTATGTGATGATCAAAAAAAAAAAAAAACAAAAAAACTTTATGCAAAGAATGAATGAGAAAATTGTGTAGGAGATAAAAATAAAGTGGAGCTCTAACCCATTTGCTAATTTACCTTTGAATATGCTCTCCCTTTGGACAATGATGAAGGGTAAAAGGGGGCGTAATCCCTGAGGTCAGCTCTCCTTTGTCACCTGTAAACCAGAGCTGTGTTCCATTGAACATGTTGGAAAATTACCCCAGATAACCACATCCTCACCATCCTTTGCGTGAGACAACTGCTTCCATGATAATGCTGCCTGCTGCCTCCTAAGGAAGCTTTTGCCCTAGTCCTTCCTTCCAAAATGTTTCTAATCTCCACACTTCCCAATCTTGGCATTAGATCTCATCCAAGCCCCTGATGCTTTTCCTGCTGAAAATTTACATAGAATTCTAGCAATGTTTTTTCTTCAAAAAAGCTGCTTAAATGTGATAGTTTCATCTCAGCACAGGTAACCTTTTTCTTTCCTCCACCCTGCTCTGCAATAAAAAAACTCAGAAATAAAAACAAAAAACAGACTTCATCTTAAACTATGATATACTGTATAAAGAGTTACCAGTTTGGTCTCAGATTTCTATTCTCTCTCCCTTTTATACAAACTAAAAATATAAACTAGCTTTCTGAGTATACAGTATTAAAACATGATCATCTTCAATAAAATAAAATTAACCTCAAAATTTAAAGCCCTCGACACTAATTACCACAGGTCTCCAACAGCTTATTGTGCGTGCGTTTGTGATGTAAGCAGTCTTTATTTGAATAAACTTTAAGTTTCAACAACAAATTAAAAAATGACTCACATTACAGTACATTACATGTCTTTTCATCTTCTAAGTGTGGTAAACATTAATTAACCCTGGCTAATTAAAGCAGTCATAGTTTACAAATTTACTTGTTAATCAGCCTCCAGCAAATGCAAAGCATTTTTAAAAGTCTTTCACAATTTGAACCAATTAAATATGGAAATTAAATGAAGAGGTCATAAATAAAAAAAAAGAGGTCATCAAAAAACATGCGTGCAGTCCTTTGACTTAAGTTTGATCATGTTTTAGAAAGAAACTTGGACAATGTTTTAGAATTGTAGAAGTCAAAGGAAATTAAAGATAAAACTGCCTGAGACTTCCCTGGCGGTCAAGTCATAAGACTCCATGCTTCTACTGCAAGGGGGCCTGGGTTCAGTCCCTGGTCAGGGAACGAAGATCCTGCATGCTTGCAGTATGCACCTCAAACAAACCAACGAAAGCAACTGCTGGGAATGGGTTGAATTATGTCCTGCCCCCGAAATAATACTGACATTGTAACATCCAGTGCCTATGAATATAACCTTATTTGGAAACGGGATCTTCACAGATGTAATCAAGTAAAGATCCAATCATACTGGAGTAAGGCTCTCAATCCAATAAGGTATCAAGAGGACGCCATGGGAGTCAGGCAGGCTCTTGGTCCTATGGAGAAGACACAGTGACAAAGGGGAGACGCTGTGTGAAGACAGGCAGAGGCTGGAGTGGTGTATCTACAAGCCAAAGGACTGCTGGGGATGGTTGCTAACAGTAAGAACAGGGAAAAGGAACAAAACAGACACTCCTCTACGGCCTTCAGAGGGAACATGGGCCCAGGGACACTTCAAAAAATTTTTTTTGAATTATTTTTTGACTCTGCTGGGTTTTCATTGCTGCAAAGGCTTTTCTCTAGTTGTGGCAAGTGGGGGCTACTCTCCAGTTGCGGTGTGCAGACTTCTCGCTGTGCTGGCTTCTCTTGTTGCGGATCATGGGCTCTAGGGCACCCAGGCTTCAGTAGCTGTGGCACGTGCGCCCAGGACTTGCAGCGCCCAGGCTCTGGAGCACAGGCCTGGTAGTTGCGGCACATGGGCTTGGTTGCTCCGCGGCACGTGGGATCCTCTTGGATCGGGGATCGAACCTGTGTTTTCTGCATTGGCAGGTGGATTCTTTGAGCCACCAGGGATGCCCCTGTAGACACGTTCATTTCAGACTTTTAGCTTCCAGAACAGGGAAACAATAAATTTCTGTTATTTTTAGGCCATCCAGTTTACAGTCATTTGTTTTGGCAGTCCTAGGAAACTGTAACACCATCTCAGCAAGTGAATCCTGGGGCTTCCCCAGTGGTTCAGTGGTAAAGAATCCACCTTCAATGCAGGAGCTGCGGAGACACGAGTTTGATCCCTGGATCAGAAAGATCCCCTGGAGAAGGAAATGGCAACCCACTCCAGTATTCTTGCCTGGAGAATCCTATGGACAGAGGAGCCTTGCAAGCTACAGTCCATGGGGTCACAAAAGAGTCAGACACGACTGAGCGGCTGGGCACACACGGAGAAATTAGTAAAAGAAACATTTAAAAATCCATCAAATCAGGGACTGCCTTGGTGGTCCATTGGTTAAGAATCTGCCTGTCATCTCAGGGGTCACGGGTTCTTATCCCTGGTCTGGGACTAAGATCCCACATGCCACAAAGCAACTAAAGCTGCGGGCCACAGCTAGAGAGAAGCCCTCGAGCCACAAAAAAGGATCCTGAGTGCCACAACCAGGACCTGATGCAGCCAAATAAGCAAATACTAAAAATTCCATCAAATCCTTCTAGGTCAAGGGTAGGCTTTTTGATACACCCAAGTAGTTTTATATTTGAAGTTCACAGAGAGAGTGGAAGACTGCTGATGAGAAAACTGGCTGCAATGACTTAGGGTAGGAAAGAGGGAAAACGCTTTCACGGCTTCCTTCAATTTTTTGAGGATGTAAGAAGCCACATGCACTAAAGAAATGACGGATGAGGCATATTGAGCATGGGGAACGCTGGATCTATCCCAAAGCATGGTGTAGTCAACCATTATGGACTAGACTGTTTCCCCCAAATTCATATGTTAAAGCCCCCACGCTTAATGTGACTCTGTGTGGAGAAAGGAGCTCTAGGGAGGGAATTAAGGTAAAATGAGGTCATAGGGAGCCCCACAGGAACAGGCCTGGACAAGAAAGAGACACCAGAGATCTCTCTCTCACTCACATACAGCGAGAAGGCAGTCATCTGCAAACTAAGAAGCGAGGCCTCAGGGGAAATCAAACTTGCCAAGGCTTTGATCGTGGACCGCTAGCCTCCAGAACTGTGAGAAAGAATTCTGTTGTTTAAGCTACCCAGTCTACAGTATTTTATCATGGCAGCCTGAGTGGAATAGACCCCACCTAGTCATATCCAGATCAAAGGAAGATCAAAGGTCAGAACAGCTTTCTCTAAGGAATTTTATTGCTTTTTTCCTTCTGTTTTTTTTAGAAAGGTGATAGCTGAAGATGAGAAAAGAAGGGTAAATTGCCAGTGGGTCACCAAGAATGCACACTGAATTTCAGGTCCTGCCCCTCTCATAAAAATGACAGGGAAGTGATTTCTGGCAAATGTGAGGCAGTCCAAGGTTGGAGAGAATATGTGACCTTCGGGACTTTTCACTGTCTTTACTTTTTCTGGCCATTTGCCAAGAAAGTTCTCAAGTATTCTCCTTGACTACCTGACTTCACTCTGCTGCTGCTGCTAAGTCACTTCAGTCATGTCCGACTCTGTGACCCCACAGACCTCACTCTAGGTGAAGAGAAAAACCCAAATGACCATATCCTCTGTGTCTAAGACATTTGCAGTTATGCCATCTATTCATTTTGGGAGAAAAAAACAGATGGTATATGATTTCTATGCCAAGTCTCCATAGGAGATTCTTTAAGAAGCAAAAAATATAATTTGCATTCCCTGGTGGCTTAGACAGGAAAGAATCTGCCTGCAATGCAGGAGATCGGAGTTTGATCCCTGGGATGGGACAAACCCTTGGAGAAGGGAATGGCAACCCACTCCAGTATTCTTGACTGGAGAATCCCATGGACAGAGAAACCTGGTGGGCTACAGACCATGGGTTGCCAAGAGTCAGACATGACTGAGTGACTAACTTTTACTACTACTTTCATGATCCAAAAAATTACATACACTGTTGATTAACAGAGCGAGATGCTCTTGGGTCTCACATCTGGAGTTGGTACCCAGTGTTCCTTGTCTTGGTAATTTTTTGCCAATTCTCTAAGAAGACACACTTCCTGGGCTACTGTTAGATTCCCTGCTACTGTTAGAATCCTCCAAAATTAAACTTTACTATTTGTCACTTAAAATGCTGACCATCCGGATGTATTATGTCAAATTTCCCTTTCATCTCTTATTAAAATAGTTCACTTTAGATCTGAAGAGAGCCTAAATGAGTAATTTCTTTGAGTAAAATGTCAGTGTCAATAATAGAAAGTGAAAAATCTAAAGAGGGAAGAAAAGATTCTGGTAGGTAGAATAGTAAACTCACAGTTTCTGAAAAAGCTAATAAAAGAGGAAACGGGGAAAATATTGAAAGCGACAGCATTTTTTGACTGGAGCCTGCCCCATGCTTGTTCATGTCTTTCAGATACAGTTAATCAAAGTTAATAAGCCATTTATGCCAATCCCTTTTCACAGCTAATAAGAAGTCTTAACATGGAGAAAGAAAACATAGCCATCAATCCTGTCACACCCAAACAAATTCTCAGTGAATTTGAACTTCAAGGTTAATAATGCCTCACTTTAATATTTTATACAATCACTGCTTTGGAAATAAGCACCACTAGAAATCCACATGGTAAATTTACCAGGACATATTAATTTTCCATGATAACAATCGCCATTCTTCTGTGTTCAAGACCAATGTAAATATAATTTAAACCTTTAAGAATTCCTCATATTTTTGCTTTTCATATAAGCATGCATTTTTAAACTTTTGAATATTTAAGAATCACCTGGGGAGGTAAGGGGCTTCCCAGGTGGTGCTAGTAGTAAAGAACCTGCCTGCCAGGGCAGGAGACACAAGAGATGACCCAGGGCTTTGACCCCTGGGTGGGAAGATCCCCTGGAGGAGGGCATGGCAGCCCACTCCAGTATTCTTACCTGGAGAGTCCCATGGACAGAGGAGCCTGGGGGGCTACAGTCCATAGGGTCACCAAGAGTTGGACACGACTGAAGCAACTTAATTTCTCTTCTCATACCTAAGAGGAGGAACCTCAGGTATAAGAAAACTTCTCCATCAAGAAGGAAAGAAAGCACTGAAGTGGTGAGAAATTGGTTTTCTGACAAAAGGAAGGCAAGAAAAATAAAGCAGACACTTAGCCCATAAATAGCCTATAAACTTGGAATATCTCCTGGCAGGGCCTGAATATTGGATTAAAAAGGACTCTTTCTAGACCCCATCTATTCCCACTTTTCCTGAAACAGATTTTTTTTTTTCTTTTTCTGTTTTCCTCATGATAACTGCCATTGCCAACAGCAGTTTGGAAAATGTTCAGATTGATTCTCAGCAGTAAGTGTTAGCCGCTCGCGTGTGTCCGACTTTTTGTGACCCCCATGGACTGTAGCCTGCCAGGCTCCTCTGTCCATGAAATTCTCCAGGTAAGACTGGAGTGGGTTGCCATGCCCTCCTCCAGGGAATCTTCCTGACCCAGGGATGGAACCCAGGTCTCCTGCATTGCGGGCAGATTCTTTACTACCTGAGCCACCAGGGAACTGAGAGGGCAACTCCTGTAATTATTACTATTATCCTCAAAACACTTAAATTTGGTTGGTCTGCTTCAAGAATTCATTCTCAGTATTAAAAAAATAAATTGCAAAGAACTTGTTTTGACCGACAACAACCACCTTGAGAAAAATAGGATGAGGCCAGCAACAGTGCGTTAGGAAGTATCTCCTTTCTTTTTTACAGAATAACAAAGAAATGGAGAGCTCTAGGGTTATAGGAGACTATTAGATTTTGGGAAAAAAAACAGAGATGGCTTAAATGAGCAGTTCACTGCTCATTTAGACTCGGAACTTAAACCATTTCCATCTAAGTTTCTTGAAACAGTTTCCAGTCGACATCACATATGGCAATTTCCCTACAATTTTAGGGGCACTGAACTCCAAAATGAGAGAAATATAAACTGAAGAGGAGTCTTGAGAAGGGGAACCCTGGTCCGCTACATGTCATTTGTCCTTCATAGTTGCTTTCAAGGCTGTGTGTGCGCTGTGTTAAGTGGCTTCAGCCGTATCTGACTCTTTGTGACCCTGCAGACTGTAGCTGTCCAGGCTCCTCTGTCCATGGGGATTCTCCAGGCAAGAACACTGGAGTGGGATGCCACGCCCTCCTCCAAGGTGGGTCTTCCTCAGTGGCTCTGACAGTAAAGAATCTGCCTGCAATGCAGAAGACCCAGGTTCAATCCCGGGTCGGAAGATCCCCTGAAGAAGGAAATGGCAACCCACTCCAGTATTCTTACCTGGAGAATTCCATGGACAGGGGAGCCTGGCAGGCTACAGTCTGTGGGGTTGCAAAGAGCAGGACATGACTGAGTGACTAAGACTTCTGACTTTCCTCCAGGGGATGTTCCCGACACAGGGACTGAACCCACATCTCTTATGTCTCCTGCATTGGCAGGTGGGTTCTTTACCACTGCTAAGTCACTTCAGTCGTGTCTGACTCTGTGCGACCCCATAGATGGCAGCTCACCAGGCTCCCCCATCCCTGGGATTCTCCAGGCAAGAACACTGGAGTGGGTTGCCATTTCCTTCTCCAATGCATGAAAGTGAAAAGTGAAAGTGAAGTTGCTCAGTCGTGCCCAACTCTTAGCGACCCCGTGGACTGCAGCCTACCAGGCTCTTCCGCCCATGGGATTCTCCAGGCAAGAGCACTGGAGTGGGGCGCCATTGCCTTCTCCGTCTTTACCACTAGAGCCACTGTTTTAAAGGCAGTGATGCTTATTTACAAAACTAGTACTGAGGGGTTTCAAGCGATGGTGGAAATGTCCCTCCCCTTTCCACAGGCGGTCCAGGGTAGCTGGAGGAAGGAATATGGCGAGTATGAGCAAACTCCTCCAGGAGATAGTGAGGACAGGGAAGGCTGGTGTGTTGTAGTCCATGGGGTAATGAGTAAGACATGACCTAGTGATTGAACAACAACAACAGTGTTGAATTAGAGAAGACTGTACATTTTAATTAGGGAGAGGCAAGTGGTTCCAAAAGAAGGTCACGCTTATCTACTGATCAAGAGCTTAGGAAGTTCCTTTCCACTTAGCTTGCTATGACAGGGTATGGCAGATTTTAAAAATTGTCAATTTGATAATTTAAAAAGTTATGTTTTGACTTTTAGTATCTGATCATGAGAAGGTGTACATCTTTTCATCTAGGACTACTTAGCAACTATGTATCTTTTTCTGGGAAGTGGAGCTGTTGTTGAATTAATCAAATATTTTTTTCAATTAGGTTTATGTCAAACGCTTTGTGACATATAGTTTTCATCATGTGGATTTAGGACATAAAAGTATGGGTAAATCTAAATGGCTTATAGATGGGCTAGAATAGCTCCTCACCTATTTCTTAATTTTTCATAAGCTGAATACATTCTAAATGGGTAATTCTTAAAATTCTGCATGCATCAGAGTCACCTAGACAGCTTGTTAAAAGCCACATTGCTAGTTCCTCAGCCCAGAATTGCTGAATCAGGAGGTCAGGGGTGGGACCAGAGAATGTGAATTTCGAGTAAGTTTCCAAGGGATGCTGTAGTTTCCAAGAGCCACAATTTTTCCAACTGAAGACAGGTATTTGTAATACCTCCTTGTACCCATTGATTTGTTTCAAGAGAAATGAATGCAGAAGAAATCTGATTCACACCCTTCAAAGAGCTTATAATCAGCACATGGCAATTAGTTGACGTGTACACATCAAAGTGGGCTTTTCCGGTAGTGTACTGGTGAAGAACTGCCTGCCCGTGTAGGAGACCTGGGTTTGACCCTGGGTCAGGAAGATCCCATGGATAAGGGAATGGCTACCCACTCCAGTATTCTTACCTGGAGAATTCCATGGACAGCCTGGCAGGCTACAGTCCATGGAGTCTCAAAGAGTCAGACACAACTGAGTGACTGAGCATGCACACACACGTGCATCAAAGCAACAGCGGACACACATATAAACAATACGACCAGTGGACAGACGCTTTGTGCTAATTAAAGTTTTAAGGGAGAGGTAACAAGAGAGTTGGGGTTTTGGAAGCTCAGAAAGGTCTCACAAGGCCAAGATTGGGCAGATGGAACAGCATATTTAAACATATCCAGGGCTGCGTACAAAAGGTCAGCCTTCCTGGAGGCTCATGAAGATGAATAAAGGGGTTAACTATTTACTTCACTTGTCCAAGTTTATTGTGAGGATCAAATGAGTCTCAAAAAAACAGAAAAGAAGAAAGAGAAATAAAGGAAAGCCAGTCATCAAAAGACAGAGAGTAATAATATAAACTCAGGGAAAAAAATCTGCAAAATCTTTCATTAAATTCTTTTTCTTTCTGCTTCTATTCTTTTTTCTATATATGTTTGAGTGGCAATAAATAAACTGTGTCTTTGCAGTCATGAAAATGATTCTCTCCCCTGGCTTGGGAGATGACTTAATGATGTATATGACGTGAAGGGCTCCAGCCACTGACATTCACAGAGCTAAACAGTAAGTCAGATCCCTCACAAATGGTTAAGACCTAGCTGAGTATTATTACCTTGTGTTTCCAGAGAAATGTGTGCTTGTTCTGCACAGAGTAACCAAACGGCAATTATATAGAAGAAGGCACATTTGTTGTCAGTTTTC
Organism: Aepyceros melampus; assembly: GCA_006408695.1. Classification (NCBI taxonomy): domain Eukaryota; kingdom Metazoa; phylum Chordata; class Mammalia; order Artiodactyla; family Bovidae; genus Aepyceros; species Aepyceros melampus. The sequence goes on along the minus strand of SJXQ01007908.1, from coordinate 278,051 downwards.
ATGTGTTCGCATATGATTTCTAAGCCAATGCAGAATACAAATGTACAAAAAAAATCCTGCAAAATGCACAATGCGGCTGACACTAATATCCTTTATGAACATGTTCACGTTGACTTAAGTATCCAAAGGTGCTGAGTCTTTGAGCTTGGGAAGCATTTATTACTGAGTAACATATGCTAAAAGAGGGCCATTTCTTGTACCCATAATATTTTCAAAGAACAGGTGCGAAAGTTGAATAAACAGCTTCCAAAATCCAGTTTGGTTTAACTTGGCCTCAGCAAGGAGGCAGAACAAACACTACTGGATACAGAGACACCAGAATAGATTCTGTCTCTAGTCTTATTAACCAGATGCACGAGCTTGGGCAGATTATAGTTTCTTTGAGCCAGTGAAATGATGGAGCTGAACTGGTTGAAGACTAGGTTCCTTTCTCCTCTAATTATCTTCAATAAGTGATGAAGGAAGTAAGGAATGCCAGATGATGCTACCTAATGCCAAGAGACATGCGATCAACACCCCTCAGCTTAATGAGAGAAGCCTCTCCTTCAACTGTGTTTATCCAAAGTCTCCCCAGGCAGATTCCAAATTATTCAGGTATGAAAGATTGTGCCCTATGCCTGCAAAATGTCTGGTGATGTGCATATAATCTCGAATATGGGGAGAGTGAATGAATGCTTATTGAAGATCCAACATCCTTGGATTAATTTTTAGATGCCTCTGCTATTCACAATGGCAAATGATATAAATGTACATAGAGCTACTATTATTGTGAAAAATAAGTGTAACACAAATCTTACTATTTTAACCATTTTAAGTGGTTAAAAGCAGTTTCAGTGGCATTCAGTATATTCACAATCATCACCACCCTCCATCTCTAGAACATTTTTATCTTCCCAAACTGAAACTATGTACTCATTACAGTTTAATCCTCTATTCCCTCCTCCTCCCAGGCCCTGACAACCACCATTTTATGTCATCTCTATAAATTTATTATTCTAGGTGCCTCATATATGATGGATTGAAAACATGGAAGCTTTCACAAATTTGCATGTCATACTTAAGCAGGAGCCATGTTAAACTTTTCTGTATTGTTCCAATTTTAGTATATTTGCTGCTGAAGTAAGCATCACGTCACACTTCTGAAGCCCTCTAATACTTCCTTGAAATCGTCAAGAGTGGCAGCCAAGAATTAAGGCATTATCTAGTGATAGCTCAGTGGCAATGAAAAAGTTAGTGTTCTTTTTATTTGACTAAAGCAGTTTGATTAGAAAACTCTAAGAATATAATAGTTATAACTATTACCAATGTGTCATATATAAAAATTTTAGGAAACTGCTTTTTGGTATCATGGGAAACATAAACAGCAAGAAGTATAAGCTATCAGGTCATAGTCATGAGGTAAAGAAAAAGTTTTAATGTAATATAGGTCATAGTATGAATGATTATGTTTTCAAGTTGAGCCCCATCACAATACTTTAAGTCACATCAAAAAGGCTATTTGGGCAACTTTCGTTTCTATCACATATGCTGACTGTCATTTGAGTGTGTGTGCATGTATGCTAAGTTGCTTCAGTTCTGTCCAACTCTCTGTGACCCCATGGACTGTAGCCTGCCCCCCAGGCTCATCTGTCCATGGAATTTTCCAGGCAAGAATACCGGAGTGGGTTGCCATGCCCTTCTGCAGGCGACTTCCTGACGCAGGGATTGAACCTGGGTCTTTCATGTCTCCTGCACTGGCAGGCAGACTCTTTACCACTAGTGCCACCTGGGAAGCACGTCATTTGAGAGCAAACCCATTTTAATTATTTCAAGCCTCAGTGGTCATCAATGAAACGAAGGCAGGTTTTTCCAAAAGAGTCACTCATTTAGAACTTCAAACAGCAATTTCTCTCTGAATGTCTCCCACCTTTGCCCCAAACCTAGAATGTGAAATTTGGTTTGCTTCTAAATAAAAATAATCTCCTAAATAAAAGAGTATAAGATGCTAATAACTATAATCATATTAATGTGAAATGTTCCCTGTGGCACTCCCAGATCTCTACTCTTCATGCCTTGGGAAATTCTTTATAACTTGGCAAAGCTTCAGAAGCAGCTAGCTACGTCCCCAGCTTCCCCTTCACTGTCCCACACTCTGAAAGAGAAGGAAAGGACTGTTTGCCAAGGCAGGCTGGCTGGTTCAGCCTCTTGTTTCTGAGAGGTGTGAAACTTGCAGCTGGCCCTTCTTCCTTCTCTCAGATGACAATGTCTCTGGTCTCTATTGAGCTTAGGAGCAGCCTTATCAAGTTCCACATTTAAGAGGAAGCTGAACACACAATTGCTCTATCTGCTTGAAGGGTATGGGCAGACTTGTCTCAATACCACCCAGACGAAAAACAAAGATACGGAGACATGCGAAAGACAAGACAAATGGTCACTATTTGCTGTTCCACAGAAATAATGAGATTTAACTCATGCTTTTATGAGCACATGTAGTTATAAATATATTTATAAAAAATTTAAAACATTAAATAGGCCATTTTCAATCCACTGTCTTAGATCAATGGATCTGCAATAGTAGTTGAAATTAAGTAACATCCTGACTTTGGTCTTTTGACCACTTTCTCACCCCAAGTCCAAAAGACTCTGAATAGCATTTTGATTCATATGATGTCAGCATTGCTTTGGACTTATGCCTCATAAACTGGAATGGGTTAATAGATCTCCTTTTTTTTTTTTTAAGGTTTCTTTTTGAAGTGGACCGTTTTTAAAGTCTTTATTGAATTTGTTACAATATTGTTTCTGCTTTATGTTTTGGTTTTTGCCACAAGAGAGGCATGCGGGATTTTAGCTCCCTGACCAGGGACTGAACCCACATACCCTCACTGGAAGGTGAAGTTTTAGCCACTAAACCACCAGGGAAATCCCTGATCTCCTGCTTTTGATGAGACATTATACTTTACTGTTTATTACTGACTTTGTAAAGCAGGCCATAGCATAGATGGCAGGAGAAATGTTAACAAAGAGTAACAGAGCTTGGGCTTCCCTGGTGGCTCAGTGGTGAAAGAATCTGCTTGCAATGCAGGAGACAAAGGAGACCCGGGTTCTATCTCTGGGTCACAAAGATCCCTTGGAGGAGGAAATGGCAACCCACTCCAGTATTCTTGCCTGGGATTTTCCAAGAGTCGGACACGACTGAGCACAGCACAGCAATGGAGCTTACTCAGGGAGTACATTGCAAAATCTGCTTCTGAGTTATGAGCAAGAGGCAAATTAACATTCCTTCCAAACTCTTTCTCACATGTAAACACATTCATCTTTTCTCCAGGTAGACTCTGTGGAAACAGATTTCAAAATTAATCTCAATTTGGATGCATCTCTATATTACAGCAGCAAATATCACTACCACTTTTCTTCTCTTTCAAAATATGAACCTTGAAGGCAGCTGGTTGTGAAAGACAAGATAGCCAGCCCTTGTTCTCCAGTGTAACATTACTGGTTATTCCCAGAATCTACCTCCCTACCCAAAAAAAGTCAGATACATCTGCTGCAGGGTTCCCTGCCAGAAACAGTCTAGGAGCCTCTACTGTGGTCTGACTTCACATCCCAATCATTTTAGTTAAGAATCCTTCTTGAATTTTGATTCAAATTATAGGGCCATGCGTAAGAGCTGGTGGGTTCAGGGAATACCCTAGAATTGCACCAGGGATCATCACAGGCAGCCGCAGAGCTCGGGGTGGGAGGCAATGCCTCAGGTTCATCCACTTGGTTGAGGCCTGTACACACACATACACACACACACACATGTGCGCACGTACACACACACACATCAGAGAGTGGCATGGAAACAGACAAAACACACCAACGTGTCCATGTGTCACAGTCATCATGATCTAAGGAAAAGTTCACCCAGAAATTTCCTTGCATCTCAGGCGGGTTTGGAATAAAGAGTATCAGTGTGCTAAATCAATTTTCCTGCTGCTTCTAAAGCTTAACCCTGCTGCATGGGAACACAGAGGGATCATTTCATAATGGATATCTCTTTAAGTAGTGACAGTGTTTTAAAACTTCATTTAAAAAATTACAATAGGGCCTTAAAAACAGAAGGAAATTAAAAGAAATCAGATTCCTTACTCATGTAGGTTATTACAGAACACTGAAAATCTGAAATAGAATGAATATATGTATAACTAAACCATGCTGCTGTACACCTGAAACTAACACAACATTGTAAATCAATTCTCTTCCAATGGAAAAAAAAATTTATTATAAGAACACTGCCTGTAGGTCAGTAAGAACTGACCTACAGATTCAAGGTAATCCCTATTAAAATTTTGACTATCTTTTTTCTTGTAGAAATAAGGAGAAAAGACTCTGAAATTCATATGGAAAAGCAAGGGACCCCAAACAGTCAAAGCAATCTTGAAAACGAACAAAGGACAACTTACAATGCATGACTTCAAAACTTATTACAGAGCTACAGTAATCAAAATAATGTGATCCATGATAAATGCCCATTATTATAACAATAATAAGAACCTACACAAAGAGTAAATGAACGGAATTGAGAGTCAAGAAATAAACTCATACATCGTTGGTCAACTGATTTTTGACAAGGGTTCCAAGACCATTTAAAATAGAAAGAACAGTTTTTTCAACAAATGGTGCTGGGACACTGGATAGCCACATGCAAAAGAATGAAGTTGGATCCTTACCTCACACCACATATAAAAATGAACTCATAATGAATCAAAGATCTAACTATAAGGGTTAAACTAATAACTCTTGGAAAGAAACACAGATTTATATTTGACCTTGGATTGGGCAATGGTTCTTAGACATAATACTAAAGCATAAGCAATAGAAACAATAAATTGATAAACTAGACTTCATCAAAATTTTATAATTTTACATGTTCAAAGGATAGCAAAAGAGTGAAAAAAACCTACAAAATGGGAGAAAATAGTTTTAAATTATATTTTTAACGAGAGGTTAGTCTCCAGAATAAAGAACTTTTACAACTCAATAATAAAAAGGCAAAAAGCCCAATTAATAAAGCAAAAGATTTTAACAGACACCACTTAGTTATTTAGACTGAAAACATAATCCAGAGAACCACTGCAATGGCATGAAATAAACAATGTATTTTATATATGTCATCTAATGACCGATAGGGTCCACTTGGATTGCAAGAAACAAGATCAGTATATCACACTAAATTATACATATTAAGGAAATGGCAACCCACTCCAGTATTCTTGCTTGGAGAATCTCATGGACTGAGGAGCCTGGTGGGCTGCAGTCCATGGGGTCACAAAGAGTTGGACACGACTGAGTGACTTTACTTACTTACTTACTTACTTAATGTCTATAATCTGTCTGCCAGATGGGAGACATTGCATTTGTTTTAAATTAAACTTTTTGACACTCATTCTTCCTAGAAAGTGTATTTTTTTTAATAATGCTAGAGGACTGAGTTTTCTTTTAAAATTATGTATCACAAATACAGAAAAGAATGTATTTGTTTGTCAGCAGGGAATATTATAAAAATTACCCAGGGAAACTGATGCTGTTTTCCTGAATAATTTCCATGTCAATAATTTACATATGTCAAGTTACACATTTCAACTTACACACACACTGTATTTATAGATTCAATAATTAAACTGCTAAGAAAAAGACAGCTTACATATCATATTCAAAAAAGATATAGAGAGCTAAATGTCTACAAAGTGCCAAACTAGCCACTATGAAGGGCTGTAACCTCCTAAGACAGTTTTCAAACTAGCTCGATCTGAGGATGAACCCATCAGCATTGACACGTGTAGATTTTGCTGTTTGGAGACGTTTCAATATGGCGGTCAAAGCATCAGAAAACTGGGGTGCTACTATCATAGTATACATTCTCAAAGATTAATATGCTTCTATGTAGGTCACTTGACAACACATTTTCATTTTCTCATAAAATGAGTGGTTCTATTTTGGAAGAGTAACTGTTTTGCTATGAGGGCACCAAAGATATGCAGTTACAGATAGGCAAATAAACACCAGTCAAAACTGAAATTCAGGCAGTAATACTGGAGAAGATATGAGTAAGGAGCCCTGAGACTACTGTAAAACTAAGGAAGAACGTGTCTTTGGAAATTTATGAGACAGATAAATGTCCTTATATTCAATACTTTGGCCACCTGATGGAAAGAGCCAACTCACTGGAAAAGACCTTGATGCTGGGAAAGATGGAAGGCAAAAGGAGACGAGGGCGGCAGAGGATGAGATGGTTAGGTAGCATCACTGACTCAACGGACATGAGTTTGAGCAAACTCGGGGGGATTGTGGAAGACAGAGGAGCCTGGTGTGCTACAGCCCACGGGGTTGTGAAGAGTCGGATACGACGTAGCGACGAAACAACAGCAACAGCAGAATATCCAAATACTTAAATCATCTCTAAAATAAAAAACCTACACATGCATAAAGGTCACTTCTTATGAAAAACAAAGAATAAGAGCAGAGTAAGTTACTAGTTGTTTCACCCTATCTTTGTTGTTCAGTTGCTAAGTCATGTCTGCCTTTGTTCATTTTATTTACTTTTATGATTTTTTTTCTCCCTGACGGCCTTCCTTGACTAACAATTATATACAAGAATACTTACAATTCTCAGTAGTAATGAATGTTCCTTTTTTGTTGGTCTGGCGAGTGCTATAAATATTCTAATTTAAACCTAGCTTACTTTGGATTCATTAAATCCCCAAATCAATAGGTTTATTAGGAGCCTAGAATGGAGACACTGTGCTTGAAATGAACATGCTGTATTTTCCCCAAAGACTGAAGTTTTCAAGGGGCCACAGTCAAATTGTAATAAAAAATTATAAGCATTCCTTCATTAACTGAGTTTCTTGATTTCCTTCCACATAGTTCAATCCTACCCCATTCACCATGAATTTGTTCAGTCAGAGATAGAACTTCCAACATCTGGTTTATAACAATTCATGCTTTTACTAATTTTGAATGCTAAAAGAAAAAAACCAAAACAAAACAGGGTATAAAACAATTGGGCCTTCCTTCCACCTTCCCTCTTCCTGAATTTCTCATAAATTGGTCTTTACAACATTCTGTGAAATACCCATCTCTTGAGAGCTGCAATGATTTTAGCCTTGAGGAAGCTATAAAAATGAAGCACTTTGATAAGTAACCTCAGTGCTTACAGAAGAATAGAATTCTTTTTAGCACAGATTCAAGGAAGATTACCAAGGGTGGAAAAACCCAATCATTCTGACACAGCAAACTGACAAAGTAAAAACTGAGCTGAATGATAGTAGAGATGAAGGAATTCTGCCTTTGTGAAGAGCTGAAAGATGATTAAAATATGGACATTGAAAAGAGGCATATTTTCCTTACATTAATGATTCTGTCATTTGCTGAATAAAAAAATAAAGTCCTAAACAGTTATTTTAAATGAATAAGGGTTCTCCCCCTACAAACAGTGCCTTAAGCCTTTCTTCACAGAAAACTTCATAATTTGTATGCAAACACCTTACTTTTAAAAAGGAAAACATTAAATAATAAATGACATGACTGGGAACTTGCACATAATAATAACTCAAACTGAACTGAAAAATTATTATAAAGTAATAAATGGCAAGCTTTTATAAGACTAATAATAAAGTAGTTCTGATAATGCATTTTTATTGGTGAAGCAAAGCAAACAGATTCAGACCCTTGTTGATGGGACAGTCAAACCGGACAACACATTTAATAGATCAAGTGTCAAAAAATATGAATTGGGCAGAAAACCAAATAGCAGAAGGTCATGGAAATGACAAAGGATAATACTGTAAAATGTTATTATTCAGTGCTGAGAATTCTGCTTGATTCTTTATTTTGATGGCTGTTCCAGCTGCACCCACTTTGCTGGCTTTAGAGAATGCTGTGGCTGAGGAAAGAGGTCTGTTCTATGTAACACCAGCTATGCTAGGTGCTAAGGAAGGCGTGCAGGGTGGGTCTTCAGGGTTACAGAGGAGGCCACCTGACCCATGTAAGTTAAGGAGCATCTACCTAATAGCCTGGGGATTTGCTTCAGCCTAACAGACTGGTTCCAAAGAGGAAAAGGAGTACGTCAAGGCTGTATATTGTCACCCTGCTTATTTAACTCATATGCAGAGTACATCATGAGAAACACTGGGCTGGAAGAAACATAAGCTGGAATCAAGATTGCCAGGAGAAATCTCAATAACCTCAGACATGCAGATGACACCACCCTTATGGCAGAAAGTGAAGAGGAACTAAAAAGCCTCTTGATGAAAGTGAAAGAGGAGAGTGAAAAAGTTGGCTTAAAGCTCAACATTCAGAAAATGAAGATCATGGCATCTGGTCCCATCACTTCATGGGAAATAGACGGGGAAACAGTAGAAACAGTGTCAGACTTTATTTTTTGGGGCTCCAAAATCACTGCAGATGGTGACTGTAGCCATGAAATTAAAAGACGCTTACTCCTTGGAAGAGAAGGAGTTATGACCAACTTAGCATATTCAAAAGCAGAGACATTACTTTGCCGACTAAGGTCCATCTAGTCAAGGCTATGGTTTTTCCTGTGGTCATGTATGGATGTGAGAGTTGGACTGTGAAGAAGGCTGAGCGCCAAAGAATTGATGCTTTTGAAGTGTGGTGTTGGAGAAGACTCTTGAGAGTCCCTTGGACTGCAAGGAGATCCAACCAGTCCATTCTGAAGGAGATCAACCCTGGGATTCCTTTGGAAGGAATGATGCTAAAGCTGAAGCTCCAGTACTTTGGCCACCTCATGCGAAGAGTTTGACTCATTGGAAAAGACTTTGATGCTGGGAGGGACTGAGGACAGGAGGAGAAGGGGACGCAGAGGGTGAGGTGGCTGGGTGGCTCACCGACTTGATGGACGTGAGTCTGAGTGAACTCCGGGAGTTGGTGATGGACAGGGAGGCCTGGCGTGCTGCGATTCATGGTGTCGCAAAGAGTTGGAAATGACTGATCGACTGAACTAAAGTGAACTAAACTAAACTGAAGCTACGGGTTTGTCCGGTCGCTCAGCAGTAAAGAATCTGCCGGCAATGCAGGAGGCACAGGTGATGCCAGTTTGATCTCTGGAATCGGAAGATCTTCTGGAGGAGGCAATGGCTACCCACTCCATGATTCTTGCTGGGAAAATCCCATGGACAGAGGAACCTGGTGGGCTATAGTCCATGGGCTCACAAAGGGCTGGACATGACTGAGAGACTGAGCGCCCATGCTCAAGCTATGAAGACCAGTGCCCGCAGTGTACCAGGTCCTATGCTGGATCCCAAGGATACGAGCATGCCCAAGATACGTCCAGAAAGAGTGCACAGGATGAGCGGGGCTGGTGAACATGTCCGCAATTAAACACAAATTAGAGTATGGTAGTCGAGGTGGATATCTTGTGCTCTAGACACTGAGGATCTAGAAGAGAATTCTAGAAGGGACACTGAGGATCTAGAAGAGAATTCTACTGAATTCAGAGTAGAAGAGTGGGTAGCAGAGACAGAATCAATCTCTGACTCATGCAGACCTTGGCTCCAATGCCACTTTCCTCACTTTAACCATCGGTTAAGGGCAAGTCAGTGACCTCTCTCTTGAGGTTCAGTTTCTTCAATCGTAAGTTGGGGGCGCAGACACTGAACTCACCAGCGCCGTCACTGGCACATGTGGTACTTCTGCGTGAATTACAAGAAAGCTCTGCTTCATGTGGAAAGTGAAAATGTTAGTCATGTGACGTCGGGGACTGCAGCCCGCCAGACTCCTCTGTCCATGGAATTCTCCAGGCAAGAACACTGGAGTGGGTTGCCATCCCCTCCTCCTCCATGGAATCTTCCTGATTCAGGGATGGAACCTGGGTCTCCTGCATGCAGGCAGATTCTTTACCATCTGACACAGCAACACTAATGAATGAAGGTCAGTCACACTCTGTCCCTAAACCACCTGCCACATCTACATGTGATGACCCTGAACCTCAGCAAGGGTGGCCTTTCATAAAGAACTCGGGCCAGCAACATCATCGGTAAGACATAGTCACGAGTTTGCCATACAGCTGTCACTCACACATCAGCTCTTCCACCTGGCTTCCTATGCAAATTAGTCAAGAGTTTACGGGAGTGTGGACATTTCATCTGAGCACGGAAGGATGCTGCTTTTCAAGCAAGAGGAACCATGTGCAGGCTGTCTTTTCATTTTGGCATGAACTTGGCTCTGAAGAGGAAGAGTCTGGGTAGGAGGGAGCCATGGAAAGACAAGAGGCAGGATGATCAGTGAAACTCATGTGAGGATAAGGATCTGAGCTAACAACATGGGTTTACAGAGAAGGCAGTCCTCATGAATACAGGAGGTAGAATACAGATTTCAGATTGATGAGCAATCTTGGGTGGAGGAAAGGAACGCACCATCGGTACGGTTTAGGACAACTGGGAGAACCCATAAATGAGACTGTGAAATGAGTGAATTTCAAGAGGGACCCAATGATTTTTTTAAACACATGGTTTGGAGTTTGAGAAATGGGCGAAATATAGGCATACTTCAGAGATACTGCAGGCTTGTTCCAGAAATCTGCAGTAAAGCAATTAGCACAACAAAGTGAATCCTGTTAATTTTTTGGTTTTCCAGTGCAAATAAAAGTTATGATTACACTTACCCTGTAGTCTATGAAGTGCAAATAGAATTATATCAAAGAAACAATGAACACACCTTAATTGAAAAATACTTTATTGCTACAGAATGCTAATTGTCATCTGAGCCTTTAGCAAGTCACTGTATTTTTGCATACTAACATCAAAGATCACTGATCATAGATCACCATCACAGATATAATAACAATATCTGAAATATGATTTCATAGAGTAAATCAACCCTAAATATTCACTGGAGGCACTGATCTAAAAATGAAACTCCAATACTTTGGCCACCTGATGCAAAGAGCTGACTCACTGGAAAAAAACTGTGATGCTGGGAAAGACTGAAGGCAAAAGGAGGAGAGGGTAGCAGAGGATGAGATGGTTAGATAGCATCACTGACTCAACGGACATGCTCTGAGCAAACTTCAAGTGGTAATGAATCTGCCTGTCATTGTTGGAGACATGGGTTTGATCCCTGGGTCAGAAAGATCCCCTGGAGGAGGAAATGGCAGCTCACTCCAGCATTCTTGCCTTGGAGAATGCTATGGACAGAGGATTCTGGCTGGCTACCGTCCATAAGAATGCAAAGAGCTGGACACGACCTAGCGACTGAACAACATCAAAGATAACTGATCATAGATCACCATCACAAATATAATAATAATGAGAAAGAATGAAATATCACAATAATGACCAAAATGTGACACAGAGACATGAAGTGAGAAAATGCAGTTGGAAAATGGGGGTGACAGATTCACTTGAGACAAGGTTGCCACAAACCTTCACACTGTAAAGAAGGCAGTATCTGCGAAGCACAATAAAACGAGGTTTGCCTGTATTGAGTCTGGAATACGTCACTGGGACTCAGCAGACAGGCTGTTGTTAGGTTTATCAATATAGGATTTACAGGAGTTAACAGCAGAATAGCATAAGCAAATGCGGTTCTCAGCAAAGTGCAGTGGCTGAAAATGAGCAGAGCTGGAACTCACCGGCATGGTGAACTCTAGACTCTAGTCAGTCTCACTTTACTGACTTTTTGATGCCACAAATTTGATGCCAGTTCTCATTTTTGCCCTTTTCTCTTTGGGGTGGCTACCTTCTTCCTCAATTTCATCCATGCTAGAGAATTCTATCCTCATGGGAACATAAATTACCTGGAGTAGGTAAACCTACATCACTAAAGATACTGGCAGTTTCTTAGGGCTGTTGAAAACCCTTCATCTCCAGAGCAACTATTAACCCTCATGTGACAAAACTACTGTATTTCTCTCCAGATGTTTTACGTATTAAACATATCCTAACTGCCTGTGTTTATAAGCACAAACTTTTATACAAAAAGCATGTATTTTTAGGTTCTTTTGGATCTTCTCCTTTGACCAGTAGCTTGGAATTTTAGTATCCTTATTTACACTGAACTGACTCCAAATCTAAAATTTGATTGTGGAGAAAATGCACATGTATGTACATCAGACTAAACAACAAAGCTTTTAAGCAGAAACAATTAAATGTACAAGATATAAACTGGAAGACAATTGTGAAGATTCTATGTAGAAAGTAAGCGACAAATCAACAACTTCCATTGTGGAAAATTTCAAGCATATGCAAAAGTAAAGAGACTTCTACAAAGAACTCCCGCTCAGCTTAAACAATTAGCACCCATGGTCCATCTTTTTTCATTCATTTGTTGTTGCTGTTAAGTCACTAAGTTGCCTCTTTGTGAACCCACAGACTGTAGCCCGCCTCGCTCCTCTGTCCATGGAATTTCCCAGGCAAGAATACTGGAGTGGGTTGCCATTTCGTCCTTCAGGGGATCATCCTGACCCAGGGACTGAATCTGTGTCTCTTCAGTCCCCTACATTGGCAGGGGATTCTTTAACCCTGACCCACCTGGGAAGCCCTGTTTTATCCATACTCCTACTTAAGAAGGAAGTTATTTCAAAATCTTCCTTCAAATGAAGAATGCTTCTATGAGACAGCTGAGCTCATAGAAGAACTCTCTTCTTTGGCTTTGGTCTAGAACCTCAAATGGTACACAGACCTATTTAATGGAATTCATTAATGCAAGCTTCTGCTCCCATAGGAAACAGCCATTTAAAAATGGAGGCTAGAAAGATTTTGAAAATGATTATCTTTCAGGATTCAGTGTTCAGTGTACTTAGAATGACAAAACTTTTTTTGTGCTAAGTTAAGGGGTGACTATTTTTTATTAAGTAACAGCTTAACTGAGATATAATTCACATACCAAAAAATTTACTGTTTTAAATGTATAATATTTATGGGTATTAGTGTATTCACAGAGTTGTACGTCATTATTACTGTCTAATTTTAGAAAAATTTCATTATCTGACTCTTGAGAGTCCCTTGGACAGCAAGGAGATCAAACCAGTCAGTCCTAAGGAAATCAACTCTGAATATTCATTGGAAGGACTGATGGTGAAGCTGAAGCTCCAATGCTGTGGCCACCTGATGCGAAGACCTGACTCATTAGAGAAGAACTTGATGCTGGGAAACACTGAGGGCAGGAGGAGAAGAGGACGACAGAGGATGAGATGGTTGGATGGCATCACTGACTTGATAGACATAAGTTTGAGCAAACTCAGGGAGATAGTGAGTTTGGGAAGCTTGGCGTGCTGCAGTTCATAGGGTCAAAAAGAGTCCGGCACGACTTAGGGACTCAACAACAACATATTCATTAATTGTACTCTCATTACCCTCACCTTCCAAGCCCTTGCCAGACACCAATATGATTTCTGTCTATAAATTTCCCAATTCTGCATATTTTATATAAATAGAATTATACAACATGTGATCATTTGTGACTAGCTTCTTTCACTTAGTGTAACTATTTTTTAAATGATATGCTCTTAATCCAACTTAATAGCTTTTTTAATTTTAAAGAAAAATAATTCCTTGATTCTAGCCCTCTGAATATTCTCCCTGTCACTGAGATGTGAAGTTTAGTGTGTGGCCTGATTCTTGGGCATTTTGCAACACTCAAGACAGCTGAATCGCCATCTGTTCTGGGGAACTGTGTCTCATTAGTGGTCACTGCTTTCAGTAGTTTGCTCAATAAAAACATCTGATAATTTAATTAGAAAGAGTCAACCAATTACTGGGTGAGAGTGAAATACTCTAGTCCTGTGCAATGGCTTGTTCTTCCACAGTCGTATTACTGGCAACAGCTCTAAGTCACTTATGAAAATAAGCTTGTTAAGATGGCTAGAAGGCAAAAATACATTCACCTAGAAGATGGGAGCTTCGATTCATTAAGAACATGATGATTTCTTTGATTTTGTCCCTTCTACAACTTACTAGAGGACTTTCTTAAGTTATTTAATTAACAGTATTTTAAAAGCTTCCTTACAAATGTCTACCTTACAAATGTATCTAACAGAATATTTAGTTCTTAAAGAAACGATTCCGTACACACAATACTGAACAGACCACTTGATTAAGTGCCAAATACCTGACCCTAATACAAACTATACTTGCAAGGCATTGCCAAGTTAGAAAAAAAAAGTAGAATAGCAATGGCACGAGATGGAAAAATCGAGCTGTGTTTTGGGCATCTCAAAGCAGGAATTCCTGCAACATGTACACCATCTACAGCATATCCTGGGTGGTCTGATTTCAGACAACCTGCATCCATTTCAAACCTAATTAAGCATCTATTTCCAACCCAATTAACAAAGGGCAGGACTCACTACGGAGAGAGATACACCACACACATACTGCTTATTTAAAAACAGTTCATGCCTCAGGACACCCAGATGCACACATCTGTTTTACACTGAAACATGCACGGGGGCAACTGCATCCAAGTACTTTTGTGAAATAAAGTTAAATACAGGCATTTTTGGGGTTTGTGGAGAATTACATTATGTGATGCATTACTCCCTTTCCAAGAAAAACAGAAAAGGGAAAACTTACTCATACAAAATATTAAAGATATCATTAGAGTCCCAGGAGACAGTGGGCACACAAGGTCAGTTTCCTGATTTTGCAAATATATGGCATTATATAAGATGTTGCCATGAGGAAGTCGACCCTGGACTTCTCTGTATTACTTTTCTAACTTTTTATGAGCGTGTGATTATTTAAATAAAAGTTTAATGAAAGATAGTGGGCACACAGTTAATTAAGTTTAAATAACAATCTGATCCAGAGAACAATTGTGACTATGTGCAGGGGTGGGGTGGGGCAGGCAACAAAGAAAGATCTATTACTGCAGACAACAATCATCTCAAAGTCAAAAATCACAGTTTTATGGATTTTCTGGGTTCCCTAGAGTATGCGTGGCATAGGCAAGTTCCTAAAACTGTAGATTTGAGTCCCTTTATCTGAAAAACGGTCTATCATGCCACTCAAAAAGTATGATAATAAAGAATTAAGAGATGAAGAAATGGCTGTTTCTCTTAAATTGTAAAGTACCAAAGCACCCTAAGGTGAAACTTACAAGACTCAATCAGACAACTGTTGACAAGTACAATCCAGTAACAAGTGGCTCATTATCACACAAATAGACCAAAAGGCAAGCTACATTTCCCCACTTTTGTAACCAGGAAGTTAAGATCTGATGCAATTGCTGAAATGAGAGCTATTTATATTCCCCAAGGGTTTCATCATCAAAGGGAATCTGCTCTTTTTCCTTCAACCTGTTAAAGCACTGATGATTTCCGAGGCAGACTAACTCAGTTCCCTGATTTTCTCCTGCACGAGGAAAATATGTTTATATGTGCAGCATCAAAAGAACAGCTCACTCACCAACTTCATCCTGAATTTCCTCGGCCACGGCAGGAACATTGTAGAGCAGGGAGAGAGACTGGTTCATGCGTTCATAAATTACTCGAAGGTGTGTCATAACCTGTAGCAAAGCAGGTGGACAGTGCCAGGTAAACCATCTCTGGAGTAAGGAACAGTTATTTTCCTTACCAGGCACCATAGACGGATACAAACTTCCCAAATAAAACTAACAAAATGCTGCTAGAACTTTGAACTTGAAAGGGCATCTTTATTATTCTTGTTCTCTTATTTTTAGTTCTCCATCTCTGGAGTTGTTTTAAACTTCCCATTATATTAAATGTTTATAACCATAAAATATAAAGCCAGGTGAAAAGACCATTTCTGCCCAACTATGATTCCTAATATTGAGATTCCTAAATAACCGCTGATGTCCTAAATATACGTCTTTCAAATTTTCCAAACGATGGGATCACATGGATATTTCATGATAGATACTTGAAAAACTCTTCTTTTTAAGGAAATTTTAAAATTTAGATTTCCGCAGATAGATTCCAGTTGTTGTCAAGCTTTGCAAATGGCAGAGTATGAAACTTATCACTAACAAGCTACATTTAGTCTCATCATTTCCAGCTCAATTATAGAAATGGAGCTTGTGATTGTCTTCTCTAATTAGCAGGACCATATTTCAGAGGTTTTGGCTTATACAACTTAACGTTTTTGTTGTTTCAGTCATCAGAGTTTGAAATGGTTCCTTAATCATCAGTAGCAGAAGACACTCAAGATTTTTATACTCTTTGTTATTTTTATAACTCAGTACAGTTCAGTCGCTCAGTTGTATCCGACTCTTTGCGACCCCATGAATCACAGCATGCCAGGCCTCCCTGTCCATCACCAACTCCCAGAGTTCACCCAAACTAATGTCCATCGAGTCGGTGACCCCATCCAGCTATCTCATCCTCGGTTGTCCCCTTTTCTTCCTGCTAACAATCCCTCCGAGCATCAGAGTCTTTTCCAATGAGTCAACTCTTTGCATCAGGTGGCNTTCTTGACTTCCTACTTTTGCATTTCAGTCCCCTATAATGAAAAGGACATCTTTTTTGGGTGTTAGTTCTAGAAGGTCTTGTAGGTCTTCATAGAACCGTTCAACTTCAGCTTCTTCAGCGTTACTGGTTGGGGCATAGACTTGGATTACTCTGATATTGAATGGTTTGCCTTGGAAACGAACAGAGATCATTCTGTCATTTTTGAGATTGCGTCCAAGTACTACATTTCAGACTCTTTTGTTGACCATGATGGCTACTCCATGTCTTCTAAGGGATTCCTGCCCGAAGTAGGAGATACAATGGTCATCTGAGTTAAATTCACCCATTCCGGTAGTTCACTGATTCCTAGAATGTCGACTTTCACTCTTGCCATCTCCTGTTTGACCACTTCCAATTTGTCTTGATTCATGGACCTAACATTCCAGGTTCCTATGTAATATTGCTCTTTACAGCATCAGACCTTGCTTTATCACCAGTCACATCCACAACTGGGTATTGTTTTTGCTTTGGCTCCATCCCTTCATTCTTTCTGGAGTTATTTCTCCACTGATCTCCAGTAGTATACTGGGCATCTACTGGGGAGTTCCTCTTTCAGTATCCTATTATTTTGCCTTTTCATACTGTTCAATGCATTTGCCATTCCCTTCTCCAGTGGACCACATTCTGTCAGACCTCTCCACCATGACCCGCCCTTCTTGGGTGGCCCCACACGGCATGGCTTAGTTTCATTGTGTTAGACAAGGCTGTGGTCCGTGTGATCAGATTAACTAGTTGTCTGTGAAACCAAAATTTTTATAACTTAGAAAGTACCAGATCATACGCTATCTTAGGACAAGCCTTTAGAATCTCCCAGGTACTAAAGGACTCTTGCTATAGAGGTCCAATACCCATGGCTACTCTGGGAATAGCTAAAGATTAATTCAAAGAGCAAGGACACTGAATTGTCCAAGTGGCATGACTACCAGACTCTGCTTACCTGGGATCGGATTTGAGCAGCTTTCTTTGGATCCACCATGCGAACATGTTCAAAATGCTTTAGGGTGTGCTGTCTGTCTTTCTGTTCGGCACGGACATATTTCTTTAGCATGTTGAACACATGACGAGGCTGTAGGGGGTAAAAAGAAAAAAAAAAAAGGAATGTTGATTTGTCTAAAATATTGCTTTTTCTAAACACTTTGGGGTCAGAGGGTCCACTAATTCATGCCCTGATGTGAAAGCACTGTGAGTCATTTTTTTCCCCCTTATTGGCAATTCTTTTCAAACAATTCTCCACTCCCCTCTTCCTAGGTAATTCCTTATTCAGTTGGCCACTTTTCATTTCTATAAGAGCATTTAGCATTTGACACATAGG
Source organism: Aepyceros melampus (assembly GCA_006408695.1). Taxonomy (NCBI): domain Eukaryota; kingdom Metazoa; phylum Chordata; class Mammalia; order Artiodactyla; family Bovidae; genus Aepyceros; species Aepyceros melampus. Next base: position 260,289 of record SJXQ01007908.1, on the reverse strand, counting down.
ATAATGACTGTCCTTGTTAACAATTCCTTTTAAAATAGTGCCTTCTGTTATTGAAGGAGAGTGGACTTTTAAAAACCTTGATGGTGGCTGTCTTTTTAACAATTCCTTCTAAAACAGCATCTTCTGTTATTGAAGGAGAGTTGATTTTAAAAAAATTTTTGGCCATGCTAGGTCTTTGTTGCTGCTCAGGCTACTCTCTAGGTGTAGTGTGCAAGCTTCTTATAGCTGTGGCTTCTCTTGTGGTCGAGCTCAAGCTTTTGGGCGTGTGGGCTTCAGTAGCAGTTGTGACTCCTGAGCTTGAGAGCACAGGCTCATTAACTGTGGCCCTGGGGCTTAGCTGCTTGGAGGCATGTGGGCTCTTCAGGGATCAGGGATCAAACCGGTGTCCCTTTCATTGGCAGGTGGATTCTTAACCCCTGAGCCACCAGAGAAGCCCAGAGAGTTGATTCTGGATCTGTCAGATTTAACTGAGGTCCTTCTCATTTTCCCACCCAAATATATAGGGGCATTTGAGACTACATTTCTATTTGTACAGTCTTAATGGTTGTCTCATATCCAACTCTTACATCCATACATCACTACTGGAAATGGATGTGAGACTTGGACTATAAAGATAGCTGAGCGCTGAAAAATTGATGCTTTTGAACTGTGGTGTTGGAGAAGACTCTTGAGAGTCCCTTGGACTGCAAGGAGACCCAACTAGTCCATCCTAGAGAAAATTCACTGGAAGGACTGATGCTGAAGCTGAAATTAATACTTTGGGCACCTGATGTGAAGAACTGACTTATTTGAAATACTCTGATGCTGGAAAAGATTGAGGGCAGGAGGAGAAGGGGAAGACAGAGGATGAGATGGCTGGATGGCATCACTGACTAAATGGACATGAGTTTGAGTAAATTCTGCGAGTTGGTGATAGACAGGGAGGCCTGGTGTGCTGCAGTCCATGGGGTTGCAAAGAGTCAGACATGACTGAGCAACTGAACTGAACTGAGTGGTTGTCTCAGCAGTTACTGCTGCACAAATAATCCTACCATCAGTAACATGTAATAATCAAAATGAGAAAAATAACAGACATCCACTAATTTGCAGGCCAAGGAATAGCTGATAAATTCTAAGAGACATCATATTTTCCTAGGAGAAAGGCCAATGTTTTATTTTACTCTGGAGTTTAATTAAAATCTTTCCATGAGATCAGATTCTAATTCTTTTAGCAACAATTAAGTTTCTTCTTAAGTGCTTCTGCTCTTTTTTTTTTTTTCCAATTGGTTCCATTCCATTTTTATTCCAGTCTTACTTGAAAGCATTCATCCTTATTTTTTTTTCAAAAGCACAAGGTCTACTTTCTCTAACAATTCTACTGCTACATGCATTATACTATGTGAGTTTTAAAAACAATTTCCAAAGATACATGCTTCCTCTTCATTAAAACAAACAAAAATTACCTGTGGAAGTCCATGTCAGAAATAGAATTTTGGCCATTTGGGTCTACCTAGTTATTATTAATCTATGGTGCCTTGAAAATCAGTTGGAAGGTACAGAATTTATTCGCAGAGATGGCGTGTGTGTGTTTCCCAATACTTTATGGAATGTGCCTCCCTCTCTCCGGTTGCTTAACTTTGGGGCCACTTCCCTGACATCCCAGGTAATAGTGGTAGGTACCTTTCCCTGTGCTCCCAGGAAATGCTTTGCAAACCTTCATTATTGCATTTAATACAACCTATTAAATAATATGAGCTTCCCTGATGGCTCAGACAGTAAAGAATCTGCCTGCAACGCAGAAGACCTGGTTCAAGCCCTAGGTCGGGAAGATCCCCGGAGAAGGAAATGGCTACCCACTCCAGGATTCTTACCTGGGGAATTCCAAGAACAGATAAGTGTTATGTGTTTCTGACTGCCCTGTTCAACTGTGAGCCTCTCAAGGGCCAGGTTTGGCCTTTCTGTATTAAGAATCACACATGATACAGAGTGCTTGACTCAGAGGCTGCTCTGAATTGGCTTCCATGCCTTCCTTGATAGCTCAGCTGGTAAAGAATCTGCCTGCAAGTCAGGAGATGCCGATTTGATTCCTGGGTGGGGAAAATCTGTTGGAGAAGGGATAGACTACCCACTCCAGTATTCTTGGGCTTCCCTTGTGGCTCAGCTGGTAAAGAATCTCCCTGCAATGCAGGAGGCTTGGGTTTGATCCCTGGGTTGGTTAGATCCCCTAGAGAAGGGAAAGGCTAAAAGGCTACCCACTCCAATATTCTGGCCTGCAGAATTCCATGGACTGTATAGTCCATGGGGTCACAAAGAGTCGGACACGACTGAGCAACTTTCACTTTCATGCCTTCCACAGGCGACACTCCTACACTTAAGAAAACAAATAAATAAACACAACAAAAAGAAAGTAAACCTGGGCTCATCTGCCTTCTTTCGTCCTTTTATCCTGGAAGCAATGTGCTTCTCCATAATCTCCAAAAAAGGCAGACATCACAGCTTGAAATATAGTGTTTGGCAGCCCATCATTATAATTCTTATTGCTACTGTGAAATCTGGTTTACCCTACAAATTACAAAATGATCTTTTAAATCTTTTTAAAAGGAGAAAAGCAGTAAAAGAAATAACAATTGACAAACTCCTCTGATAATATACATGTGAAAGGCGATAGGTTTATACAAAGTCAAAGTTGCTTGGTCCTGTCTGACTCTTTGTGACTCCACGGACCTTAGCCCACCAGGCTCCTCTGTCCGTGGAATTCAAAGTCATTTGGAAAAGGTAACTTTTGGGTCAGAAATCAAAAGCTGAGTAATCTTGAATGTGATGGATATTTTATATGCAGGATTGAGCAAACAGGATATGCATGCCCTTCACACTTGCTCCTTTATTCAGCACCAAGGCCTAAGAAACTCCTTTAGTTCTACTGCAATCATACTTCCAAGGTTGGAGACAGACAGGATTGCAAATAATTGCAGTCATCCAAGACGTCCCAGCCTCTTACTGGTGCAACTACTTGGCTGAATATGGTTTCTCAGTTGCTCAATTTCATTCTTTAATTCTTGAAAAGGCTTTGTTGTTTTTAAGAAAATAGAACTTTTTTTCTTTAAGAGCTCACATAAGAAAAAAATGCTTCAAGTGACCGTAAGGATTGTTTTTCATCAAAACTCTCTTTCCTGCTTTCTTTTTTGGTAGTCAGTCACCTTTAAATGTTTCTACAAGGCATGCGGTCCTCAGGACTGTCACCCCCGAGCTTGGGCGCCAGGATGTAACGGCTGCAAACTGGCCTTGATGCTTGAAGCTAAATTCTAATAACTGACATCTGAGTCTCTCCCCCAACCCCCCGCTTTTTTCCCCTGTCCCCACAAACAGCACAGACTCCCGCCTGTGGTTATTGACATTAACATCAATTTAAAATAAACATGAGTCTCAAACTACCTAAGCCTCAGTTTCCTCATCTGTGCCACTGAGATAACGATCTTTCATAGGCATACATGGGGGTGAAAATGTTGTTTGTTACTGAAACTAGCACAACACTGTAAATCAACAATTGTTGTTGCTTTAGTCACTCAGTTGTGTCCAATTCTTTTGTGACTCCCTGGACTGTAGCCCGGCAGGCTCCTCTATCCATGGACTATCCCAGGCAAGAATACTAGAGTGGGTTGCCATTCCCTTCTCCAGGAGATCTTCCCGACTCAGGGATTGAACTTGTGTGTCTTCCTTGGCTGCTGCTGCTAAGTTGCTTCAGTAGCAGCAGGGGGTTCTTTACCACTGAGCCACCAGGGAAGTCCCCAATCAACAATACTCTGAGATAATATTAAAGAATCATTTTAATGGTGAAAAGAAGAACTGATGCAAATGAATCAATATGATAATAATTTATATTGGGTTATGGATACATAATCTATATTTTAAAAACATATTTTCATACTATTCTTTGTAGTGTATCTCAAAATTAAAAATAAATGAGATTATATACCTCTCTGAAGATAATCGGGGTATGTAAAAGAGCATGAAGAAACTTAAAACCACCCATTATTCTATCATCAGGAGACAACACTGTATCAACACTGCAAATATATTTACATACTATTTTTATAAAGTTATTTTATAAAAGTGGGGCCTTGTTGAACAGTCAAAAAAAACTGTTGTGTGTTACTCAGCATAAGGCTGCGTCCACAGTAGCGTAAACATTTTTTCTAGTCTTGCCTCCCTTTATTTCTCTTGTCTAAGCAATGGCAGTTCAACATTTATTGACTGCTTATATGAATGAGACAGTGCTTCAAGGACTTCATGCACAGTAATTTACAATCTCCCTATCAACCGTATGACAGAGGTACAGCTGGTCAACCCATTTCATTGATGAAACTAACAAGGCACAAGGGAGGTAACAGGCTGAGAAGCTGGTTACATTTAGTCACAGAACTAGTCAGGAGTACAGCCAAGAACAGGTAGACCAACTCTGGCTCTACGGCCCAATCTCCTGACCACTACATAATCCTGCCTTTCAAGAAAACTAAAATGGACCATGCAAAGGACCATTCCACAAAGTTACCTATAGAGCTGAAAACCAAAAGAGGTTGCTGAATAGTTAGAAATGAAGAGATTTCCAGTTCTTATAAGCACAGACAATATTCTTTTGGGACACACTAATATCTGCCCTTTTAATTGTGTTGAAAATCATCCAGATTTATTCAATCTCGGAAATGACATCCTTGGTTTTTGGCATTCTGCTGTGCTTTAGCTAATGTCTCAGATGCAGGGAGGAGAAATAGCAAGATAGAAAGGTCCTCTGTCAATCTGTTTAGTATTACTGGAAAAAGATTAAAGGCATTAATGAGAAGTGAGGCTTTTGTGATGCTCACATATTCTAATCCTAAATCCATCCTTATCTTCTACTAAAATGGTAATTAAATGGTGAATGTGTTCACACGTTTAAAATTGCTTATCTCTTTTGATACTGACATTTCTTTATATGCTTCAGAAATATAGTCCTAACTTCCCCCCACGCCAAATCCCTAGAGCTTGACAGTGAAACAGTAGTAAACCGGGCCCTCCTGACAGTACAGGCCTCTCTCTGCCCGGGAACAAAGCTCTTGGAGTACAGAACAAAGCTTTGTACTCTAGAGCCCAGAGTACGCCGCGACCTCATCACTGTTTATGCGAGCTCAGATACACATCGTGTGGCATCTATACAGACACCAACCTTTCCCTCCCACTGCCTACACCTCAGGACAGGAGAATCCAGGCTGATTTTCAGAAAGACACTCTGAGGTCCCTCATTAAATGAATTACAAGATTCTGTTTGGAAACATATTTCTAAAGACCATGTTAAGAAATGAAAAATATAAAAATCAGATTAGTCAGTACATTGGAGGAGGCAGATGAAGCATCCTAAATAAAATGGCAGTTATGTTGACACTTCAAAAACAAAATGCTATTTTAGGTAAGAAAGAAAAATAACATTCCCCTGTACCTTTATATTTTCATTTGCTTTAGTTAAAAAAAAAGAAAAGAAAAAGAATTCTGCTTCTGACATATGATTCATGCATGTTTCATTTAAATACAGGAGTAACAGTCTTTACAACTTTTAGGCAGAATAGTAGTATAACAGGAACCTTCCATTGTTTAGGGATTTTTATTTCATCATCTTGGGACAAAGGTGAATAATTTAAAATTTTAATTAAAAGTGCAGAAACATTCACACAGTAATGATAGGAAAAATGTCTGGTATCTGTATAGAAATATATTCTATTAAAGTAACTATTTCTATTGTCATAATCCTTACATTTAAGACAGGATTATTCAAATGTTTAGAAAAACTAGCTTAAGGATTCAGTGGCTCATCATAAGGATATTATTGACAGTAAGCAGAGATTAAGAAGCATGTTTTTAACCTCTATGCATATAATTTCATTCATTCTCTTTAATCTTCTATAATAACTTTTTTCCTGCAAATTTGTCTCATTTTACAGTATAGATGTTCTATGTATTAATATTGCAATCCGGTTATATTGCCATTGAATGGCTAATCTTTTTATTAAAATTTATAGCAAAGAACAGAGATAATAAAAGGAAAAGATCTGCCCCGGGGGACTAATTATATCCAATCCTTTTCTATTGTCACTATTGTTTCTGCAAGAGTCTTTGGTCCATAATTACAAAGTATCTATTTGCATCAGATGTGGCCCTTTTCAATATGCATTAAATTCACTTCACAATCACACTGAATTAACAACAAATCATTTCAAGAAGAAATTTCTTCAAGGATTAAGAGCGTGTGCACGTATGCTCAGTCGCTTCAGTTGTATCTGACTCTCTGCAACCCTCTGGACTGTAGCCTGCCAAGCTCCTCTGTCCATGGAAGGCTATAGTCTATGGGGTTCCAAACAGTTGGACACGACTGAAGGATTAAGAGTAGGCCTTACTAAAATGGATTATACTTAATCTGAAAATAGAAGATTTACATTTTGGAACATTAACCATCTCCCTCTCTTGGAACGACAGAGTAACATATCGCCAGCTCTTGTTCCTGGCACAATTTGATTGTCAAAAAATGCTAATTAAATTAATGAATAACCCAGAGCTAAATATAACTGCATAAGTAGTTTCAGCAGCAAAATATATCCTTCACAGTATCTCTCAACCAAGAAGAGATGCATTCCAAATTTTCATGGTACATATCAATCTGTCTCCCCTGTATGTTGGGGTCCTTCAGGGAGCTGTTTCAGCAGGAGAACTCTTCTCAGAAAATATTTCATAGACTATAGCATATTCAAACTAGTGTCAACAAGATTCATTTCCTTGATTTCAAAAGATGTTACTGGTTGTCTTCTTGTGGTGTGGGTTTTGATGTCAGGCTGATGTATGGAATTTTGTAAGAAATTTCACAGCCTTTCCCCCTATAATCATTGTTATTTAATCGCTTAGTCGTGTCTGACTTTTTTGTGACCCATGGACTGCAGCCTGCCAGGCTCCTCTGTCCAAGGGATTTCCCAGGCAAGAATACTGGAGTGGTTTGCCATTTCTTTCTCCAGGGGATCTTCCTGACACAGGGAATGAACATGCGTATTCTGCCTTGGCAGGTGGATTCTTTAGCACTAAGCCACCAGAGAAGCCCTTTCCTATAATAGGTAATTTAAAAAATTAAGAAATCCACTTCTCACATGTATTGACTTTTAAACTTGGTTCTTTTATGCAATTTTATAAATTTGGTATCCATGGATTTTCAATCAATCATACACACTCAATGCCAATCACGTCTGAGTGGGTAGCTTTCGATTCCACGATTCATACGGGAGGTACATTAAAACATGACCATTCAGCCCCACTGTGCCTCTTCGTAGCATTATGTCTGATGTAGAACTCTGGCCTCTTATCATAACAGACACTTGTGCCTGAAACCATCTCCTGATGGGAGGGAATGATCTGTCAAGAGCCTTTAAAAGCCCCAAGCATAATCCTGCCAAAAAGAAGGAAGTAAATGAGTCACTTTATGGGGAAGCACCCTATATTTCCAGGTCACAAGGGACTTATTCAGAAAATCCTTTCCTGAAGCATTAAATTGCACCCCAGTGGTTTTCAAGACTGTGACTGGGGAAGTTAATCACCCATCATCAAGAAAAAGCAGTTCTCTCCTGTTTTCACAAGGAGGTTCAGGGCCATTATTTTCACAGTTCTACATCTTGGACTTTGGGCTATCTTAAGCACATTAATGTAAAATGTATAAAATCTCTGTCTGCAGATTTAAAAAACACCTTTAAGAGAGTTAAACCTCTTTCGGCTTGAGACGGTCTCGGTTGAGTTTATTTTGCTGTGGTAGACCTCCCTCAGCATTTCATATGCATTCTCACTGTTGCAAGGAAAACTGGAAGAACAAAAAAACACTTGGGGAGCTTCCACTAGAACCTTTGGATCACAGCTGTGTTCATCTTTAAAGCTAGGTCTGTCTGTCTTTGCCCCGTGCTCAGTCGGTCTGACTGTTTGCGACCCCATGGACTGTAGCCGGCCAGGCTCCTCTGTCCATGGGATTCTCCAGACAAGAATACTGGAGAGGGTTGCCATGCCCTCCTCCAGGGGGATCTTCCTGAATCAGGATTTGAACCTGCGTCTCCTGCACTGCAGGCAGATTCTTTACCTGCTGTGCTTTCAGCTGAACTAAAATTTTAAGTCTGCTGCAAAATTCATGCCTATTCCTTTCTTCAGAAGAGCACATAAATGCTTTTTACAGTTTAACATGGTATAAGAAGGTAAATGACAATTCTATGTCAGGTTGAACATAGAAGTCTTGTACAAGCAATAGGAGAAATGGGATAAATTCTCATGACAGGCTCCATTCCGTGTTTCCTCCAGCTTTGGTAATATGGAGGCATTAGGTACACTCCCTCCCAGTATATCCAGATTACTGTTTGGCTTCCCATGTCGTAACAGAGCACAGCAGTACTCAGGCAAAGCCATCTCCCATCCCTTCCCTTCTCCACAAGAAGGCAGATGACTTCCGAGTAGGGACAAGGTACCAAAGCCTCTATATATTCTATCCTAACAATCTTTCTCTTCTTGGGGATCCAAGTATTTTTCTACTTCACAGTCTCTTCTCAACTTTAGATTAATCCCTTTGTTGTTCTAATTATAGCGAACAAAAAGCTAGAACAATGTTAATCGTGAAAAGAGTAGAATAATTAACCCCAATCTGCAAACGGAAGAGAAGGTCTTCCTAATTAAGCTGCTTGTTCCAAGCTATAAGAAGGCAAACTTGGAAATTAAAGACAGGTGTCTATACTCTAAAATATAGAAAATAAGAATGGTTTTAATCCTATCATTCACAAATGAGGGGCGTTTGGACTATTTGTCAAATCTGTTAAGTTTAATAATTTTTTTCTGGGATATTTTGCTAGTTCTCAGAAATAACTTATTTTAGTTACTGTGACATAAGAAGAAATACATGTTTGGTCTCTGCCCCCAGTTCCTGACACAGAGCTCCTAAGGCCCTTGTAAATCTGGTGACCAGAGCATCTTTTGTTTTAATATTTGGTCTTAGTCTTTGACTCCAGACAGGAGAGCTTATTAGACTCTTGGAGGGTGCTTCATGTGCTAAGGAGGTGACTCTTGGAGGATGGGAACTGGATGCTGGAGAAACCAACCCTGTGATTAGAGGGGTTGTAGCTTTCAGCCACACTATCTGACCTCCAGGAAGGGCAGGGGGGCTGCAGATTGAATTTAACCACCAGTGGTCAATGATTTAATCATTCATGGTTATCTGTTGGAATCTTCCCCACCAAAAACCCCTTAACAATGGAATGCAGAGAGCTTCCAGATTGGAGAACACCTTGGGGTGTGAGGAGGGTACCATGCCTGGAGAGGGTGTGCAGACTCCATACCCCTTACCCACATACCTTGCTCTATAGTCTCTTCCATATGGCTGTTCCCGAGTCCTAGCCTTTTAAATAAACTGCTAGGAGTAAACAAAGTTCTGTGAGTTGTTCCAGTGAATTATCAAATGTGAGGAGGGTCCCCCCAACCGATTTACAGCTAGTCCATCAGAAATACAAGGTGAAAATCTGGGATTTGTGACTGGCATGGAACCCTTCACCCATGGGGTCTACATGAACTAGGGGATGTGATATCAGAATTCTTTCATGTGAGGGAAAACCTCCCACATCTTTGGTGTCAGAGTACTGAGCGTAAATAGTTCTTCCTTTAGTTACACAGACCCCAGCTATACATTAGTGAAGACAATATACAGAACTGAAATTTAGGACCTGGTTTTTGGATCAGCTTAGATCCACTGGATACAGAGCTTGGATCTGCTGACCGGTGAGCAAAGAGGGGCCAGAAATTGTTTGGACTTGTATGTCTTCAATTCTTATTTAGTTACGCAGTGAGACATACTGAAGCACTTAACGATAAACAGGATTATTAATGCAATCCAGACGGCAAAGCCCACAGAGTTGAGGAAGAAATCATAAACAGAAGATGTTTTAAAATACCACAGACCCTTGGGAAACTTTGTCAAGTGGTTGATCATCTGACAAGTGCCAACTGTGACACACTCTTGACTTCTTAAGAGAGAGTTGCAACAGTATGCTTCAATCTTTATATTCACACTTAGATTTTGGCATTTTTACTTCACAATTCCTCTAAGTGGCTACACCATGTTCAAAGATAGGCATATGTATATTTCTTTCAATTTCACCCTCTTCTCATACTACCTAACCACCCTTGACCTAACCACAGGGCTCTGACTTGCTAGAAACAGTATAAGGAAATTCAAGATAACGCTTATGTTGAGGAGGGAGAAATTTTCTTCTAGGTTTCCAGGTTATTCTGGCTGATCCAAGAATTAAATTGACATGAGACAGATTAAGAGGAGGAAAATCAAACAGAAGTTGAAAAACATGTATACATGGGAGAGACCCAGGAAAACTGAGTAACACACCAAAATGACAGAAAGCCCCACCTTAAATGCTGCTGCTGCTAAGTCACTTCAGTCGTGTCTGACTCTGTGCGACCCCATAGACGGCAGCCCACCAGGCTCTCTCGTCCCTGGGAATCTCCAGGCAAGAACACTGGAGTGGGTTGCCATCTCCTTCTCCAATGCATGAAAGTGAAAAGTGAAAGTGAAGTCGCTCAGTCGTGCCTGACTCTTTGCAACCCCATGGACTGCAGCCCACCAGGCTCCTCCATCCATGGGATTTTCCAGGCAAGAGTACTAGAGGGGGGTGCCAACGCCTTCTCTGCTTTAAATACTACTCTCAGCTAAAGACAAGAGGATGTTGGAGGTTTGGGACTTCAAAGGGGAGGAAGGCAATTAACATGGAGGGGGTGGGAAAGAAATCAAATGCTTGGTAAACAAATGTTTGCAGGGCCATGCAGACACAATGGGACACAGATGAATTTTAACAGACTTTCCTCTGTGTCTATGTATGCAGTTCATACTCTAGTTATGTATGGTGACAACTCCCTCCCTCAAACAGGTCCTCTGTCTACATTCTTTTAGGCACTTAGGCACAAGGAAGCTCAAAGATTCTTCCTGAGTCTTTGGGTCTCAAAAATAATCAGCCTAAGTTAATCCTCGTGCCAAAGAGACACATTCTGGGGTGGTAAATTTTGCTCCCCTACACTTACAGAAATCTGAATATAACCGAGGACCTTTAAACTGATCCATGGAGGAGCTTCCTAAAACGAGTGAACTTCCTGAAACCAATGTGTAATTTTGTGTGCACACATGCATGTTTCTAGGGAAGGCTCTCTTATTGCTATCTGTTCTGTAGAGCAGATAACTGTAAGACCAGACATTAAGTAGCTGCTGGATTATTAAATAACATACTATGAATTTCGTTAAATAACTGAAATATTTATGTCTTCAAATGGGTTTTAGAATAAAACATCATGAGAAACGCTGGGCTGGATGAAGCACAAGCTGGAATCAAGATTGCCAGGAGAAATATCACTAACCTCAGATATGAAGATGACACCACCCTTATGGCAGAAAGTGAAGAAGAACTAAAGAGCCTCTTGATGAAAGTGAAAGAGGAGAGTGAAAAAGTTGGCTCAAAGCTCAACATTCAGAAAACTAAGATCATGGCATCCAGTCCCATCACTTCATGGGAAATAGATGGGGAAACAGTGGCTTACTTTATTTTTTGGGCTCCAAAATCACTCCAGATGGTGACTGCAGCCATGAAATTAAAAGACATTCCTTGGAAGGAAAGTTATGACCAACCTAGATAGCACATTAAAAAGCAGAGACATTACTTTGCCAACAAAGGTCTGTCTAGTCAAAGCTATGTTTTTTCCAGTGGTCATGTATGGATGTGAGAGTTGGACTACAAAGAAAGCTGAGCCCAAAGAATTGATGCTTTTGAACTGTGGTGTTGGAGAAGACTCTTGAGAGTCCCTTGGACAGCAAGGAGATCCAATCAGTCCATCCTAAAGGAAATCAGTCCTGAATATTCATTGGAAGGACTGATGTTGAAGCTGAAACTCCAATACTTTGGCTACCTGATGCGAAGAGCTGACTCTTTTGAAAAGACTCTGATGCTGAGAAAGACTGAAGGCGGGAGAGAAGGGGACGACAGAGGATGAGATGGTTGGATGGCATCACTGACTCAGTGGACATGAGTTTGAGTAAACTCTGTGAGTTGGTGAAGGACAGAGAGGCAGCCTGACGTGCTGCAGTCCATGGGGTCGCAAAGAGTCAGACATGACTGAGTGACTGAACTGAATGGGTTTTTAAGAATGAACAAAAATAGGTATGGTAAAGAACCTGCCAGCCAATGTAGGAAACATAAGAGACATGGGTGTAATCCCTGGGTTGGGAAGATCCCCTGGAAAAGGGCATGGTAACCCACTCCAGTATTCTTGCCTGGAGAAGCCCACGGACAGAGGAGCCTGGTGGGCCACAGTCCATGGGGGTGACAAAGACTCGGACACGACTGAAGAGACTTAGCATGGCACAGCACATGTAACCTTTGCTAGAGCAAAATATGACATATCCCAGTACTGTCTGTTTGACAACATTGGATGAAGAGCTGTTTTGACTTAGAAGCCATGACTAAGCAGGGCTGTGCCATGGAGGGAATCTGGGTGACGAACACGGACTCAGGCACAGGACCGCGTTCAAGCTGATGCCTTGCTTATACACTTCTTTCCTTTCTATATAACTTAACTCAAATTCAATTAAAAACAGAAAACACTACTGTCTCTCATCACACACTTCCACTGGTCTTTAGTCAGATCTCTTTATTCAGATTGGTAAAGATTCAAAGCAAGGTAAGGAGGTAATACTGAGAGGCTTTTCCAGACTAGCATGCAAACCACACAGCAGTTTATAGGACTTTGTCTAATAAATGCAAACTCTCCCATTTGTCTTTCTACCAACCATTTGATATGAAGTCTGTCCTTAAAAGCTCTCAAGTTAACAAGTTCCCTTGTACTTACCAAATCTTACAAATCTCAGCTAAAAAGAAATGAATGATGAATGAATGAAAAATATATAAAGTATAGGGTAGTCACATTTCCCAAAGATGATTTTCAAGCTAGCAGTCTTTTAAGTACATTCTGATCAGCTTTACAAAATTCTGAAATACTGAAAACTTGAAGGTGGAATGTTAAACTCTTCTCCCTCAACGCCTTCATGTATTAAGATCCCAGCAAATGATTTTTCACTTTATCCATTATATTGACTGACTTAGTTGCCACTTCTTCATGCTGTCACTAGTTTGCCCGGCATCAGGAATCTCAACAAAACTTAACATTTGGCTGAACCGATCTAGTATACTGTTAGTGGGAGTGTGAACTGGTACAGCCATTATGGAAAACAGTGTGCAGATTTCTCAAGAAAATTAACAATGGATTTACCATATGATCCAGTGATTGACCCTCGATATTTATACAAAGGAAGTAATAGTGAAAGTGTTGGTCGCTCAGGCGTGTCCGGCTCTTTGTGATCCCATGGACTGTAGCCCACCAGGCTCCTCTGTCCTGGAATTCTCCAGGCAAGAATACTGAAGTGGATTGCCATGCCCTCCTCCAGGGGGTCTCCCTGACCCAGGGACTGAATCTGCATCTCCTTCATTACAGGCAAATTCGTCATCAACTGAATCACAAGGGAAGGCCTATACAAAGGACGTGAGGACACTAATTGGGAAAGATACACGCACTACAGTGCTCGCAGGAGCCTTCTGTACAATAGCCAGGATATAGAAGAAACCTAAGTGCCAGATACTAGAGAAAGAACATGTGGTGTACACACACACACACACACACACACACACACAGAGGAATATCAGCCATAAGAAAGACTGAAATTTTATCATGTGTGACAAGAAGGATGGACCTGGGCGAGGGAGGGGGCATTTTACACTTAGTGAAATAAATCAAAGACAAATGCTGTGGTTTTCACTTATATGGGGAATCTGACAAAACTAAAGAAATCAACAAATACAGCAAAACAGAAACAGACTCACAGATACAGAGAACAAACTAATTGTCCCCAGCAGGAGGAGAGAAAGAATGGGTGAAGTTGGTGAAGGAGATTACTAGGCAGAAAGTTCAGTTATAAAAGGAACAGTCTCAGAGATGTAATGCACAACACGGGGAATTCATCAGTAATATTAAAATAACTTTGTATAATATATAATCTATCTATAAAAAATAAAGAACATTATTATTTTTATACTTGAAATTAATATAATGTAAGTCAACTATACTTCAGTCAAAAGAAAAAAAAAAGGAAAAGAAATGAGGAAGAAAAGGGAACACGTGCTAAAGAAACTGCCGATATTTTTTTCTCTCAATTAAATGTCAAGAGTCTGAGTATGAAGCATCAGATACAAGCATGAAATTGAGTTTAGTATGGATAAAATGGCTGCAATGTAGTAGTTAGTATTCAAATTTAGTACGAATAAGATATTTAATGAGACACAGGAAAAAAAAAACAAAAACACTTCTGGCACACAGACACACAGACAGACAGACAGATACATATGAATGGATGTTTTCTAACAGAAGATCTAGACTGACTATCCGTAAAGACACCCAAAATTTTAGAATTACAAAGAAAGCTGTGGTTTTTTGTCTCTCATCTTCAAAACAACATTTCAGTCCATAATAATTAGCAGCTCCTAAATTTTTCCAGATCTAAGCCTACAACAGAAAGTTTATTTCAAACAGAAATTACTATGCAGCCTTTTGGGCTTCCCAGGTGGCATAGTGGTAAAAAACCTGCCAATGAAGGAGATGTAAGAAGTGCGGGTTCAATCCCTGGGTCGGGAAGATTCCCTGGAGGAGGGCATGGCATTCCACTCCAGTATTCTTGCCTGGAGAATGCCACGGACAGAGGAGCCTGGCAAGCTAAAGTCCATGGGGTCGCAAGGAGGCAGACATAACTGAAGCATCTTAGCATGCATGCAGGCTTTGGTTTATCTGTACAGGATCCCACATAAGTCTAGTTTCTCTTCAGATTACAGAGGATTTTGAACAGTCAGGCAATATAATAATCTTTTCTCCATCTATGAAGTAGACCCTGCCAATTACAGGAGGGAAGGCTCAGGAAGTATTTAAATCAATAGTTCATGAGGTCACGAGTTGCTTAAATTTGAGCTCTGTGAAAGTAAGAAGCCAAAGTCTATATTTGGTGATAATTTAGTTTAAAGTAGTACATATGTTCAGTAGCTTAAAGGCCTCCAAGGGTGAGGGAAGGTTAACCACGTGTGATGCAACTTTATTGACTATGCCAAAGCTTTTGACTGTGTGGATCATAACAAACTGTAAAAATTTCTTAAAGAGATGGGAATATCAGACCACCTGACCTGCCTCCTGAGAAATCTGTATGCGAGTAAAGGAACAACTGTTAGAACTGGACATAGAACAATGGACTAGTTCCAAATTGGGAAAGGAGTATTCAAGGCTGTATATTGTCATCCTGCTTATTTAACTTATATTCAGAGTACACTGGGGCTTCCCTGATAGCTCAGTTGGTAAAGAATCCACCTGCAATGCAAGAGACCCTAGTTCGATTCCTGGGTGGGGAAGATCTGCTAGAGAAGGGACAGACTACCCACTCCAGTATTCCTGGGCTTCCCTTGTGGCTGAGCTGGTAAAGAATATGCCTGCAATGCAGGAGACTGGGATTTGATACCTGGGTTGGGAAGATCCCCTGGAGAAGGAAAGGCAGAATATATCACGTGAAATGTTGGGCTGGATGAAGCATAAGCTGTAATCAAGATTGCTGGGAGAAATATCAATAACCTCAGATATGCAGATGACAATGCCCTTATGAGAGAAAGCGAAGAGGAACTAAAGAGCCTCTTGATAAAAGTGAAAGAGGAGAGTGAAAAAGCTGGCTTAAATCTCAACATTCAGAAAAAGAAGATCAAGGCCCATCACTTCATGGCAAATAGATGGGCAAACAATGGAAACAGTGACAGACTTTATCTTCTTGGGCTCCAAAATCACTGCAGATGGTGACTGCCACCATGAAATTAAGATGCTCTTTGGACCTAGGGAGCATATTAAAAAGCAGAAACAAAATTGCTTTGCCAACAAAGGTCCGTCTAGTCCAAGCTATGGTTTTTCCAGTTGTCATGTATGGATGTGAGAGTTGCACTATAAAGAAAGCTGAGAGCCAAAGAACTGATGCTTTTGAACGTGGTGTTGGAGAAGATTCTTGAGAGTTCCTTGGACTGCAAGGAGATCAAACCAGTCAATCTTAAAGGAAATCATTCTTGAATATTCATTGGAAGGACTGATGCTGAAGCTAAAACTCCAGTCCTTTGGCCAACTGATGTGAGGAGTTGACTCACTGAAAAGACCCTGATGCTGGAAAAGAATGCAGGCAGGAGGAGAAGGGGATGACAGAAGATGAGATGGTTGGATGGCATTGCGACTTGATGGACATGAGTTTGAGCAAGTTCCAGGAGTTGATGATGGACAGGGAGGCCTGGTGTGTTGCAGTCCATAGGGTTGCAAAGAATTGGACATGACTGAGTGACTGAACTGAACTGATGCAACTTTGGAGAGAAATTTAACTTTTCTGGGGAAAAAAGTATACCTCCTTTTTTCTTCCAAGGAAATATATAGAGAAGTGAAAATTTTGAAGAGCTTGTCATTAGAAGTCACTAGCCTTCTACAAATTAATAAGAGTTTACCTAGTGGGGCTTCCCACCTGGCACTAGTGGTAAAGAATTTTCCTGTCAATGCAGGAGATATAAGACACACGGGTTCCATCCCTGGAGTAGGAAGTGGCAACTACTCCAGTATTCTTGCCTGGAGAATCCCGTGGACAGAGGAGCCTGGCGGGCTACAGTCCATGGGGTTACAAAGAGTCAGACACGACTGAGTGAGCGTACAAAAAGACACAACTGTGGTCTAATTTTTTTATTCCAGGGGATGGGAATGGAAGGGGGAGGAGGAGGAAAGGACAAGAACAGACTGTTTTAGCAACTGTAATATTTTAAGTATATATACGTGCCAAGTCGCTTCAGTCGTGTCTGACTCTTTGCGACCCTATGTATGGACTGTAGCCTGGGGCGCTCCTCTGGCCATGGGATTCTCTAGGCAAAAATACTGGAATGTGTTGCTATGCCCTCTTCTGATTCAAACAGTGCACTTGCAGGTTGGACACTCAATACATTAGTCAGTAGGCATGTAATTAATCAAAAAAGGAAATCGGAACATAAAGCAACACACAGACTCTGGGACTCAGAAATGAAATTCATGGTAGAGTAAGGAATTCTAGTTGCACAAATACATCATGCCGTCATACTCCCAAGCTTGGGTTTAAAAAAAAAATAGAAATATGGACTAAACTTAAGCTTCAAAGGGACTGTGTATAAACAATGCATGCTATTTCACATTCCCCACTTACAAAGTCTGAGACCATTTGGTACAATACGGTCAGGGTTAGTCGAGTTCAGTTGCTCAGTTGTGTCCAACTCTTTGCGACTCCATGAACCGCAGCATGCCAGGCCTCCCTGTCTATCACCAACTGCCAGAGTCTACCCAAACCCATGCCCATTGAGTCAATGATGTCATCCAACCATCTCATCCTCTGTCATCCCGTTTTCCTCCTGCCCTCAATCTTTCCCAGCGTCAGGGTCTTTTCCAGTGAGTCAGCTCCTCACATCAGGTGGCCAAAGGATTGGCGTTTTAGTTTCAGCATCAGTCCCTCCAATGAACACCCAGGACTGATCTCCTTTAGAATGGACTGGTTGGATCTCCTTGCAGTCCAAGGGACTCTCAAGAGTCTTCTCCAACACCACAGTTCAAAAGCATCAATTCTCTGGCGCTCAGCTTTCTTTATAGTCCAGCTCTCACGTTCATACATGACCACTGGAAAAACCATAGCCTTGACTAGACGGACCTTTGTTGGCAAAGTAATGTCTCTGCTTTTTAATATGCTGTCTAGGTTGGTCATAACTTATCTTCCAAGGAGTAAGCATGTTTTAATTTCGTGGTTGCAATCACCACCTGCATTTTAGAGCCCCCCAAAATAAAGTGAGCCACTGTTTCCCCATCTATTTGACCATCACTTAATGGTCAGGGTTAAGGGGATAATTATTCAGAAGGTGATATCAGGTATAGAATCTATAGTAAAAACCTGGCTAATGCATTTTCTTATATTCAACTAACAATTATTAAATATTTCATACTTTCCAGCCATTGAGTTAAATATGAGGGAGATTTCAGAAACTTTTATTTATGACTCCAATACTAGACATGACCTTTTTCAGACAGTTATTGGCAAGCTCTTGATTTATATCTTTCAACAGTAATATATAAGCCTCCTAAGAAGGGATTTAGAATTTTCTCCCATTTTCTAAATTGCAGAGCTAAGTGTGTGTCAAGCTATATGTCAAAATTCAAATAAAACAGACAATGTCAATAACTTAACAGAAATGGTCAGTAATGGGATTGCAAAGAGTTGGACTCAACTTAGCAACTGAACAGCAACAATAATAACTATTCTTGATCTTTGTTCTGTACAGTCCCAGTTTTATTACATGGGAGAATCTTAGGTATTTCTAGGTAAGACTTCAGTGTGAATACTTGGTTCAATGACAATCTGATTTTTCTGACTGTAAAACAATTCTTCTTAATCCAATTTTTAATTTTCATTTCAAATAAACATGTCTAATTCTACACGATGTGATCAACAGACTCAGGGCAAGCATAATTATGACCAATCTGAATTTACCCCCTTTGATAACACAAGCAGCTTTGGCAAACATTCCTCTTGTTACAGTCTTTCCTGTGATGGCTGATGGCGCTGAACTGAAAGATCTGAAATGTGTGTTTGTTGAAGATTCCACTCAGTCCTCATTTTATTTTCAGCTCCGTCAATGACCATCTAGGAAAGATCTTACTTCAGTAATTGGACCTTTACCTGCAATCCTTCAGTAAATGTCAGCTATGAAGGTTCTGCTCTCAACGGCCCCCACCCTGCCTATCTCCGGCAAATGATGTTGATGACTCCGATCTCAAAATCAAGTCCTATTTTAAAGAAAGGGAGCATAATTAAGGAACTCCTTCTCCAAACATACTAAACAGAATTTTACTGAGCAGTGCTTGGACATAGATTTTTTTTTTTTCTGAATTGAAAATGAAAATGCTAATGTGAATACTCTTCATCAAAAGCTTATTGTTCTGAGAGGAAGGCTGGTCTGGTCGGAAGGCACTGCAGGGGTCAACTGTGATTCACAGATCCACCCTGTCCTTACCAGTGGTGTCACCCTGGACCAGCCACTCAATCTCAGTGATGTCATTGGTAGAACAAGGTCAATACTATTTCATGATCTGGAAGAGTATCAGGAGCTCTTTCATGGTTCCTCTGAGTTTTCTGCACTAAATCTTAGTATAGAAAAAAAAATAAAAATGAGGATAATAAATGCAAGTGGGTGACTTTTTGGTTTGGTTACATAATATAGACACAGACTTCTACTTTCAGCCAAGATTTTGTAGAGGGAACCAGCTTTACTCTGCTCCCGCTAGCAACCAAAACAATGGAGAAAATATCTAGAACTATATTTCTGTAAGATGTCAGCTATCAGGTGAAGGACAGAGACCACCAAGAAATGAGAAACTAACGCTGTGAGCTCTGCGATTGCCTATGTTCACTGCCTTGAGTTTCCAGGCTATGGTTCCAGGTTTGGGAACCCAGTTAGAGCCTGGTAGATTCCAGAGAGCTGAAGACGTGGGTTTGGAGTCTGGAGACATGGAGGTGCCTGACAATCAAAAGACAGAAAACTGGAGAGGAAGGAGTTGTTTGGAGAGAGAATCTGGAGAGGATGCCCTATGAGAATGCAGCTGACTAGTGATGGGTATTAGTTTCACACACGTGAAGGAAACTGAGGCCACAGGAAAACAAAATCATCCAAAAGGATTTGAGGTAAGTGTCCAGTGTTCATACAGGGTCAGAAATAGTACTTATTGCCATCATCCAGATGGAAAAACTCACCTTTCATTGATAACCGCATTTAACTGCATTATAGAACAAAGCTCAGAAATAGTCATTGTTGCTGTTCAGTCACTAAGTTGAGTCCAATTCTTTGAGTCCCACGGACTGCAGCATGCACTGTCTCCTGGAGTTTGCTCAAACTCATGTCCACTGAGTTGGTGACACTATCTAACAATCTCTCATCAAATCAGTCAATCCTAAAGGAAATCAACCCTGAATATTCACTGGAAGGACTGATGCTGAAGCTGAAGCTCTAATACTTTGGCCACCTGATATGACAGCCAACTCATTTGAAAAGATCCTGATGCGGGGAAAGATTTAAGGCAGTAGAAGAAGGGGACAACAGAAGATTAGGAATAGTTACAGGTATCCAAAAATACCCAGCACTCTCAAGGCGAATGTCACAATATCTGACAACTGATAAAAAAATTCCAAAGGTTCAAAAATTAAATAAAGATATGGAAGACATGAAACAAACAAACAAAAATCCAGATTCACATTCTACATGTGAAAACTATAATGTATGATATGAAAAACAGCCAAATGGGATTAAGGGAAAATTGAGTTACATCATAATCAAATTGCTCTAAGCTAGTGATAAAGGAAAATATGTTAAAAGCAGCCAGATTTTAAAAAAGATGTATTATTTGAAGAGAACTAAAGAAAAGGATGATATCAGTATTTTTGTTGCAAACAATGCAACTAAGAAGACAATGGAGCATCATCATTAAGGCAGCTGAAGAAAAACTTCAATCCAGAATTCTATTCTAGCAAAAATATCTTTTTAGACAAAGGTAAACTAAAGATATTTTCAGACATACAGGAGCAAAGACTAAAATAATAAAGAGTTATAGTTAAAAGCCACCAAAGGATACAACACAGAGTCATTAAATATATTAAATTAATCCAAAAGGGAGCCAAAAAAGAAAAAGGAAGAAGGAACGAGATGGGACTAAAAACAAACAGCATGATGATAGATTTAGGCATAGTCATAATAGTAACTTCATTTAAATGGTCTTCTTAGTTAAAGGGGAAGACCCAAGTATGTGCTGCCCACAAGAAATGCCCTTTAAATATAAACAAATAGGCTAAAAAAACCACAAGGATGGAAAAATTATACAATATGATACATTAATCAAAAGAAAGCTAGAGTAGCTTAATAGACACAGTAATTTCAGAGCAAAACATGTGACTGTGGATAAAGGAGGTCATTTCCCAATGACAGGGTGGTAGAGAGAATGTAACAACACTGAATATTTATGCACCTAAAAACGGAGCTTCTGGGGACTTCCATGGTGGTGCGTGGCTAAGACTCCACACTCCCAATGTAGGGGGCTGGCTTGATCCCTGGTTAGGGAGCTAGATCCCACATGCTGCCACTAAGAGTTTGTTATGCCACAACTAAAGATCTTGCAAGCTTCAACGAAGATCCGGGATGCCTCGTGCCACAACGAAGACCTGGTGCAGCCAAATAAACAAACAAATGAAAAGTCCAGAGCCTCAAAATACATACAGCAAAAGCTGAGGGCATCACATCAGAAAGAGATCAATCCACGATCCCAGCTGGGAATTTCAAAATCCCTAACTCGGTAACGGACAGAACAAACAGATATAATGTACACAGACTCAAGCTCAGAATGTTCCTTACATCCAATGTAAGCTCTCCTTGAAGCCTCCTTGAGGAGATCTAGGCATGCACGGCCTGGTAAGCCTTTGGCATTTATCCCTGAACACAAATAAGTTCCTTTGCTGTGGACGTCATGACCAAATAAGGCTCTTACCCCTAGAGAATGTGGCTACTGCTACCAGCAGGAAATGTGAGTTCCTCTTATTCCACAAAAACTCCTTATGACCCAGCCAAATCAAGGATTTTGTTGATCTCAGTTACATCACGTGACCAGGTTACATCTAAATTCCTTCCAGCTACTGTGGTTCCCTGACTTCAGCGGTTCCACGAATGATCGTCATCCAAGGCTTCCCTCCTGCCAATGCAGGAAGATGATCCTGGGGTTGGGAAGATCTCCTGGAGGAGACCATGGCCACCCACTCTAGTGTTCTTGCCTGAAGAATCCCATGGGCAGAGGAACCTGGCGGATTACAGTCCACGGGGTTGAGAGGGATAGGACATAACTGAACAACTCAAATCAGGTCTTGCACTCTGAGTCCCTGGGAAGCCTGTGCGACTCCTCTGTGGAAAGGTGTGTCGATGGTGCAGAGATGGCCCTGGGACACTTTAACCTTCAAGATAAAACAGGCTGAGGTTGAACCTGGGTTGCTTTTGGCATTTCTCCTGATGTCTTTCTAATGGCCTTCTGCCCCCACATCCCACACCTACTGTCTGCTGTGCCCGGAGAGGTGAAGGAATGCCTACCCGAGGGGGCACAGCCTGCAGGGCGGTGATGTAATTCTCCAGGGCCAGGCGGCGGCGGTCGTTGAGCATGGCTTCCACCCTGGCCATGTGCGTCTCCACCAGCTGCTGCCTCTCGTTGGCTGCTTCCTGTTCCAGAGACTCCACCTTCTCCTGGAAGTGCTGCCATCACAAACAAAGGCGTGTGACAATCGGGAACTGGACAAATGGGACGGAGCAGCAGATTCAAGGCTTTTTTTTTTTGTCCTTGAATTATACACAATATTTTATTTACATTATTTAAATTTTAAATTATTTATTTAAATTATTTAATTAACATCAGAAAGTTAATTAGCATTGCAAATGTTACATCTAGTTATAGCTAAGGAATAGGCTCCCTGTGAGCTTTCCTGATGGTTCCCTGATGGTTCCTGGTAAAGCTACCATCCTTCCTGGTAAACCAACTTTCCCTGATAGTTCCTGGTAAAGCTACCATCCTTCCTGGTAAATCAACCTTCCCTGATGGTTCCTGGTAAAGCTACCATCCTTCCTGGTAAACCAACCTTCCCTGATGGTTCAGATGGTAAAGAATCTGCCTGCAAAGCTGGAGACCTGGGTTCGATCCCTGGATTAGGAAGAAGCCCTGGAGAAGGGAATGGCTACTGACTTCAGTCTTCTTGCTGGAAGAATTCCATGGACAGAGGAGCCTGGCGGGCTACAGTCCTTGGTACCTCAAAGAGCTGGATACGACTGAGCGATTATGCATTTAACAGGCTCAGTAGTAAAAAGAATCTGCTTGCCAGTGCAGGAGATGTGGATTCAGTCCCTGAGTTGGGAAGATACCCTGGAGAAGGAAATGGTAACCCACTCCAGGACTCTTGTCTGGGAAATCTCATGGGCAGAAGAGCCTGGCGGGCTACAGTCCACGGGGTCCCAAAAGAGTCAGACACAACTTAGTGACTAAATGGCAGCAGCATCAACAAAACAGAGTTTTAACAACCCTTGAAATGATTCTGCTACTACACTAAGTTCAAATCTTTTAAAAGCAGTATCATACTTCATTCTATTCAAAGAGTTCAGTCATTTCAACATTTTGACTAATTCAGCATGTTTTATGGATTCTCCTCACTTCCCTGCTTTCCATCCCCACATCTAATTTCTCAATGTAAATTCATTATTTTATATGGTCCTTAAAACTCGATTTGACTAACCATAATGCAGGATAAATACATGTATTCTTGAAACTCTAAATTACATGCTTATTTAGAAAACTCCTCTCTTACTCAAAACTTTAAGAAAATGACCAGGATAATCTCATGGTTTACTGAAGGTAATTCTAAGAGGGGTTCTTGTCAAAAATTCAATTTATTATGTACGTTGGCCATGTTGAAGAAGTAGCAGAAGACTGTGGCAATCTAAAAGCTATATAATTAATAAAAATTAGGCTTTAGGTAACAATATGACTTTTACAGAAATGAATTATAACAAGTTGTTTGGGAACAAATATTAGTCAGGTTTTAAGTAACTGAATTACTAGATATTGATTAGCAATAGTCGAATTTGAGGGAAATAATGTCATGCACATGAGGTTCCAGCAGACGCTGGAAAAGGTGCAGGCACTCCACCCACAAGGGTTGCGGGCACATGCTGCTCGGCAGTGGATACGAGACGGGTTTACCTGGATCACTGCCTTCTTATCAGCTTTAGGCAAGTTCTTTGCTTGACGTTCTGCCTCTTCCCACTCTCTCATGACCTACGGAAGGAATAAATCATTGTAAACCATCAATTTTTCTTTCAAATACACATTTCATGAGCTACCTCACTGTTTTTTCTACATTTGACATTTTATTAAAAATTTGTTTTTACAGTTTTTTTTAATGTGAAACATTTTTAAAGTCTTTATTGAATTTGTTACAATATTGCTTCTGTTTTATGTTTTGGCCAGGAGGCAGGTGGGATCTTAGCTCACAGGGATCAAACCCATATCTTCTGTATCAGAAGGCGAAGTCTAAACCACTGGATTCCAGGAAAGTTCCATATACTTGACATTTTAAATATGCAAAAACCGATCACATTCCATTCCTAGCTCAATAATATCTAACCTCCCACTAAGATGTAAATAATCTGTCACAGCAGTATAGTAAACATAAATGTGTACATTTATTGCAAGGATACAGCCCTTTGAAGGCTTCCCTGGTGGCTCAAATGGTAAAGAATCGGCCTGCAATGTGGGAGACCTGGGTTTTATCCTTGGGTTGGGAAGATCCCACGGAGGAGGGCATGGTTACCCACTCTGGTATTCTTGCCCAGAGAATCCCCATGGACAGAGGACACTGGTGTGTGACAATCCATGGGGTGGCAAAGAGTCGGACGTGACTGAGCAACCAAGCACATGGTTCTCTGAAACAAAGTTAGTTTTTTTCTTTTCCTGAGAAATAGCCAAAAGTCATTTTATTTGATGTGCACAAATGCCAATGATCCATAACACACGTAGATTTTCTGAACAAGGTTTTCCAACATTATATTCAGCACACTGGTTTTAGTCTTTTGTGAAGGTAAGTTATAAAATCTCAATTCTATATTTTTCAAACAGTACAAAGGGGAACAAAAACATAAATAACATTCTATGCATGTGTACACAAGCAGTGAACACAGTGCCAAAAAGAAGTACATAATGGAGGCAGGAAAAGAAGACTCCTATTGTCACAAATCCTAAGATCCCTCCCACCAAAGAAGTGAGGATGATTAGAACCTTCTGCTTGCCAAGTCGTCTCAGAAACAGCAGAGGATGCTCTAGATTCTTCTACACGTTCCAGGACAGCACACATTACAATGTTCTGAATGTAGCAGAAAGCATTCTTGGTAAGTAACACTAACATAGTAACCAGGCTAATCTGTTTTGTAGGAAAATAAGACTTCCTCCTCTCATCCATAATGTTCACTTACGATTTCTCTAAGAGAAGTTCATCCACTGATTTGTATGCAGAGGAAAAGTCTGCAGCTGTGGATGCTGTTGAAAGAAAATGACACTTGATTCTTACCACTACAGCTTCCTTTTCCTTTTCAAGAGTACCACTCACTATCAAGTAGAGTTTTTAAAGTGTAGCTCATACCTGAGCAAGGTAAGGTAAAGAAAAGAAAGATCCAGTAAGCAAAATAATGGTCTGTTGACAGCTGTGTACTTGCAGACTTGGTGGATAGACAAAGCAGAGACAGTGATTTTTGTACTATAAGAGCCTGTTATTTACAGGTACTTATTCCTAAGGAATTGCCTTTTTTTCCTGACATCCTTCAAGATAACGGCAACAACAAAAAAGCTTGGCATAAATAACTATGGATAGAGAAGTTCTATGAGAATATCACATCATCAAGTCAGTTTTAAATTAGACAGTTTATTGTTTATTAGCTTTGATTCATTGTAGAAACTACCGGACAGGCTTCATGCTGCTTTCACGAAATTATGAGGAAAAAAGGATGGGATGAATTTCCTATTACAAGTGCAAGTGAAAGTCGCTCAGTTGTGTCTGACTCTTGGCAACCCTATGGACTATATAGTCCATGGATTCTCCAGGCCAGAACACTGGAGTGGGTAGCTGTTCCCTTCCCCAGGGGATCTTCCCAACACAAGGAAAGAACCCAGGTCTCCTGCATCGCAGGCAGATTCTTTACCATCTGAGCCACCACGGAAGCCCCTATTACAAGTGAAGAGCATATATAAAATAATATGGCACGATCAGAGAAAAATTGAGAAACGCCAGGCTGCTATGAACAAGCATAGAATACTAAAGGAATGAGACACATTCCCCCAGATACTTTGGTGGCTCCAAGAAGTTAATGAAGGGCACTTGTGAGATGAGGCGACTGAAGGCTACTTCTGCTTTATAGATGAGATAAGACTTGCCATAAAAATACTTCAATCTCCTGCCTCGAGAATGTTCATGGTGGCTGTATTCTACCATGAGTTCCCCTCAGGTAAGGAATCTCAAAATTAGTTTGAGAGAGAAGTCAAATGTTTTATTGGAATGTGAAGAACTGATTTCCTGTATTCCACTGAATTTTTACCATTCCCTTTCCATATTCAGAACTTTCAGTTTTGAGCAGGGGAATCCACTGAATAATTAAGGAGGCTTACTTAGCTTATAAAAGCCTCTTGATGAAAGTAAAAGAGGAGAGTGAAAAAGCTGGCTTGAAGCTCAACATTCAGAAAACTAAGATCACGGCATCTGGTCCCATCACTTCATGGCTTCCCATCACTTCCCCAACAGATGGGGAAACAGTGTCAGACTTTATTTTTTGGGGCTCCAAAATCACTGCAGATGGTGACTGCAGCGATGAAATTAAAAGATGCTTACTCCTTGGAAGGAAAGTTATGACCAACCTAGATAGTATATTCAAAAGCAGAGACATTACTTTGCCAACAAGGGTCCATCAGTCAAGGCTATGGTTTTTCCACTGGTCATGTATGGATGTGAGAGTTGGACTGTGAAGAAAGCTGAGCACCGAAGAATTGATGCTTTTGAACTGTGGTGTTGGAGAAGACTCTTGAGAGTCCCTTGGACTGCAAGGAGATCTAACCTGTCCATTCTAAAGGAAATCAGTCCTGGGTGTTCATTGGAAGGACTAATGCTAAAGCTGAAACTCCAGTACTTTGTCCACCTCATGTGAAGAGTTGACTCATTGGAAAAGACTCTGATGCTGGGATGGGTTGGAGGCAGGAGGAGAAGGGGACGACAGCGGATGAGATGGCTGGGTGGCATCACTGACTTGATGGACATGAGTTTGGGTGAACTCTGGGAGTTGGTGATGGACAGGGAGGCCTGGCGTGCTGTGATTCATGGGGTTGCAAAGAGCTGGACATGACTGAACTGAACTGAACTTAGCTAATAAATTGAAAATAAGCATTCCTATAGAAATGAAATAAATTTTTGATTCTCAGAGCAACTGAAGAATAACTACACCTTTGTGAATAAAACAACATGCCTGCACCATCACACTAGGCCTACTTACTGAAAGATAAACACACAGTGGCTGCAATATCTCCTTTTGAACAAATGGTTTCCACTGAGGTTCACTGATAATGCATCAGACACTCTTGACCTGCTAAATACCAGCTCCAGGATTAAGAGCTTTACAAAATCTCTTTTGTTTAATTGATTCCTCACACCAGCCTGTGAGATTAGGCACGGACATCCCCATTTTTACGAACCAGGTTAAGTTACCTGCTCAAAGTCAGGCAGGAAAAAATGGAGGACAGATGTAAACTGAGATCTCTGTGGCTCTAAAGACCATGTTATTGTCCCCTGTAGCCCAATCAGCCGTGATATAATGGCAAATCCAACAGGTGAGCTAAGTTTATTTATATTTGCTGACAGGAGAAAAGGCTGTTCCTAAAATACTGATGCTTATCTTAAAAATAACAAATGTCGAGAAAGGTCAACTTCCATTTTGAAGAACTTTATTTGAAGGATATATTAAAACCATTAAATAATACATAATAAATGATTGTCTGGATTCTTGTATTTGCTAGATACTATTCATAACACGTGTGTGTGTTAGTTACTCAGTCGTGTCCGATTCTTTGTGACCCCATGGTCTGCAGCCCAGCAGGCTCCTCTGTCCATGGGATTCTCCAGGCAAAAATACTGGAGTGCTTGCCATTCCCTTCTCCGTTCACATCAGAGAACAACAAAAGTCTGTAAGTTCAGAGTTATCATGCGCCCCCAACAACAAAAATACTCCAAATAACCAAACCCTTCAAATTCTCTGTATTTCTAAGAAAACAAATAATAAAAACTATAATAAAAATCATTTTAAAACATGATATTTTCTGGAATTGAGCTGCATAAGCTGCTTGTATATTTTTGAGATTAGTTTGTCAGTTGCTTCATTTGCTATTACTTTCTCTCATTCAGAAGGCTGTCTTTTCACCTTGCTTATAGTTTCCTTTGTTGTGCAGAAGCTTTTTATTTTAATTAGATCCCATCTGTTTATTTTTGCTTTTATTTCCAGTATTCTGGGAGGTGGATCATAGAGGATCCTGCTGTGATTTATGTCAGAGAGTGTTTTGCCTATGTTCTCCTCTAGGAGTTTTATAGTTTCTTGTCTTACGTTAGATCTTTAATCCATTTTGAGTTTATTTTTGTGTGTGGTGTTAGAAAGTGATCTAGTTTCATTCTTTTACAAGTGGTTGACCAGTTTTCCCAGCACCACTTGTTAAAGAGATTGTCTTTAATCCACTGTATATTCTTGCCTCCTTTGTCGAATATAAGCTGTCCATAGGTGTATGGATTTATCTCTGGGCTTTCTATTTTGTTCCATTGATCTATATTTCTGTCTTTGTGCCAGTACCATACTGTCTTGATGACTGTGGCTTTGTAGTAAAGCCTGAAGTCAGGCAGGTTGATTCCTTCCAGTTCCATTCTTCTTTCTCAAGATGGCTTTGGCTATTCCAGGTTTTTTGTATTTCCATAGAAATTGTGAAATTATTTGTTCTAGCAGCTCAATTCCAGAAAAATAAATGACCCAATCAAAAAATGGGCCAAAGAACTAAATAGACATTTCTCCAAAGAAGACATACGAATGGCTAACAAACACATGAAAAGATGCTCAACATCACTCATTATCAGAGAAATGCAAATCAAAACCACAATGAGGTACCATTTCACACCAGTCAGAATGGCTGCGATCCAAAAGTCAACAAGCAATAAATGCTGGAGAGGGTGTGGAGAAAAGGGAACCCTCTTACACTGTTGGTGGGAATGCAAATTAGTACAGCCACTATGGAGAACAGTGTGGAGATTCCTTAAAAAATTGCAAATAGAACTGCCTTATGATCCAGCGATCCCACTGCTGGGCATACACACCAAGGAAACCAGAATTGAAAGAGACACGTGTACCCCAATGTTCATTGCGGCACTGTTTATAATAGCCAGGACATGGAAGCAACCTAGATGTCCATCAGCAGATGAATGGATAAGAAAGCTGTGGTACATATACACAATGGAGTATTACTCAGCTATTAAAAAGAATACATTTGAATCAGTTCTAATGAGGTGGATGACGCTGGAGCCGATTATACAGAGTGAAGTAAGCCAGAAAGAAAAACACCAATACAGTATACTTACACATATATATGGAATTTAGAATGATGGTAATGATAAACCTGTACGCAAGACAGCAAAAGAGACACAGATGTATAGAACGGCCTTTTGGACTCTGTGGGAGAGGGAGAGGGTGGGATGATTTGGGAGAGTGGCAGTGCAACATGTGTGATATCATAAGTGAAACAAATCGCTGGTCTAGGTTCGATGTGGGATGCAGGATGCTTGGGACTGATGCACGGGGATAATCCAGAGAGAAGGTGTGGGGCAGGAGGTGGGAGGTGGGGTCGGGATTGGGAGTTCATGTACACTTGTGGCTGATTCATGTCGATGTATAGCAAAACGAATACAGTATTGTAAAGCAAAACAAACTAAAAAAAATTAATTAAAAAAAAATTTTGGTTGAAAAAAAATAAAAAAATAAAACTTGATATTTTCAAATTAAAAATTCTCCGGATCTAGACTTCACAGTGGCCCCCTATAGTCTTATAAAGCAATTTTCCACTACACGCACAAAAGTATCAGTATCATTTGGATTTATGGATCTTCAAAGACTTGGCTGCTTCATGCAGAGAAAATGACAACTAATACAGAGAGATTTAGGAGGCAGGCAAGTTCAAAGTCAAACAGCGCCCAGAATTCAGTACCATAAATTATGATGATAAATGTTGATCTCAAGCATCTCATACTCCCATGATCACTGGAATGTAATACACAACATTCTCTGCTCCAGGATAACATTCTTTAAATTATCTCAGATATGGGTTATGACTAGAAGACAATGAAAGTCCATCAAAATATATATGAAATAAGTCATGGCTTAAACAGATGTGCTAAACTAAAATGAAGTTACTCTTCTGGAGAGATCTATAGTATCTGAAAAAGAGTATTTGACATCAGTTTAATTCACAGAATCAAAATGACCAATAAACACTGGGAAGAATTCAGAATCTGTCTTTTCTTTAAAAAAATAGTGACTAGGTGGGTTCACGATAGAAGTGTAAGGTTAGGAAGGCACCATATACACATGTATAGGGACTGAACAATATAATCCAGCTGGAGGAATAAAACTGACGAGCAAAATATTTAATTAAATGCAAAGAGGAATGACTTTGTCCCACTCTGAGGACTATGTGAGTGTGGGCAATGACTGAGAAGCGTCCATGTGAAGAAGAGTTGGTTCCTTTCCAGAGCTCTAGGCTGAGACCAAAGAGAAGTCCATGATGAGTTGAACATGTGCTGGGCAGAGTGGTTTAAGGCTGCCTATACAGGGATGTTGGCAGGTGAGGTAGGAGAGGAAGTAAGGAAGGCTGGAGTTGGGGTGCAGGGGGTTGGGGTGCCTGGGAAGGCACTGGAAATGCCAAGCTGAGCATTCAGTGTTTATTTTGTTAGCATTCTTTCAGGGGCCCCATTCTCTCATAAGTGGATTCTGAGGGCAGTAAGAAGGTCCTAAAAGCTTCACAAAGAAGCAATGAGACCGGACTGAAGTTTCAAAGATGTCTTTTCTATGGCAACAAGTGTGGTGGGTGATACTCATCCTTCTTAATTGTGATTCTAGATCGTATATATCTTTCCTAAAGAAAAATCTTATTTTTCAGAAGAACTGGCTTCAGGTGAAACCTCACTATTCCATTCTAGCTAGCTTTCTACTTTATTTTTTTTACTTTTATTTATTTACTTTTTGGCTGAGCTGCATAGCGTGTGGGATCTTAGTTCCTTGACCAGGATCAAACCTGCGCCCTCCACAGTGGAAGTTCAGTCTTAACCATTAAAGCACCATGGAAATCCCTAGCTACCTTTCTAGTTCAATTTGCTTTTAAGTTTTCATCACAGGCAACAACTATATCTGCACATTACACTCTAGAGCCCAAGTATTGTAGTTATGGGGTTTTTCCTTTAATGTTATTATTCCTAAGTAGTTCCAAATACTCTGGTGACTCATTAAAAAAAAAAGGTCTTTCCAGATACATTAGAAGTTCTATGGTTAAATGCAGGTTTTATTTTTATTTAGGTAGGTGAAGCCAACAGATCAGAAGACCACTGCCACTGAAAAAACTTTAAGTCACAGTCCCAAGAGGAGGTGACACGTCATGCCATGTGGCAGACGGGCAGGGGGGTTGAGGGTGACACAGAAAAGCACCAGGATGGTCAGGAGGCAAAGGGAGTGAAGCAAACTGTGGTAGGAACTTTCACTATAACTTTTGTGGGAAGAAATGTGCAAGGCAGGGTAAGCAGGCTCGACGGGTATAAAATTGGCTCGTGTGAATACTCTGGATGGGCCCTGAGGTACAGGGGCTATCCCGCATTGTGTGATACTTAGCCTTGGAGTGGGAAGGGGAGGTGATAGTGGACCGAAGTGTAAGTGACTGTAAAGAGGGTAGCTGAGGGGTACGGGCTTTGGATTGGTGGCTGTGTGTATGAAAGGAGCCTTTGCAGGCCAGTTATCTGCAACCCTAGGAATTGGCCAGCTCTGGGAGGGACAATCTCCCTGGGATTAGGAAGGCCTCAGATGTCAAATCACCAGCAAATTAAAAAGCTATGATCAATGTCCTCTACTAAAAACAGACTATGATCTTACAAAATTTATGCCAGGTTCATGAATCTTGTTCAGTGTTTATCAAGAGAACTTTGAAGTATATGTGCTAAACATGACAAAAATCAGTCACATCTTCTGATACTTACACAGAATATTAACACCAAAAAAGTGTGGTTGACTTTAACCTGAGATCTATCTTCATGTACTCATGTATGTTTCTTAAATATAGCTTTTCCTATTATTTCTTCATATAGACTACAAGTTGGAAAGGTGACTGGAAGTGATGGACACATATTTGTTTAATGACTGAAAAATCTACAAAGGGCTAAAATCCTCAGTATTATCTACTTCTAATTGCTCAGAAAGTTAAGAATCTGCCTGCAATGCAGAAGACCTGGGTTCGATCTCTGGGTCGAGAAGATCCCCTGGAGAATTCCATGGACAGAGGAGCCCAGAGGGCTGCAGTCCATGGATTGCAACCAACACTTTCACTTTCAATGCAATATCCAGCACCTGGTAGCAGGCATACCTTAAATTGTAGTTGGTATTACTACTACAAATTCTAGAGGAAGAAATGGCAACCCACCCCAGTATTCTTGCCTGGAGAATCCCATGGGCAGAGCAGCCTGGCAGGCTATAGCCTATGGGGTCGCAAGAGTCAGACATGACTTAGCAACTAGACCACCACCACGTACGAATTAGCTGTTTTGGATATGAATTTTTAATTTGTTTTGTTTTAGAAACAATGTGATTTTTAAAAAGCAACTTTTTTTAAAAAATGGCAATCTTCCAGTATTGTTGCCTGGGAAATCCCATGGACAGAGGAGCCTGGCAGGCTACAGCCCATTGGGCTGCAAAAGAGTTGGATGTGACTGAGCATACATGCCAGACATCCTGGAATGTGAAGTCAAGTGGGCCTTAGGAAGCATCACTAAGAACAGAGCTAGTGAAGGGGATGGAATTCCAGCTGAGCTAGTTCAAATCCTGAAAGATGATGCTGTGAAAGTGCTGCACTCAACATGAGAGCAAATATGGAAAACTCAGCAGTGACCACAGGACTGGAAAAGGTCAGTTGTCATTCCAATCCCAAAGAAAGGCAATGCCAAAGAATGTTCAAACTACCGCACAATTGTACTTATCTCACACACTAGCAAAATAATGCTCAAAATTCTCCAAGCCAGGTTTCAACAGTACGTGAAGAATCGTGAACGTCCAGATGTTCAAGCTGGGTTTAGAAAAGGCAGAGGAACCAGAGATCAAATTGCCAACATCCGCTGGATCATCGAAAAAAGCAAGAGTTTCAGAAAACATCTATTTCTGCTTTATTGACTATACCAAAGCCTTTGACTGTGTGGATCACAATAAACTGAAAAATTCTGAAAGAGATGGGAATACCAGACCACCTTATCTGCTTCCTGAGGAATCTGTATGCAAGTCAAGAAGCAACAGTTAGAACTGGACATGGAAAAACAGACTCTTCCAAACTGGGAGAGGAGTACATCAAGGCTATATATTATCACCCTGCTTATTTAACTTATATGCAAGGTACGTCATGCAAAATGCCAGGCTGGATGAACACAAGCTGGAATCAAGATTTCTGGGAGAAATATCAATAACGTCAGATATGCAGATGACACCACTCTTACGAGGGAAAGCAAAGAGGAACTAAAGAGCCTCTTAATGAAAATTAAAGAAGAGAGGGAAACGGTTTAAAACTCAACATTTTAAAAAAAACTAAGATTATGACATCCGGCCCCATCAGTTCATGGCAAATAGATGGGGAAATAATGAAAACAGTGAGAGGTTTTATTTTGGGGGCTCAAAATCATATTTTTGGGGCTTCCTTCATAGCTCAGTCAGTGAAAATCTGCCTACAGGGCAGGAGACCAGGGTTCGATTCCTGGATCGGGAAGATCCCCTGAAGAAAGAAATGGCAACCCACTCCAGTATTCTTCCCTGGAGAATCCCAAGGACAGAGGAGCCTGGCAGGTTACATTCCATGAGGTTGCAAGAGTCAGACACGACTTAGCAACTAAACCACCACGAAAATCACTGCAGATGGTGACTGTAGCCATGAAATTAAAAGACGCTTGCTCCTTGGAAGAAATCTATGACCAACCTAGACAGCATATTAAAAAGCAAAAACATTACTTTGCCAACAAAGTCAAACTATGGTTTTTCCAATAGTCATGTATGGATGTGAATTGTACTACAAAGAATGCTGAGCGCTGAAGAATTGATGCTTTTGAACTGTGGTGTTGGAGAAGACTCTTGAGAGTCCCTTGGATTCCAAGGAGATCCAACCAGTCCATTCTAAAGGAAATCAGTCCTGAATATTCATTGGAAGGACTGACACTGAAGCTGAAGGTCCAACACTTTGACCAGCTGATGGGAAGAACTAACTCATTAAAAAAAGACTCTGATACTGGGAAAGATTGAAGGCAGGAGGAGAAGGGGATGACAGAGGATGAGATGGTTGGATGGCATCACCGACACTCATGGATATGAATTCAAGCAAGCTCCGGGAGTTGGTGATGGACAGGGAAGCCTGGCGTGCTGCAGTCCATGGGGTTGCAAAGAGTCGGACACAACTGAATGCTGAACTGAACTGAGCACACATGCACGATTTTGAAAAACCAGGGTTTGCAGCCCAGTGTAGTGAAAAAAGCATTGTACCAGGATCAAGAAACGCTTGGGTTCCAAATGCCTCTCTGCGAAGCCAAATGCTTGAACCTTTATTGCACTGTCTACCGTTTATGGGACTAGATGACTAACGGGACTAGATCATTACGAGTTACTTCAGTTTTAAGCTCCTGTAGTCTTATGAATTAACTCTGTAAGAGATGTTAGGCTCAAAGTTTACTTCATACAAAAATATTCATCTTTGCTAAAGAACATTTTAAGGGATTTAAATTTATGACATCATGGTTACAGGACCACCCTAAACACAGAATGACAAAACCATCAAGAAAGGTATACACACAACTTAATTTGTGCCAACAAAATTTTACTGTAGTGCTCTACCAAGATCTTTCCTAGGTGTCAAGTTCAAGGAGAATGCAAAAAACCCCAAATCGGTGCCCTTATAGCAAACACTTAAAATTAAAATATTATGTCTTTAAGATCTGGATCAAATTAAAGGCCCTTACCCCAGGGGGCTTCCCTGGTGGCTCAGTGGTAAAAAATCTACCTGTCAATGCATGAGACATGGGTTCGATCTCTGGGTCAGGAAGTTCACTTGGAGAAGGAAATGGCAACCCAGTATTCTTGCCTGGGAAATCCCATGGACAGAAGGAGGCTGGTGGGCTACAATCCATGGGGTTGCAAAGAGTTGGACATGATTCAGCGACTAAACCACCACCACCGCTGACCCCTGGGCATTCATTGGTCACAGGCCCCTGGGCAGACAGAGGCAGAGGCAGATCCAGATTTCCTAGTGTGGCAGGGCTAAAGGATGGAGAGCCACACGTACCTGGGACATCCTCTCGCGGTGCTTGGCCTCCAGCCTCTCCTTGGCTTTCTGGAAATGGGCGTGCTCATTCTCATCCCCAGGTGTCTCAAGATACTTGTCAACGGCGTCAGGGGTGCTGGCTGCTGTTGTAGGAACTATAACACAGAAGAAAGAAGGTTTAAGGAGAATGACAGAACATCCAGTCATTTCAAAAGAAAACTTTATTTTCTGATTATTCCAGAACAAAGAATTTAGTAAAGAAGCACGAACAAGATGTTAATGCCGTTTAAGAGAACATGAGACATTTTGCAGCACAGTACGGGTGTCTTTCACCCCTTTCAAGAATAAGGTGAAGGAAAATCTTGAAAATGGTCCTTTTTTGTGATTATAATAACTTTAAAATTCCCTGCAAAACAAGCATACATAGAGCAAAAATCAGCTGGTGTTTAACACAGATATGCTGCATCAGATCCCTATGTCTTGAGAGTAATGTTTGTAATCCTGAAAGTAAACAGTGGTATCAATATCATACCTTAAGATTTCTGAAAAGGGCAAGGAAATCTCAAAATCAGCATACTGCAGAATAACTGCAGCTCAGAATGAAGAAAATCCTACACTAGATTTTAGATATCTGGTCAGAAAGTATCTGAAACATTACTGAAAAATTCATAAATGTCAATACATTCATTTTTGAAACCACAAAAGGAGCTTTCTGTCTTCACAATTTGGCAACAGTCAACCAATTCATTATACCAGTTGTCAAAAGGAAACTGATTTCTATTTTGAATTCCACTAACACTGCTGAGGGATATTCCTGAATTGCAACACATACTGCTATATTATGTGGAAAAATAAACACCCATAAAATTGAAGAGTGTATGTACTATAAAGCAAAACTGTCTGAAACTCATGAGCCGAGTAAATTATAATGCCTATACCAGCAGTTTTACAAAAGATCAGTAATGACTAGTGAGAATTCAGAGCATTTATGAGCTTACTAAAAAACCCAACATGAAAAGAAAAGATTTTGATTTAAAGAAGAAAGCATGTTCAACCCGAAAAATGGAATTAGGTGTTTTCACTATATTCTCAAGCCAAATCAACTTAAGTGTTTTAGTCAAAAGATTAGTCAGCCATCACCAATCTAAATATTCTTCTTTGCTAACCTTACCTGATTACTAGACTATTTATATATTTGAGATCTAATATTCCAAAAAGAACTTAAATGAGAAGAATTAACTGCTAGCTCATTTTGAAGCTAAACATTAAGATAAGTATCTTTTACACGTTTGGAAGATTGAAGGCAAAATGAGAAGTGGGGGCAGAAGATGAGATGGTTGGTTGGCATCACTGACTCAATGGACATGAGTTTGTGCAAACTCGGGGAGATAGTGGAGGACAGGGAAGCCTGGAGTGCTGTAGTTCATGGGGTTTCAAAGAGTCAGACAGAAGTCCATGACTGAACAACAAGGGGATAAAAAACATCTGGAATATTCCCATCTAAAGGCTCTAAAACAAGAAAGCGTTCTTGTTATGTAATTAAATAATGAATATAATCTTAAAGAGAGAACTATTCATTCTTATTTCTTCCCTTCTACTTCAATCACTGTGTAATAATTCTCTAAAAAAATAAAAGCAGTTTAGTTGTCAATCCAGATGTTTTTCTGAAGTGGAAGGAAGGAAGGAGGCAGGGCATATTACTGGAATTTTTTTCCCCAAAATACCAGGGAATTTTTGAGTCGACTGGTCTGAAACTGGCAGAGGGTATACATATTGAAAGACATCAGCCCCCGTCTTCTGTGTAATAGACAAGCAAGTATGTATTCAGCCGCAAAAAGGAAGAAAGGAGGAAAAGAACACCAACTGTGTAATCGGGCACACCATGGTTTCAATCACAGCTTGATTCAGTCTTTCTTAGATGAGCTGTGACCCAGGGCAAGTACCTTAAGCACTCTATGTCCCAGTTTATTCATCTATCCAGTGGTGACAACATGCCAACGTATTAGGAGTGCTGGGAAAATGAGATGCTGCCCCATGTGTCTGTCACTCCACAGAAAGGGTGGTACACAGGGCGCTTCATTCACGTTAGCACCCTGCCCTTCTCCTTTGCTCACTGTTCTATCCTAATTCAAATCTTAGCACTTATCCTAACCACAGGAAGAACCAGCTACTTTTATTTCACATCTACTGAAAATGAATTACACATAGGACCAGAAGTACCATGGGGAGGAAAAAAATATGTACTTTTCTAAAAAATCTTCAGTATGACTTGCATAAAAGGCTGAAATTACTAAAAATGTATCCTAGTTTTTAAGACTGAGAAATAATTTTCAATTTAAGTTTTTTTTTTGGTTAAAAAACAAAGGTACAT
The DNA here is from genome assembly GCA_006408695.1 of Aepyceros melampus. Taxonomy (NCBI): domain Eukaryota; kingdom Metazoa; phylum Chordata; class Mammalia; order Artiodactyla; family Bovidae; genus Aepyceros; species Aepyceros melampus. Next base: position 222,554 of record SJXQ01007908.1, on the reverse strand, counting down.
GTTTTGTGCATCAACTGAAGCAAATCATGTCCCCACTTGACATGGAAGAAGCATTTAGCATTTTTCCCAAGGTTTTAATCATTTTCTCATCTTTGCTGACAGCAAATGAGAACAAGTTAAAGTTCTTTTGGCATAGTAAAATCTGGCAGAATGCTATAATTAGGCTAACTGTATTTCACATTTTGGATAAATGAAAATGTATAAAGGTTTAGGGTCATATTCACAGATCAAGATAGCCAACAGTTGTAAGGTGCTGTAAACCATAGCATGGCACCCTATTTGGAAAACTAAAATTGTAAAATTTACAAGTAGGAAGTAACTTAGGGTTTTCTCCAACTCTTATAATTTGCAGATCTACTGTTTTATGGAAAGAGAGAAACATTACAATCTGAGTCCACTGTAATCTTATTAGCCTAAATTGAAATGTAGCTTTGCAATATTAAGAATTAAAGAATAAAGAAATCAGCAAGCAAGTTATATTAACAGGATGAAAAATATTTAAAGTATTAAAACAAATTTTGGGAAAAAGGAAATAAATACAAATCTTTTATTACAAATGTATTTCATTTAATTAAGGAATCTTTCTCAGCAAATCCTTGTTGCTGGCCCCTGATGCTTCCTTTGGTTGAGGACTCTAAGAGAAGCTGTCTTTCTTTCCTTTTCTTTTTAATTTTTTGGCCATGCTGTGGCATGTGGGATCTTAGTTCTCCAATCAGGAACTGAACCTGTGATCCCTGAAGTGGAAGCTCAGAGTCCTAACCAGGTGACCACCAGAGAATTCCTTCTTTCAATTTTTAATTCAAACTTCTTAGTCATTCACACTTGCCCTCTATTTCAATCGGTGTTAAGTCATTGAAAATTTCCGTACTCACACCAATCAGATCACTGTCTAGTTAAGGAGAGAAGAATGATATATCTTCATATTTTAAAATGAATATAGTATACTGTTATGATTGCCCTGCAGCTGGTGAGGAGAAAGGGGAAAATGTTTCAAGTTTGTTCAGAGAGCTCAGCATCTATGTCCTTAATTTTCCTACATCCTACAGACATGGTCATACCAGGACTGGCTGTTATTTTGTGATCAAGTCCACGGTAGGCCAGAGACATGATAACAAGCATGGCAGGCAGGGGCAGGAAAGCCTGTGCCTTAATGCCTCTACCCTTTCAAGGTGCTTCCTTTGGGGGAAGGAACATCAAGGAATGTCAGGAATGTTCCAGGCCACAAGGGAACAGGAAGCTGTATATCACTGGTCACTTAAACCATTTTAGAAAATAGAAACTAACTGGAGAGTTTATTTTTGTTGCATTTTTTAAAAAACAAAAAACACAAAGCAGTTATCCTGTTCAGAGACCTCTGAGATTCCTTAAAAACTGTGATACAGGCTCAGATTTCCAGGCTGGCCAAATAATAACATCCTCCATTCACTAGTGTCCACTGTGCTAGGGACTTTACTGTGTTCTCATTTAATGGGTGGGGAGGAAAAAAACATTAGCCTGTTTCACGTTTATTGTGTAGAAAGGAAAGACTATCAACAACTTACTCACTCACATCCCCAGACACACACAAGTAAGTCTGAATTCAGGATTAGGTAAACCATGAAGAGGCTATAAAGTTAATATTTAAGCAGTGAGGGGTTAATCCATCGACCTGTCTGGGGAACTGGAAAGGGTTTGGTTTGTTAATGAACAACCTATATTGGCAAAAGATATGCTTTGTTATGATAACTGCTAGCCTATTTTCTAACAAATAGTTTCCTGCTCTGAATACTCCCTGGTGGATGACCTCCAACAAGCGTGCAGCAACAGCAGTAGGGCTATGATAAACAGAGATCAGGAGAGAGAGCTCCTTGAGCTTGAATGTGATCGATCTTTCAGCCTGTGGTCTCGTTCACGCTCCTTCGCGCCTCCTGTAAACATGCCCACTCGATCTATTCGCCCTTCTGCAGAAAATCAGACTTAACCATCTTCAGCTCTAACTTTTGACCTCCAGCTGCCAAATCATTAGCAGCCCACTCAATCATGTGCATAGGCATTTAACTTTTAAGGGACCTTCATATTGCTTTTCTTAGTCTAGTCTCATCACAGCATCATAGAATATAATTATATTCCTTTTACTACTAAGAATGGGTGTCTACAGTAATACCAAATAAAAACACGCAACAGAAATGCATTTTCGATTCATGGCACGTGACTGCCGCAACTGAAACATCCTGCTTCCAAGAACTCAGTGGCATTCTGGGTGAGTAATGCTTTTAAGAAGGTTCATGTTGTTTTTCTCTTTTGCAACTCTGGGAGGTTAGAGGTATCCGAGAAGCTGCATAGCGGCTGGGATGTAGACTCCGCTGTCTCGAGTGTGTGCCTATTCATTTCTTTATTCCTCCATTCAACAAATCAACAAATATTACAGCCCCTAAAACCCATGGCAGAAACCCGTGAGTGAAACAAAACCATTTTCCTGGTGGAGTTACATTCTAGTGAGAGAAACAAACAAACAGCACTGTACACACACCAAGACAGTAGTAAATCACGTTGTTACAATGTGATCTGTATTGTGAAGAAAAGGAAACAAGAGCAGGGTTAGGGAAAAACAGGAATGCCAGGAAGGTGGGGGAAGACTGCAGCAGTTAAGTAGGTGGCCAGGCTCCGTCGAATTGAGAAAGTGAGGTTCACACAAAGAGCTGAACTAGTCTTATTTCCAAGTTACCCGCTGGAAGAACAGGCAGATGAAGAAACCAGCGCAAAGGCCTTTGGAGGTGAGTGTGCCTGGCAAATCCCAAGAGGAGCAAGGTCTACGTGACCAGAAGCGAGGCAGCAAGTGAGACAGGGGAAAGGAGAAAGCGACAGACTATGAAGGGCCTTGAAGCCACAGTAAGGACTGTGAGAAGCCCACGTGGGTTGTTTGGAGGAAGAAGACTGATGTGTTCTCCGAGGATCGTTTCAGGGACTTCGCAGGTAGTTCAGTGGTCAAGACGTCACCTTGCAATGCTGTGGGTCTGGGTTCCATCCCCAGTTGGGGAGGTAAGATCCCACATGCCTTGGGTGCCAAAAAAACCAACACATAAAACAGAAACAATATTGCAAAAAAAAAAAAAATTCAATAGGGATCTTAATAAAAGGTCCACATCAAAAATAAATAAATAATAAAAGGACTGTTTTGTCTGCTAAGGGACAAAGCAGAAGGTGATCTTTCAAGAGTATTCATACAAGATGAAGATGAAGATGGCTTGGAAAATTAGCAGGGAGGTGGTGAGGCGTTTTCATGGAAGGTGCCCCCAATGCCCACATACAGAGCCATGAGAAAGGGCATAGGGTGGCTTCTTTTTCTCATCCCTGAATGCTGTTTCCTAAACCACAGATCACAGGTAACCTAATACCAAAGGCTAGTATTGTTTTCACATGTTGGGGAAGGTTCATTTCAGTTTTGATAATGATGCCTGTCACAACATTTCCACTTCACACTGTAATCTCTGTTAGTATCAGCCACAGCTCTATTTTTTGAGGGGGTGAGGATGGTGGGGGAGGTAAGTGGATTTGCTTTCAATTTATTACAAACTCTGGTGCTGTACCCGATGTTCCTACCACAACAGTCCACTACCGTCATCCCTTTGTTTCCTCCTAGAAAATTGAATACTTTAAAGGGAAGTTACTTCAAATAAAGATGCCTATTGTTTTTGGATGTGGTCCCTGTTGTTCAGTCGCTAAGTCCTGTCCGACTTTGCGATCCAATGGAGTGCAGCACGCCAGGCTTCCCTGTCATTGACCATCTCCAGGAGTTTGCTCAAACTCATGTCCATTGAGTCAGCAATGCCATCCAACCATCTCATCCCCTGTTGCCCCCTTCTCCTCTTGCTCTCAGTCTTTCCCTGCATTAGGGTCTTTTGCAATCAGTCGGCTCTTTCCATCAGGTAGCCAAGATGGGACGTGGCAGAGTCCCTTTCTTAGCACAGTCGGAGAACCCCTGTGTCAGGGACACAGTCAAATTTAGCTGCAAATGCACCAAATGCTCATTTTAGTTCTGATTTTGTAATCACTGCATAATACTTCCTGTCATAGTCATAGTAAAGACAGCAAGAACTGGGTATCAGAGACATTGCCCTGATAGTGAAAAATTGTCCTGATCATTTTGATATTCATTCATTTCCTCAATCTCTAGGGGTGACACATAATTTAAGGCTCAGGATACAAAAGGAGAAACCATCTTCAAGCAGTAACAACTATGACTACCTCTCTAAGCAAACACCCATGAATGGCATTTAGTCAATATATAAATGTTAGATTCTGGCAAGAAAATTTGGTGGGTCTCTTTTCATCAGCAAAAAGGCAATTTATCTCTATAGCATTGACAACCCAAGACAAAGTAAATTAAGACCTACCCAGTCACTGCCCTATCACTGAAAATCCTATTTTCAGTGGAGCCAGCAATGCAGTCACATGAACTGACTGTGATTTATATGATGGGTGGCAATAAGGGTAATTGATAGATAGGGAATTAAAAACCTGTAAAGGAAGATTTGATGAAAAAATTTCATCTTGTAACATGGAAGAGTGTATAGACTGCCATCCCAACTTAAAAAAAAAAAAGAAAGAAAAAAAGTCTATTCCTCCAACTGCAAAATAACGAAAATCCGTAATTCCTTCTAAGCTCAAATATTTATCAAGTCCTAGTTAGATGAGACATTTGTAATGTGCAAATAAAGTTTGTGATCCTTTCATGTGATGCCGGACTCTCTACAAGAAAAAAAGAACAAAGGCACTTCCACGGACATGCCCTTGTATCACGCTTATTTTATAGTCAGTGCAGTCATAGTTGGCAGATTATCAATGCATTGTGTGGACAGAAGGTAATAAAAGTGTTATCTGGGCTGTGTTTACTCTAGTCAAGCTTCATTTCTTTTTTATGTCTTATGGACAAGTACTGATGGGGGAATTTTGTCAAATATGTGAAATGAGATAATGCTGGTGTGATTTTTATTAATATCTACATCCTATTTAGCATAATGCACCAAAACCTAAGAGCAAGTTCAGTCTGAATCTGAAAACCATGTGTGAAGTCACAGTGACATTCACTGGCATTCAGGATGTCGTAAGCTACAGTTAGTGTATTTTTGTCAACTTGTCAGAGCTAGGCTCCATTTCATTCATGGTGGACCATAAAGGGATGACCTGCCATAGTCACTTGACGCTCAGTAGATGAGTTCAAAAAGTCAAGATCTTCAGTATTGTCCACTTTCACAGAGACTGTCGATCTCTGGGCCAGGAAGATCCACTGGAGGAGGAAATGGCAAACCGCCCCAGGATTCCTGCCTGGAAAATCCCATGGACAGAGAAGCCTGGTGGGCTACAGTCCATCGGGCCGCCAAGGGTTGGACACGGCTGAGTGACGCACGTAGCCATGAAAGCCGATAGAATTCTTAACCTCTGTGGAGGTCTTCAGGATAAAACTAGTTTCAGTCTATGTCAGTCTCTCACAGCAATCTTTCCCTTCACTTGTGCATTTTATTTAACTCTGGCACATCCTTGAGTCTCATTATATTGATAAAACTGTCAACGTATTGAAGGCAAGTATTGGGTTAACTTTGCAGGTGTCCCTCGAAATTAAAGTTAGTAGCAACATGTCCCAGGCTCAACGGGCTTATTAAATCAGGGGTTGGCCTGCTGGTCTCTTTTGCTAAATGAAGTTTTATTGGAACACAATTCTATCTATTCATTTACCTATTGTATGAGAATGCTCTCACACTATTACTGCCAAGTTGAGTACTTAAGACAGAGACCATTTGCCTGCACAACCTAAAATATTGACTCGCTGGCCTTTTATAGAAAATATTTGCTAACTTTCTTTTTCCTGAATTTCATACAACTTTTATTATGGTAAAATATACATAACATACTATACACTATATTCACATAACTTAGAGGTGGTTTTGTATGATGATTGTGATAGAATATAATGTACATGATTTTAATTTATTTATTGACTTTTTATTTTATATTGGACTGTGTGTGTTAGTCGCTCAGTCGTGTCCAACTCTTTGCGATTCTACGGACTGTAGCCTGCCAGGCTTCTCTGTCCATGGAATTCTCCAGGCAAGAATTCTGGAGTGGAGTACCATTCCATTCTTCAGAGGAACTTCCCAACCCAGGGGTCGAACCCTGGTTTCCTGCCTCGCAGGCAGATTCTTTACTGTTTGAGCTATAAGGAAGTCTTTTATACTGGGATATAGCCAATTAACAATGTTATGATAGTTCAGGTGGACAGCAAATGGACTCCGTCAAATATATCCATGTATCCATTCTCCCCTCAATTCCCCTCCCATCCGGGCTGTCACATAACATTGAGCAGAATTCCTCGTGCTATATAATAGGTCCTTGTTGATTATTCATTTGAAATACAGCAGTGTGTACATGTCAGTGTCAGATTCCTTAACTATCCCTTTTCTCTGTTGCTGACTCTTACTGAGCTATCCACTTCTTTGGAAAGAGCTAAGGAAGAGAGCACACATATAAGAGCATTTTTTACTGTTCTTAGTAAATGAGATTTTTTTAAAAAAATGCTGGTTTGCTGAGCAAATCAATTGCTTTCAATCTTAGGGTTTTTCACTGTGATAGTCTGGTGGAAAAAAGCATTGCTTTTATACTGACAATTTCTGGATACGAAAGACGTGGTTTCTCATACTTGTCAATGGAACAGAATTTATTGGCACTGATGTGACACATAATTTAATGCACCATTGTGTCTTTTAATGCTTTTAATTGTTTTTAATAATGCTTGGCAGTTTCATAAGAAACATCAGAGTTCCATTAGTATGAAAGAATGTGCTAACAGGAACTAATATTTGCTCTTTCACAATCAGAAGAACAAGAATGGTGAAGAACAATGTTTCAATTCTGGCCAAAGAAGAGATGGCCTTGGTGTTATGGCCTTGGCACTGCAAAGCTGGGACAGCACCTTCTATTCAAAGGCCACACAGTGGGTTATTCACTGTTTGCAAATAGCGTTAAGGCAATAACCTCAGAGTCTGGGGACAGTGGTTTGGCCTTATCTGATACGTTCCAATTCCTTTTATATTCTCTGGAAGTGTACTAGTCTATTTTGTGCTCTCTGGCTCATTCTGATGTGCCTAGAAATCAATCTTTACCCCCTGCCTCCCCACCCCAAACCTGCATGAGGTTAGACCTAAACCTTTGCACAGACCCTATGGCCATGAACACAATCCCAAAGCGCATCTTAGATGTCAAGTAATCTGTGTAGCAAGGCCACATGGCCTCTCTACGGATGGCCCTTCTCTACCATAAGTTGGGATTCTATGAAACTGAGATGAAACAGAAGAGGTGAAGCATGCACACCTCCAACCCAGGGCTTTGCTGCTTTATTCTCTGCTTCTCTGGCAGTGCTTACACTGAAGTAGAAAGCTCAGAAGAGCAACTGTAACCTTTCCCTTGTGCACGTGTGTGTTCTCACTTCAGTTGTGTCTGATTCTTTGTGACCCTATAGACTGTAGCCCACCAGGCTCCTCTGTCCAAGGGATTCTTCGGGCAAGAATACTGGAGTGGGTTGCCATGCCCTCCTCCAGGGGATCTTCCCAACCCCCAGGGATCGAACCCACTGTCTCCTGTGTCTCATGCACTGCAGGCAGATTCTTTAACACTGCGCCACCTGGGAAGCCCAACTTCTCCTTTAACTTGCAAATACAGAGAGCTAGGATAGTGGACTGACTAACTGAATTTCAAAAACATCTTTGAGAACTGGAGTCTTCTGACATTCTGACACTTCAGCAATGCCCTCAAGTATATGGAAAGTTTACCTATTTCCACCAGCCTGGTTATGTCTGAAATCAGATGTGGGCAAACTACTACTCTAAGATCAGGGCTTCTCAATGGGGTGCCATTCTGTACTCCACAAGGCACTGTGGTGAGCTCTAGAGACATTATTAGTTACCACAGCTGGGCTCGTGTCACTGTCATCATGGGTAGAGGCCAGGGATGCTGCTAAACATCCTCTAAGCGCAGGACGGCACCCAAATGAATTAAATGACTCCAAATGTCAGCCGTGCTGAGGCTGAAAGACCTGGAGTTAGATGTCATTTGTGCCTCAGGCCCACTGCAGGAGAAGGGGCCAGAGATAAGTCATTGGTCATCCCCTTTGGCCAGACCCTCTGGTGCAGCTGGCTGACTAGAAATTGGCATGGTACTCTTTGAGATTAAAAGCATCTGCTTGCCTTTTGAGATGCAGTCTGATGGGAAGCACACTAGGGAAAAAAAAGATCGTACTCTCATGTTTGAAACATGAACTTATCAATAAATACTTATGCAGAAATTTTATTGTTCATAAACACTGGACTGGGCCAACTGAATGTGAAACCTTGGCATCGTCCTAACCCACAAAACCCAGGTTTCATAAGATTTTTAATCCCAATGGAAAAGGGATTTTTAAAGGATTCAAATCCATAAATTCATGAGTAAAATGAAAGTTCTTAGCCTCAGGTCTCTACCCTCTCTACTTGTAGTTTATTATTTTTAAAAACATATTGCATTTTTTCTTTATTTTTGGGCTGCATTGGGTCTTTACTATGGTGTGCAGGCTCTTTCTAGTTTTGGCATGCAGGATTAATTGCCCCACTGCATGTGGAATCTTAGTTCCAGACCAGGCATCAAACTCATGCACTCTGCATTGCAAGGTGGCTGTTTAACCATTGGACCAGCAGGGAAGTACCTCTACCTAGGGTTTAGATTCTCATCTATGATAACAAACCAAAAAAATGATGAAGTGTCTTTTAAAATTGCAGTGTTCAAAAATGGTTTTTATGACAAAGATTTAAAAGCTAGAAATGCCTAATTATAATAATAGGAAGTCTTGATAAGAAAATTACTATATTCATAATGAAGACCATCACATTTTTTCTCCACGCAAGCAATCATCTTATCAGTTTAACTGAAGAGCTCTTTCTAGCTTGTTTCACATTTATTATTTGACTAGCAGCAACTTGGACTGAGAAACCTAGAAGACCACCTACCTTTGTGAATCGAGATGTCCTCCAATTAGTCTAGGTTGGTGAAGCAGCCAAGAGCAAGCTTCAGCTGTTGACTCAAAAGGGCTTGTTCACCTTTCTCAGTTTGGTTCATTTTCTCTAACTCCAGCCTGCTAACTGCATTTGACCTCCAGATGACCATGAGTTTTTCAATTCAAATGTACAGCTTTGCTATAAATAAGACAGCAGAGCTGTGCAGGCTATAAATAACTAGAAATTATATGCTTTCTCCCGGCTGTTTGCACTAGCACTGCAAAACCCTTCACTTTCAGTGATTGAACAGCCTCTGTAGGTAGACAAGAAAATATAGCTGCCCAAATCACTTCACCCTCCTAGAATGGAAAGGTGTTAGGATCCCAAACACAGTACAAGTAGATGGAAAAAATGGGAAAAAGAAAATTACAACAGATTGTCAATGTCTGTTGCGAAGAGTTGAGAAAACAAGTACTCCATGAAAAGAAATTTATTGAACAATGATGCTCATTCCCAGTAATGAATAAAAATAGAAAAAGATAATTTTTTATATGCTTAAAGTGATACAAAATGAAACTTAAAGTAAAAATAATGACTGTTTTTGTAAAAGAGTGGGAAAGATTTAATTTATTGATGCAGGCTGTATTCATGGCATTAAAAAAATGATTTTAATATTTGTCATACATTTCCCACAATTTTCTGTATTCTTAAAATGAGCTTCTATTTGCTAACCTAGCAAACAGTATCAGAAACTGTTGGCCATTTGGAGCACAGGTCATAGCCACAGTATCATTTAAGTTTAAACCTGGTCCTGCCACCTGTGATGCTATGATGGCTGGGGACAAGTCACCAAGCTCTTAAAGCTTCATGTTTTTTCTTGCATGCACAAAGGAAATGAGGAAAATGGACATAAAATTCCCAAGAAAAGAGATGATCTATGAAAAATGCCTCATAAAATGCAACACTCCTTGCAGCTCAATGTACTCTCAATCTCACAATATAAAATCTATAGTTTTTCCTCATCCTTCTAGGTCTAGCCACTTGCCATACTTTCAACTAAAATTATCTTTTTAAAGACAAGATCATTAGTTTCATCAATTGTGAGATTAGGTTTTTTTCCAGGATGATAAAGACAAATGGTAATTTTCACTGTATCCAAGCTACAACTCCAGTTGTGTCTTTCCCTCCAGCAACCACAAGCATCAGTGTTTTCTATCATCCCTAACCTAATGTTGGATAAGTCTGTTTTGGGATATAATCCAAATTTTAAATGAGTGATTATGTATTTGACACCACATGTTTTAAACAAAGCTAAACAGATAAGCCAACTGAAATCATCACAATGCACAGATATTATAAGGCAGGTTGACACAGCATTTCTTTATAAAGTGCATTCTCTGTATGTTAACGATGCAATCAGAAGTTGGGCATGTCTTTCCCACTAGTGGTGCATTCAGGGAGGGGGAGGAGAAGTCTTGAATTCTAGAAGTGACCGTTCACTTCCTAAAGCCTAACAGCTGTCTGTAAACACACATACTTGAAGCCTCTGCATATATATTAGTCCACATAGTTAGTACAATGCATGCACACTAAATGCCTAAATGAGTCACTTAGACACATGGGCTCTTGCTAAATCATAGCATCTTGTGAGCTTTAGGAAGTAAAATAGTAATGCCAAATAAAACACAAAACAAGGCTGTATAAACAATATTTTATAAAACCATATGAAATAAAGAGGAAACTGATTAGAAATGGCAAAAGCTAGGTCAAAGCTCTTAGCCTAACACTGCAAGGTACCTGGCAAAATCAGATGGAATTACAAGCAAGGCAATGGAAATAAACATTTTTGTTAAAAGACAGGTGTTCAAGAAATACAAAACCATGCAAAGGTGAGGGTGCTGGAGCTACAATCCAGCCATGCCATGTACTCCTCCCTCCTCCCTTCCGTTGAGTGAATGACAACATACGTTTAACAGGATCTTGGGGAAGAGGTTCCTGGGTGGTCTTGAGTAAACTGTGGGACACTATGGAGAAAATAAGAGAATATAACTAAAAACAAAAATAGAAACATAGGAATGGTGGATGAACTCAATGACATGATTCTACTGACCAAAGGAAAAAACAGAAACAAAAACATTGACTTAAAAACAAAAATGAAACAAATATCCTGAGTTTGAGCCGTAGCACGAAACAACATGGAACCAAGGTAAATATACAACATTAGATATATTTCCACAAAAAATCATGGGTTGTGGATATTCTGCCCCTGACGGTACATCCCAGTACCCTGTGGAAGCATTTCTTGCTCCCATCTAGCTGCTTAGTGTCAGCATCAGCAGTTCCCACCCGCCCTTTGGTATTTCATTCATTTCACCATTCTCAGAGCAGCCCTGGCCCTCAGCTCTGGCTACTTGTTGAGGCCTTTGGTATCCACTTACATCTGTCCACTCTTCTAACTGACCTTCAGCCTCTCTTGCTTGCTTTCTTGACATTATTACGCTATAACCCATCTCCTTTGAAACTAAGTCCTGACTGCTTGCTCATTATACCTTTGTTGGGAGCATCTCTTTTGCAAACTTCTTGGCAAAGGATGTGCCATCTAGAGATTCCATCTGGTCTGTGATGCCCATGGCTCTGGCTCCCAGTCTGAGTTAATTCAAAATAGTCAAATGGAGATGGTGTGTTTTGAAGGTAATAGTAATTTTTTTTTTTTGGGAGGGGTGCATAATTTCTAATTTTTTTGGCGACACCCTGCAGTACGTGGGATCTTAGTTCCCTAGCCAGGGATCAAACACGTGCCCCCTTCAATGGAAGCTCAGAGTCTTAACAACTGGACTGTCAGGGAATTCCTGATACCTTTTAATTCTTGAAGCAAATCCACAACTATTAATAATTTTTTAAACCCTCTTTCTTATTATATGTATATATTTATATACATACCCATGCATATATATACATATTCCAAAATGTAAATACATCCCACGGAAAGGGGGAAAAAAGTTGGACATCTGCCAGGAAGTCTCCCCCTGGCAGGGAAACCAGTTAGAATCACTATAACAAAAGTCCTCTGTTCAAGAGGCTCCAGGCAACAGAATCTACCACCGGCCCCAAGTTACCTGACCTAATTAACTTTTTTGTTTGAAACTGAAGAAAGGAGTCTTCTGAGCTGGAAGCCACAGTCTTCCCTTCAGAACCAGAGAAGAAGCCCTCAGGGCTACCAGCTCCTACACCTGTTCTCACAGCCAGCAGCCGGGGCAGCATCTCTCACATAAGAGACCAACAGGAACTTTTCCAGCAGATTCCACTTATACCGGGCTTCACAAGAGAAGGTCTTGATGGTGCAGGCCCTTTGTTGTTTAGCATAATACTATGATCACATTGGGAAACAATTTATGTAATCCCTGGTAATTGTATGCAGGAAATGGCTGTCACCCTCTCCAGAATCATGCAAGATAGGCAGGAGTCTCTCAAATGAGAAACGCACACTTACTGAGTTTCACTTTTACTTTATCAAGTTGAGTAACTATTCCTTGAGCAGATCACACTGCCTCCTCATGGAATAGATAGATAGACACAGAGATAGATACACAGATAGGTGGCTGCATAAGTGGATAGAGAGATAAGATACATAGGTAGACAGATAAACAGATAAGATAAGTAAACAGATACATAAGTAGTCAGATGGATGGATAGGTAGGTAGATAGGGGATTTAATGTGGAAGGCTGTTAAGAAGAACAGAGGTCCCACATGTTTGGTGTGTTACCTCCAGAAAACTACCTCTGTGGAAATAGTATCAACTTGCATATAAGTCATCATGACTTCATTTATTTATCCGTCTGAGTTATGAAAAACTTAAAGTGGAAGAGAAAAAGACTTGGCAAATTTTATTTCCTGAGTCTTATGTCATGGAACATTTCTAATGCTAAGTCAGGAGTTTTCTTCCGTCTATTTCCAAGAGAAGACATGAAAACTCCATGTTGCAAACATCCCTGGGTGAGCTTAGGGACCAGTGGGTCATCTCTACCCTCTGGCATCCCATGTGCATGCCTTCTACCCAATCCGGTCCCCTCCATAAACATCATGTGTTATGAGATGAAGCTCAGCCCAGGCAACACAGCTTGCCAATGCAGGCGGGGGATGAGGCGGGGGCAGCACCATCAGCCAGGCTGCCCGGTGGAAGCCCTCATTTGCACGTGGAGAGAGCCGAACACAGAGGTACACGGACGAACACGCAGGGATACACTGGCAGAAAGAGCGGAGAAGACGAAAGGGCAATGCCAGCCTGGCTCAAAAGAGAAGCCCTCCAGAGTCCCTCGAGATCGCAAGACGGGAGGCACCACAGCTAGTGCGAGATAACACATCCACGGCCATGCTTTGATTCGAGAAAGACGGAGATGTGTGCTCAGGATGGAACGTGCCCGGCGATTAGAGAGCTCGACAGAAGGTTAGTGGGAGCAACACACCCCACTCCCACGCCCGCTTCGCGAGAACCAGGAAAACCAGTCAGTTACAGGGAGCAGAGTCAGTGGCGAGAAAAGATGAAAAAGGCGGCCAGGCTGGAGGGAGGTCCACTTACTGACGCTGCCACACACGGCCATGCAGTACTCCTCCGTGTCAAAGTTGTTTCGGTTGCCGCCACATCCGCCGTAAAAGAAGGGGGCGCACTTCCCTTCGGTCACATCAAAGTACCAGCGGGAGATCATTGCTCGGCATGGCCCCGTCTCGGCTTGTTCAGAGCACACCTCTAATCAGAGGAGACGTGGGGAACCACATTTAGCAAGAAAAGGTACGGCTCGCCGTTCACGCGCACGCGTTCCCGTTGCTTACGCGTCAGTCCTCCCGACGGCAACCCCGGGCACCTGCCCAACATTTCCCGAGGAACTGAGTAACGACCTACCCGGACTTCAGGGAATGGCAAACCCACTCCACAGTATTCTTGCCTGGAAAATCCCATGGACGGCAAAGCCTGGTGCAGGCTACAGTCCGTGGGATCCGTAAAGAGTCGGACACGACTGAGCGACTTCACTTTCACCAGGACTTCAGAATTACTTCGGCAAGAAAGCATTGCAGGCTCCTTGGGTTTAATCAGTGTAGCTCCTCAGTACTAATACAAAAAGACTCCAGCTAGAGGTGAACAGAGCTTTAGGCTGCTTCGGATGAGTAGTCAGTGCCTAAAGATTGTCTGCACGTCAAAATAATTCTTCATGATAAAAAATAAACCTCTCATTGAAAATAACTTCAACTTTAAAGGTGAAACGATTGTTGTATCTGGTAATGATGGCAAAAAGTTTAACCTCGTGCAAACACCTGATTGTTTTCCTTGAATAACTGACTGCCTTGACTCTTGTAATTCAAATTACACATATTTTGAATGTGGTCTAGTTCTTAGAGAGAGAGAAAGCCAGCCTGTTCACTGACTATATTTGAAAACATATATAAAACCTGCGAATGTGACTTAGAGTTGATTACGTACGTTAAGTCTAATTAAAGATGAATTTGTACCTTAGGAAAAATGTTTCCATATAATAAAATATAGGCAAACCACAATTTGTTAATACAAACCCGACGCTGTTTTTTGCATTATACAGCTTACCTGCTAACATGCCGTCACCCTCCCCCGAATTAGGTTCATAATCCCTGGTTGACTGAAAGTATAGCAACCTGTCCAATTCTATTTGTAAAGTTACTGCAATTAGAATTTGAACTCTACCTCCTTTTTTGTTAGAGATAAAAACAAATTTCCAGCCTGGTTTGTGCCCCACCTAGCTAGGCTTAAGGAGGGCTTGCTGACACCTTAGCACACTCAGATGTCTTTTCTTAGTTTGACTAATATGCCAGGGGGAAGCACCCTTCTTCTAAAAGATAAAAGCCATGCACAACAGTAAAGAATCTGCCAGCAATGCAGGAAACCCAGGTTCAAGCCCTGGGTCAGGAAGATGCCCTGGAGAAAGGAATGGGAACCCGCTCCAGTATTCTTGCCCGGAGAATTCCACAGACAGAGCAGCCTGGTGGGTTACAGTCCATGGGATCACAAAGAGTCAGACATGACCAAGCAACTAACACTTTCACATTTTCATGCATAATGCAGAGATTCTTATTAATATCCCCGATAGCTCAGTCGGTAAAGAATCTGCCTGCAATGCTGGAGAGCCTGGTTTGATTCCTGGGTTGGAAGATCTGCTGAGAAGTGATATGTTACCCACTCCAATATTTTTGGGCTTCCCTTGTGGCTCATCTGGGAGAGAAGCCGCCTGCAATGTGGGAGACCTGGGTTCAGTTCCTCGGTTGGGAAGATCCCCTGGAGGAGGGAAAGGCTACCCACTCCAGGATTCTGGCCTGGAGAATTCCATGGACTCTATAGTCCATGGGGTCACAAGAGTCAGACATGACTGAGCAACTTTCACTTTCACTTTATTCAACAAATTGATTCTCATCAATTACTCAAAGATCTACAATGCTGACCTAAAAGGTACTCCCGCTTTACTTCTCTATACACACCACTCATTGCTCCTTCCAATCAAGGTAAAGGGAGGACAGCAAGACGGGAAGCTGCTGCTATCCTGATGATGTCAACAGAGTAGGCAGGGGGAGTGAACACCGAGCCCAGAGGCAAGTGTCAGGGTCCCTGCAGGCCCTGAGCAACAGATATCTCAGGTGATTCTGGCTCTCCCTGGATGGCTTTAGGATAGAAATATCTGACTCCAGGAGTATCAAGTTCAGGGTCACCTATCATTCAGGTCATTTCATTTGGTACAGTTCCTTTCACAGTCCATGCTTGCCAAGCCATGAGGTGTTTTGGTTAGCTCTCTGCTGTATGATAAAAAGCTGCCAACCTGTTGACCCAAGTATTCCATCCACTTGGCAATTTGGTTTCTCCCCTGCAATTATGGAACTATCATTCTAACTTACAAAGGGTTAAGTTAGTTTTGGTGTAGGTGGGGTCTGATCACCTCTGAGTGACTGACAAAGGAGTGTCTGGGCTGCAGAGCTAGAAGCCACATGTAGTCCACGTGTGGGATCCCTGCAAGCCACAGCCATCAGCTGGCTCCACTCCTGGATGTTAATTCTCTCTCTCTTTCTCAGTTGTAAGGCATGGGATTAAGGAGGCTTTTCCTTCTCTCTCCTTTCTTTCTGGCAATGACTAGAACATCACCTTCCTGGAGCAGCAGAGCTGATTTCAGAGGGGACTTGAGTGAATGGATCACTTTTCATGTCTCACACATTTCTTTCTACTGTATTGCATGACTAGATTCAGAGAAAAAAATCTTGAGACATTTTATTTTATTGTATTTTTCAAGAGACATTTTAAATGCTTATGTTTACATTATTATTTTTCTGAATATAAAACTTCCTAATCTTTGGGAAACACTGAAAAAATTCAGTGAAAAATGTGTTTCATGTTAATGACTATAATCAGCCAGTGGAAAATTATAAAATTCTCCACTAAATATAGAGCATGTAAAATCAGATCTTATATAATGGTCACCTCAAACAGAATTCATCTGAAAATGAAAACCGCAGCTTCCTTTACTCATCCTCATTTTCTTCTCAAAATCTAAGCTAAGAAATGAAAAAATACACATTTTAAAATTATTTGCTGAATTTATTTCTGAATTTCAAGTTACCTTTGCTTCTGTTCAAAGTAAATGTTGCCTATAATAATAAAGGAGAAAATCTGCCCAGAATTGAAGCAAGGATAGTTTTCAAAGAGCATGTTTCAAGTCAGGTAGAAACACAGGCAAGACAAATATTTAAGGAACTAGAACCTCTGTTTATTCATATTTAATTCTTAAACTTTTAAGGCCATAAATAGTATTCACCTAGCCTGAATTCTGCTGGCAGGGAAGGCTCATCTCTTTTTATAAAAGCTCTATTCACCCCTCAAGACAAATACCATTTAATAAACTGAAATGCTAGTGTACACACAGCTATATGAGTTTATGTGCTTAAAGAACAAGCACTATACATACATTCTATATTTGATATTTTATATCATTTTATATTTTTTTGTAAGGTAGATCCTTGCTGAGATTTGTGCTGGTTTCAACACCAAATCGCATCAATACTATACAAATGTAATATAGAGGCAAAGCTAGAGCTTCCTGCTGCAAAGTCGCTTAGTCGTGTCCAACTCTGTGTGACCCCATAGAGGGCAGCACATCAGGCTCCCCCGTGCCTGGGATTGTCCAGGCAAGAACACTGGAGTGGGTTGACATTCCTTCTCCAATGCATGAAATTGAAAAGTGAAAGTGAAGTAGCTCAGTCGCGTTCGACTCTTAGCGACCCCATGGACTGCAGCCTACCAGGCTCCTCTATCCATGGGATTTTCCAGGCAAGAGTAGAGCTTCCTACATTATATAAAATGATTATGCAATTCACAGTTCAAAATATAATGCTTAACCACAAATAATTAACTCTGAATAGATGTCAAATTGGAGCAAAATTTTTTGTGGCCAACCAAACTTAGAAAGCTAATTTTACACTTAAAAATTTTTAACATGAAGACAGCTGTGAAAGTGGCAGCTAGAATGGAAATAAAAATTTTCAAGAGTACAATTATCATAATGCCTTCTTAAAAAGCAGAGTTATCAGATGAGCAAGGAATTTGCGTTAAATAAAACAGCAAATAAAGAATAATATAAAAATGTAAAGCTTTTTTATTATGATTTTAATAACTGAATTTCAATTATTCTCAGACTCTAGAAATGTATGTGCCATAAAAATGTGCATTACATGGAATGCATAAAATTTAAATTTACAAATTTTGAGAAAGTAAGCACTTGAACAATCAAACCAATCAAACTACAGAGTTACTTATAGAAATCTAGGAATTAAATATTCTGACATTGTATAAAAAAAGAAAAAACCCAAAGTAGCATAATTCCTCCATATGATGCCAGAATATGGACACAATTAAGGTTCATTTATGTTAAAAATGACATATCCTGCAGTTTTAAACTGGAGTAGGAAAGGCAAATATATGAAGACAAAATAGTTTGGTTTTGTAACAAATCACCTGCTTAATGTTAACAGTAAAATAAAATGAAACAATGACAGAAGTATAGAAATCTACTAAATATGCTTATCTTTAATATTTCAAATAAATGTTGAATTATCTGCCTAAGCATTCAATCCATTAATAATGAAAATGGCTGAGCTCAATGCTGTTTTATAACAACTTTACTTTTCAGTCTGATTAAATTATTCCTACAATTTTAATATTACAATAGGGTGAAACGCATGAGGCTAAGTTATTAGAATCCATCTTACAGTCTGTTGAAGAATAAGTAGGCAAATTTGTGTTTGACTTTTATAGATGAAAATTTTACAAGTCAATGTATTAGAAAACAAGTTATTTTTTAAGAATGTATTTTTTGCAACAACATGTACTTTCGATGGGAAAGAGAATTTATAATGTGCTTGCAAGTAGTCATAAAAAACCATGTCCAACAGAAAATTCCTCTAATCAAGCAATAGTCATCAGATATTTATTACCTACTAATCATATTTTAGTAAATAGAGGCATGTAAAACTAGGCAAGCAAATTTGAACTAAATCCTTATGACAAATCTCACTTAAGCCCCAAATATGGGTTGAAATATATAAACAAATGATGGGAACAGCTGCATGATAATAAAATCACCGACTCAGTACGATATGACGGGAGCCAATTTGTTACAAAGTCTCTAGAAGATATCTGTAGTTGGCTTGCCTTCTACTGAATTGTGTTTATTCTCTAAGGCTACCCAGTACATGTGTCATTCCAATTATATCCAATCAGATTCTCACATCCCTCCATGATGAAAGATTAGTTATAAAAATGCCACTTGGAAAAATACTGGTAAAGTGTTAGATTAACCATACTCTTGCTGGTGAACATTCACAAAAGGACACTGCTATTTGTCCTAATACCTTTGTTTCCCGTTTATTATGGGAATAAATTTATTTGTCATCAAGCTGCATGGTTCCTCTGAAGAACAGCACAGAATTACAAGAAGCTCTAAACTCTGATAAGACAAGAGCCCATGTCCTTTGCTGGAAATAAGAGGAAATTATTTTTCTACTTTGCCTGAGAGGCAGGTATGCTGGGAAATCTGATTGTGTGTCCAGAAAAACAGAAAAATTAAACACTCTGTTTTGTCAATTTCTGGGGTGTAAATACTCCCACCATTGGTACTGCAAGCCACCAATGGCTGTGGCTCACAAAATTCCTCAATATTTTAATAATTAGCTTTTACAGGCTAGCAGGAGTCAGTTATATGCATCATGAGAGAAAAAGAGCACAGATGAAACTAGGAATAATTATGTAGGTCCAGAAATTGTAAGGACTTTCTAATTTGCTTGCTCATGAGAGTTGAAATTTTACAACTTTACTCAGTAAGTAGACATAACAGGATTCTTTTGTACATGGTGACATTTGATAATGTAGTAAGAATGATGACACCATAGTAAGGTTGGTTTCACCATTATAGATAAGGATGGTTTCACTATTATAGATAAGGTTGGTTTTCTTTTTCAGTTTCTTATTCTTTGTCTCAGTCTAAATCTGCACAGTATTGGGGACTATCATGCTACTGGAGACTGTTCCTCAAAGTGGAGGCAGCCAATGAACTGGTAGGATCAGCATCACTTGGGATTCAGGATCCATCCCAGACCTACTGTTTCTGAATCTAAGCTTAGGAAGCTCTTCAGGTCACACTAATGTTGGAGAAGCACCATGAACAACTGTAACCTTTATGTGCAGTGAAAATGCCAAATGTGGGAGAAGGAAATGGCAACCCACTTCAGTATTCTTGCCTGGAAAAGTTCATGGGCAGAGAAGCCTGGCAGGCTGCAGTCCGTAAGGTTACATGACTGAGGACACATGCATGAGGGTGGAGGGAGATGGGCTGGTAGCAATAAACTGGGAGAACTAAAAAAAAAAAGTCAGAAGTTTATATATATATATTTAAAGAATGTCAAAAGTATATATATACTTATATATAACATAACATATATAACATATATATACTTATATATAACATGTTATTTATAACACATATAACTTTAATAGTTATTTAATAGTTATATATATATATTTTTTGACATGTAAAAAGTGTATATATATATATAACTTAAAGTATGTTATATATATATGTGTGTGTATATATATATATGTATACGATTCAATCACTTTTCAAAAAGATCAAAGGGAAAGGATCAGTAAAAAGTTGCATAGGTTTTCACTTATTAAAAGAAGTGTAGATACATTTGGGAAATGAGGGGTAAACATACTTTGATCGTAAAATATTCAAATGTATACATATACCAAAATCTTAAGAAATTATCATTACATATTTCTTTTCCTCTGAAGTTCTGTCTTATGCAAAATTAAAGCAGCTTCAATACTTCTGCCTTAAATTGAACATCAATACAGTATTTTTTTATTCATACTTGTCTATGAAAACGTAAACTTCTCAGAAACCCAAATTTAAGTGATTTTGTTCTTATAATTTGTCAGAACATTAGAATATCAAAAAAGTTTTTATTTTTATTGGGGAAAAATAATGAAGAAAGCTGACCTAAGACTGAAGATCACTGAGCTTGGAATCTGCTTCCACTGCCTCACTTCTCTGTGAGAAAGAATTATATGACATTTCTGTTACTATAAGAAAAGGATGTTTCTAGATATGAGAGTCAAGAGTTGGGAGGATGGTCCTTTTCTGGCGGAGACCAAGTGTGTCCATCTTGCCATGTTAACTGTTCCCTGTCATGGTACCCGGCAGGAAAGAGTGGCTGGGTGGCTTCCAGCTGAAAACAGCAGTATCCCTGCTTGCTCAATGGATGCTAACCTCCATTTGCTATTTTATAACAGGATACCAGGCAAGAGTGAGTTTCTTTAGGGAGAATAAAAAACAAAACCAGGAAGGCAGTTTTTATCTCTCACTGCCTACATGGGACATATGTATGTGTAATATTTAAAAAATAATAACTGTATGTTGATTTATCTCTAAATATAAAGTATGAAACTATCTGTTTTTATTTTACTAAATGAGTAATTAACTTTTTTTAGCATATATTTTGTTTATTTTACTTTTTCTTCTCAAATTAAAGCAAATGTTCACTGCTACCTACAATGTGCAAAGCACAGAGTCTGGTGTCATGAGTTACATTAACATAAGACACAGTATCGCAGGGGTATTTCTCTGCTCATATGTTTAGAGCCGGAGAAGGCAACGGCACCCCACTCCGATACTCTTGCCTGGCAAATCCCATGGACGGAGGAGCCTGGTGGGCTGCGGTCCATGGGATCGCTAGGAATCGGCACGACTGAGTGACTTCACTTTCACGTTTCAATTTCATGCATTGGAGAAGGAAATGGGAACCCACTCCAGTGTTCTTGCCTGGAGAATCCCAGGGATGGGGGAGTCTGGTGGGCTGCCGTCTATGAGGTCGCACAGAGTCGGACACGACTGAAGCGACCTAGCAGTAGCAGCAGCATGTTTAAAGCCAGAGATCACTGTTGATCTCAATATCAAAGCACAGTGATTTGCAACCAGAAAGACTGTGCCTCTTATCATTTCCCAAGGGACATGTATCAAGGGCTAGAGATGCATTGCTGATCATCACACCTCGGGGGTGCTACAGTAGAAGCCAGGGATTTTGCTAAACATCCTACAACGAACAAGACAATCTCCACAACAAAGAACTGTCCCGCTTAAAACATTAATAATGCTGAGATCGAGAAACCCTGCCTTAGCCCAAGCAAACACCAGGATTCATGCTGCGTTTTAGTGATTTTGCCCAATCATTTGACCAAAGCTACTGTGCAGCGCTCAGCAACACCTCAGAAATCCTGGGTAACAAATGCTAGTAAATTCCAGAAGAGAGATCCTCATGAGAATTAGCCAGCAAGGTCTTCCTTTGCTTCTATTAATAACACGATATATCAGCAACTTAATTTCACGTGCAAGTAGTGTGAAATTCCTGTCTATATTCTGTTCTCAGAAATTATATCCAACAAAAGCAGAAGTGGATTTAAGGGAAAGAGATAAACCCATCCTCATAGTTAACACCAGCACTGTCTTACTATTATTAACTCAATACAGTGCACTGTGCACTATTTTCACCTCCTTTTATTGTTTCAAGAGTCTTCTAGTTTTTAAAATTTGCACTGCTATCTTGAAGGCCAAGGGGTTTTCCTGAACATTGTTTTAATTGTTTTTAAGTGAAGTACAGTTGATTTACAATGTTGTTAGTTTCAGGTGTACAGCAAAGTGATTCAGTTATACATACATATATATATATATTTTCAGATTATTCTCCCTCACACTTAATACAGAATATGAGTAGAGTTCCCTGTGCTATACAGTAGGTTCTTATTGGTTATCTATTTTATATATAGTAGTGGGTATGTGTTAATCCCAAACTCCTAATTTATCCTTCCTCCCTGCCTATGCCTTTTGCCTTTGATGTGGCAAAGTCTATATTGTATGTAAGTCCATTCGTATCTTTTAAATTTGGATTCCACATATAGGTGATACCATATGAAATTTATCCTTGTCTGGTTTACTTCACTCAGTTTGATACTGTCTAGGTCCTTCCATGTTGCTGCAAATGGCATTATTCAACCATAAACGAACCACTGAACATCATTTTTATATGATATTTGTTCAGCTTTGCTTCTTGACTTCTTACTCGTCCACTAATAGAATCACAAAAGGTCAAATGGCAGAAGAGGTGATAAATTTTTAGGGGGACAAAGAAACAGGTGTTTAGACTGAAATCCATCCTGCTTAAAAACCCCAGAAAGCCTTTTTCTACAAGGGAACTAAAGATTTCCGTTAAAACACACAATTGTCACCTGCCCAAAGAATCAGAGCCTCTACTTAATGGAACATGTGGATTTAGCTGAAAATGACATGTATGTTTAAATGCTCAGTTCTCTCATTTGCTGGATTCTCTCACTATATTTGATTTTTTTAAAATTGCATATGCTGTGTGTGAAAACATATACAATTGTCAACATTTGTGTATTTTTTGAACAGCAACTGATTTGGGAAAAAAACATAAGGAAGACTAGCATTTTTTAAAAACCTAGTTTCTGGCCTTTAATTGAATTGGGCTGGAAGTTTTATTTTTACTTTTAAGAAATTTAGACATAATTGTGTTAAAATACCTTCAGCTGATTATTTCCTTTCCATTTCTAACATTGTATTATAGAATCTTGACACAAGTAAAAGTGTAGAAGGTAAAACTAAGCACTATTAGCCATGTAAAATTTCAAGCAAAATCAAGTTCAAAAACAGAACTTTCTATGTGGCAATGACGATCTTAGTGGATATATTAAACCACTGACTTCTACATTCACATTATGCAACCTATATTTCAATAAATTTATTACTAAAAAATTATATATGTAAACACATCACACGCAGTCTTTTATATGGTTCTGTTTCTCACATTTTAAGTAAATTATTTGAGTGAGTTTTCTAAATTGGGACCATGAAATGGCATGGAAAGAAGCTTGTTAATGCCATGCTTCACTCTGCCTTTACCAAAGCATATATCAAACAACTCAAAATCAATGGCAACAGGCTCCCATCTGTCACATCTCTGCCCTGTGTGGATATGAGTTCTCTCAAAGTCATGAAAAGGATCCTACATTCTGGTCCAGGAACAGGAGTGGAGCTTACTTGCCTGTGGTCCGAACAGAGAAGGGTAAAGTCTTCCTCAAAAGGGAGCAGTCATTATTCCTTTGCCCTGTTTTTAAACCCACAAGGGAGTTTTATTTTCATTTTGGGCTAGTGTGCTGCTATGAGAACCCCAACAAAAGTATGTGAGTATATTTCCATGTCTGCAGCAAGTCAAGCTCACAGTCTTGTCCAAACTTTATGAAAAGTTAAATACAAACAATGAAAAAGAATCCTACTAGTGAATGATGGGATACCTTGCAAGCGGCACATGCATTATAACATGGTAGCATGGGAGACGTGAAAATTAGGTCAACCTAAGACATTAAGATGGTAAAGCGTCTACCTACAATGCGGGAGACCCGGATTCAATCCATGGGTCAGGAAGATCCCCTGGAGAAGGCAATGGCACCCCACTCCAGTACTCTTGCCTGGAAAATCCCATGGACAGAGGAGCCTGGTAGGCTACAGTCCATGGGGTCGCAAAGAGTCAGACACGACTGAGTGACTTCACTTTCTTTCAAGACAATAATACAAGCCGTTCTGCTTTATTTATGGTACTTCACGGATTTGCTCTATTTGGTGCTCCATTAACTGGCAAATCCCTGTTCTCCTTTAAAAAAATCACCCAGATGACAACTTCTTGGCAATGCTGTAGGTGAAACTTCTGTCTCTAGGCGGGGCACTTTCCTTCCCCTGGCTGCCAAAGTTTCTCCCCAGTCAGGTCAGAGAGGCTGGTTTCTCCTGAATAGTGAATATTCAGCTCTGGTTGGAAGCAACCTGAGTGAGCCACCTTCTTCATATCCCTATGTTCTCAAAAACTGGTGTAATGCCCAGTTCCTAGGACTGCCTAGTCTATTTGGTGGAATGTACAGCAGCAAATCACACGAAGCTTCTCAGAGATTAACAGTAACCAGAGGGAGAAGAACAGTAATTTAATTCTGTGGAGGTCAAGTCACCTAGCCCAAGGCAAGCAACCTTTAGATCACACTTTTAAACTTCATCATCATATGGTATACTTAAACTGTCTCCTCTATCAGTATCTCTGCCCATTTAATAGATGAACTTCCAAGAGGTTTAAAATACCCTCAAGAGATGAAACTCCACCTTGAAATGTAATGGCATTTAAAACTATCTCGATTCAGTTTTCAGCCAGACATAAAATTGAACTGCAGATATTTAAATATATAATATAGTCACAAAAGGTAATTTAATCAAGAAACCAAGTTTAAGCTGTTTTCTCCTTAATATATGTCCATAAATAACAGCTCTATTATACAATAGAAATGGATACGTCTCACTGATGCATTTTATAATGCAAAAAGACAGTCTGTTGGGTTACCTTTGGCATTCCTAATCAGGAATAAGTGTTAGTTCTCTGGGGATTAAAATGATACACAGAACCAGGGCAACTACAGTTATTATTGTTCAGTTACTAAGTCATGTCTGACTCTTTGTGACTCCATGGACTGTAGCCTGCCAGGCTCCTCTGTCCTCCAACTATGGTAGCTTAGGTTAGTTGAGCACTGTCTACCAGGAACAGTGCCAAGTGTTTCCTGTGAATTACTTCATTTAATCCTCACCAAATGGTTAAAACTAGGTGGGTATTATTAAATCTCATTTTTCAACAGGGAAGCAATGAGGTATAGAGATTATTTCACTGATACAAATTTACAGTCTGTAGGTTGTGAAGCCAGGCTTTGACTCTGAGCAGCCTTTCTTGTAAAACATACCGAAAATTTAGAGTCTGCCAGGCATTATATGGTAAATGCTTAGCATGGATCATCTAGAGTAATCATGTAAAAAACATGCAACATCATAACAGCATCTATAAAACATACATGAAAAAACAGACTTACCAAGGGTATCTTGGTAACTGGCCCAAGATCATAAAATTATTAACAAATTTTCTTTCTAAACACTTTACTAGTCTATCTCTACCCATAATAAAACCACCTTAATGAAATTAACTTGGAATGGTAATATCTGAAATATAAAAACTTCCTAGGATGTTTCTAATGATCAGTATCAGAAGTTTCCTAGAAAGGCCCAGATAGTAAATATTTCCAGCTTTCTAGGCCACATGGCATCTTTTGCGACTACTCAGCTCTGCCTCTGTAACATGAAAGTAGCCCCAGATAACATGTAAATAAATGGGATTGGCTGTATCCTAATAAAACCTTTGTTTAGAAAATTGGGGACAGTCCACATTTAGCCTGTGGCCATAGTTTAATGTAAAAATAAAATAAAATGATACTATTATTATATAAATAAGCATTCTAAAAGTTAGGAAATGCTCAAAGTGAAACAATACCAAGATGAACACATGCCTAGAACGAAGGAACACACGTTTACAAGGGAACGCAGGTTATACTGAACTAGTGTGTATTTATAAACAAAAGGAAAAAGAAAAAAAAAATAACATTGGGTGGTAAAAAATACTCTGGTCCATCTAAGCCCAAATCCTGGCTTCACTACTTACCAGCTTTGTGATTATGGACAAGGTTTAAAAAATTTCTCTCGGCTTTATTTGCCTTGGCTTTAAATGGGAAATAAAAATTCTACCACTCAGCACATTATAGGGATTAAAAGACAGAATCCCTGCCCTAAAGGCAAGGGGAGTGGTGATCCGGCAAACAAGAAATTCCAGCGTGATCGGCCAGGACACAGTAACAGCCAGCTCCCCATCACACCTGCTAAAGCAGCAAAGTGCCGAGCCCTCAGCAGAGGCGCGATAAATGTTACTTGCTGAATCAGTGAACATGCAGAAAAAAAACAGAGTTACTCTGGATGAACAAAACTGGCTAGCTAAATCATAGACTATGCCATTTATTACAAAACCCACATCTAATCAGAGTTTGGGCTTCCCAGTGGTAAAGAATCAGCCTGCCAATGCAGCAGACATGGATTCACTCCCTGAGTCAGAGAAATCCCCTACAATACAAAATAGCAACCCGCTCCAGTCTTCTTGCCTGGAAAATTATACGGACAGAGAAGCCTGGAGGGCTACAGTCCATGGGATCAAAAAGACCCGGACATGACTGAGCACACGGCACACAGACTTGAGGATTCACGGCTGAGCCACAGTGTACCCTGATGTCTTAGGTTTATGAAATGCAATCACTTCTCAAAACACAGAAAATTAGGAGCAAGTGTCTATATATACTAGGGATTTCCTAGTGGACTACTGCTGTATGCAAATTGGTATTGGCTTACTCCACTAGATCCTAAAATCAGATAGGTGTGCTCACTTCTCAACAATCCCTTTCTCCTTTGCAATCAATTAACAGAATCAGAATCAGAACTGGCATCTTCTGCTTTGATATCAATGATTCTAATACAATATGGCTGAAAAATTTATGACTATGTTGAAATGTCCTGTATTTTTCTTCCCTCTGCCTATTTCTTTCAAATTGTAATGGGTTACAAAACTATTGAGCTTTTTTATGAAGCACATTAAAGACTCATACTAGTAGCAATGTGTTGGTAATGAAGAATGTTCATTATTAAGTATGGTTGTAAATCATGTTTTCTCTCGGGCACTGAAACATTAACATTGGAAACTAGATGGTAAGCCTCTTTTCAATCTCTTTTCTTTGCAAGTCATTTCCAACTTTTATTGTCAGTGGAGGAGCCAGCTATATGTTATTAGAGTTTTACAAAATTAGCAGTCAGCTACGGCATTGACATTGTTCATCAGGAAAGAGCTGTAACTCACTTTCTATACCAATGGGGTGGAGGGAATGGAAGGAAACTGGTCGTTTAATGTTACCATCAAAATCTTCTACTTCTTTATCAGAATTAGTTGGGAACACAGAAAACTCTGACATGGCTGCAATATAT
The DNA here is from genome assembly GCA_006408695.1 of Aepyceros melampus. NCBI lineage: Eukaryota > Metazoa > Chordata > Mammalia > Artiodactyla > Bovidae > Aepyceros > Aepyceros melampus. The sequence goes on along the minus strand of SJXQ01007908.1, from coordinate 195,039 downwards.
ACCATTAACATGTTTCTCCTCTTTCCCAGAAAGACTTGCCTAAATCACAGCTTTTGTCTTCCCTGGTGGCTCAGACGGTAAAGTGTCTGCCTGCAATGCAGGGGGTTTGATCCCTGGGTTAGGAAGATCCCCTGGAGAAGGCAATGGCACCCCACTCCAGTACTCTTGCCTGGAAAATCCCATGGACAGAGAAGCCTAGTAGGCTACAGTCCATGGGGTCGCAAAGAGTTGGACACGACTGAACGACTTCACTTTCACTTTCAGCTTTTGTCTATTTCAGGAGTCTTGAATGGAAGGATAGATTCCCATTAAAGGCTCTTCTAGTTCTAGTGTTAATAATCGGTACTTAAAATGGTCAGGTATTTGCTTCAAGAAGGCCACTATTAATGCTGTTCTTGACATCAGCATTATTAACTTATCTTTTAAGGTTAGTTTCTTTTATTTTTTTAATCTTTAGCCTGGAGATTTTTTTTCTAAAGTTCTCTTTTAATTGTAGCTGTCTTTCTATAAAAAATGCAAGAATGTATATGCCCTCTATTTCTATTTAATATCTAATAATGCTACATTTAGAGAAAAACTGAAGCAAAAAGAACTGGAATTATTCAGAATGTAACAAGACCATATTATCTCAAGAGAATTCTGTCTGGGTCTAGAATTTGGTGTAAGTTTTTGTGGTATTCTCTCATATACTGCATAAATTATGTCACTTACTGTTTACCCATCCCGTCATTAGCAGTAGTATAAAAACAAAAATCTCTTCATTGTTTTTACTAGAAAAATCCTCACTACATAATAGGTCCTGAACTGATTACACTCAGTCAATACCAACATTTGCCAGCATGGCATTAAAGGTCTCCACATTTAAGTCCCAACTTACCTTCCTGTAACCTCTTATGGAAGATTTACCCACTCTAATTGGTCTGGCCTTATCTTCAAAGCATGCATGTACCTTCTCAAGGCACCATATTGGTTTGGCAAAGAATCTGCCTGCAATGCAAGAGACCTGGGTTCGATCCCTGGGTTGGGAATATCCCCTGGAGAAGGGAAAGGCTACCCACTCCAGTATTCTGGCCTGGAGAATTCCATGGACTGTATAGTTTACGGGGTCGCAAAGAGTCGGACACAACCGAGTGACTTTCACTCAATGACCCTGAAGTAGGCTGCAAGACAGTCTACTGGTAGTTCCACCACCAGCCCTTCTAGTCTGCCTTCAAATGCCATCTTTGTCATAGATCCATCCCTGGTCAGTCTTCTGTACTGTGAAGGCTGTGGGCTCATACTTTTTACAACACAGACTCTGTATTTTTTTGACTTATGTTTCCTACTAGACTTTCACATCCATGAGGGCCAGCTCTCCTGTGTGTTCTCATCATATAACTGATCCACTGAGCCCAGTAAAATGGCTTATTCAAAAGAGTTACTCCAAAAATGAATGTTGATTAGGTGGACAATAATTATTATGCAAGCAGCTATCCTGGTGGAGAGCACAAGAACTTGAGTCCCACAGCAGAATACTAGCTGCTGTAATTTGTAGTCACACATCCTTTTTTTGTTCACATATAAATTGCTTTATTCTGTTTAATAATTGTAAAATATTCCAAAGGATGGCATATAATAATTCTTTAGCCAAAATCGTATTAAAACCTTCTAGGTTGTTTACAATCTTTGTTGTTTCAAATAGTGCTCAGTAAATATCTATGTATATTTGCCATTTTTGAATCGTTAGTTTGGGATTCACACTTTTTACTTCTGAAATGCATTGCTAAATTGTATTACATTGTTTAAGAGCCATATCTTTTGTCCTGTGAATTGTCTCTCTTTATTTTTTATTAGATTCTTTGAGTCTATTTTTTCTTCTTTTCATGGTATATCTTCTAAAGTAAAGTAAAATATACCTTCAAAATTAAAGCAATTTACAACCCTGAAACATAGATTATAGAAATAAAGACACTAAAATATATCTTAGATATTTCTGTAGCCATTTTAACTAGTAGAAGGCTGTAGGGCCTCCAGTTAATTTAAAAGTCTAATAGGTATGCTTCAATAAAACTGATTAAAATTCCCTTGTAACTGAATTGGTGATTAGTATCTATGAACAGTCCTATTTATCTTAAATGTATACTCACAGGTGGATCAGTGTAAACCTGAAAAGAATGTGTTATCAAACAATTATCAGGAGCGAAAGAAAAAGAAGCCCTGAAAAATCCATCTTTCCCTGCTAGGAAAACAGAAGCTAACAAGTTCATGTAGCTAGATCTGCACAGATGGTCCTAAGGGGTACATGGAAAACGTCCTGAAAAACAGTGCCTCAAACAAAATGCGCATTTATGTAAATGAACATCTACTTCTGTGATAAACCGAAGTTGTTGTCATTACAGAGGGAGTTACAAAGTTAAGCGATCTATTTGGTATTCTATGTATATTTTAAGAGAATAAGTGACATTGCAATAGATTCTAAGATAACTCTTGAGTGTTCAATTCAGAATAATCTCACTTTTAAAAGCTACAAGTTAAAGAAATGCAGAACTTCAAAACTACTATGTTAAGTGAAAAAAGCCAGACACAAAAGACCATGCATGACCCCACTTATATTAAAAGTCTAGAAAAGGCCAATCTCTAGAGACATAAAGAAGGTTAATGGTTGCTGAGGGCTGGCAGTAACAACAGGGATTCACGGTGAAGGTGTGTGAGGACTGGGGTGATGAAAATGTTCTAAGGTTGGATTTTGTGATGTTTTCACAATCTGGTACATTTATTAATGCCACTGAATTAAACACCTCTGCACTTAAGATGAGTGAATTTTACATGTAAATTATACTTCAGCAAAGTTATAAAAAATGCAGTGAAGGGAAGACGACATACTACAGTGATCGTTAGGAATCATGTGAAGCAAAATGAGTAGCCTACTTTAAGCTCCAATTTAACAATGGAGCAGAAAGCATTTTACTTTAATAAAAGTGACCATAATGTTGTAGCATTTGTGGACAACTTTAAAAGTACCTGCAATGCATTAAAACAATACTTTTGGCTGTACTCATTCAATCTAACCTTAGGACCACCTTTTACTATTTGCAAAACAAACATATACCCTTTAAGAAAGGCAACTCAACAGTTCACTACTTTTTGTTGTTTACTGTAAACTGAACCTCTTGCTTTTATTTCAGGGAGACAGAAAGGGGGTCTTCTAATTAGTTCCGTATACAACATCACCAATAGATGCATTAATTAACCAGAAAAATAAACTCTAAGATCTACCTCCCTAAGAATGCACTGTCACTTCCCTCAGTAAACTATCGTATAGACAACACAAGTCATCCAAGTTAAATTTCACAGCAAAAAATAATGTCTTGCTCTCCAAGTGGACTTCTTTTGCTTTAAAATTAAATTAAATATAATCACCACTACTCACTCAACCAACATTTATTGAAAACTTTCGATAAGGCAGGCACCCTGCATCACACTAGGTAAAATCCAGCCTTTGGCATTAAGGAGCTCATAGTCTTAGTGATGAAAGGGGCCACGGAAAATGGAGTATAATCAACACCCACTGTCAGAAGAATGCCAAGGAGGCCACCTAACTCGGTCCTTGTCAAATGACACGGCCCCCAGTTAGGTGGAGTTCTGCAGAACAACGTGCCAAGTACCACCTACAAGGCACAGAACAGTCTGTAAAATCAAGATTTCACATTTGTTTGAAATGAATCGTTGGATGCTTATTCAACCAAAAAGAGTCCCACAAGCACAAGGTAACGTTACCTCCCATCACCGGGAGGCTGGATAGAAATTTCAAACCCTGGTGCGCTGCCTTCCTTTTCCCTGAGAAAGAAAATCCAAGTAAGCAGTGGGTTACCTCGGACCACCTCTTCCACAGACTCCGTGGTGGTGGTGGTGGTCGTGGCAATGCTGGTGGTCCTCTCCGTGGCCTCTTCATAGGGTTCCTCAGCCTCCTCCTCCAGTTCCTCGCCGTCCTCATCGTCCTCCTCCTCATCGGCTTCTTCTTCCTCGACATCACCACTTCTTCCTCCTCTGCCACTTCTATGGCTTTGTCTTCACTGGAGCAGGAGGAGAAATGATAGCCACAGTCATTAAACACATTTTGGGCAAGCAAAAGGAAAACCGATGACAAGCAGTTTTGGATATTTGAGAGGGAATATGGCATTGGGGAGGTCTGAAGCCAGCAGGTCACACTATGAATCCCAGCTCAGTAGATCTGCAACTTTTTAATCCCTGAACACAGATCTTAGTTTACACAGTTGCAAAAAGAGGATACCGTGATACCAACTATATGACATTCTGGAAAAGGTAAAGTTATGGAGACCGTGGTTATGGAGCTATGATTTTTCCAGTAGTGATATATGGATGTGAGAGTTGGACTATAGACAAAGCTGAGCGCCGAAGAATTTATGCTTTTGAACTGTGGTGCTGGAGGAGACTCTTGAGAGTCCCTTGGACTGCAAGGAGATCCAACCAGTCCATTCTAAAGGAGATCAGTCCTGGGTGTTCACTGGAAGGACTGATGCTGAAACTCCAATACTTTGGCCACCTGATGGGAAGAGCTGACTCATTTGAAAAGACCCTGATGCTAAGCAAGACTGAAGGCGGGAGGAGAAGGGGACGACAGAGGATGAAATGGTTGGATGGCATCACCTACTCAATGGACAAAAGTTTCAGTAAACTCCGGGAGTTGGTGATGGACAGGGAGGCCTAGAGTGCTGCAGTTCATGGGGTTGCAAAGAGTCGGACACGACTGAGCGACTGAACTGAACTGAATGGAGACCATAAAAAGACCAGTGGCTGGTAGGAGTCTGGGTTAAGGAAGGAAGGCATGAACAGGCAGAACAGAGGGGATATGAGGGGTAGTGAGTCTACTCTGTAATACACGGTATCAGAGATGATATATAATAGTTCAATGTACAAGCATGCATTTGTAAAAACCCATAGAACTGTACAACACAAAACATGAGCTCTAAAGTAAACTATGGATTTTATTAATGATGTAGCAATACTGGTTCAAGTGTACAATACCAAAGCAAATGTTAATAACTGGCTGAGGGAGGGCTCTGTACTTCCTGTACAAATTGTTTTCTAAACATAAAATTGCTCTTAACAATAAAGTCTATTAAAAAGTTTGGGTGCGGGATACCAAAACAAAGTTTACTGTAACACTGGCATTACTTTTTATTAAACATGTGAAAATACCACAAAGTGCCTGCATGGTAGATATTCAATAAGTGGATGTGGAAATTGGCTCAAAATTACTATTGAATGTTTATACTGGAAATGAAAGGGGAAGAAGAAATTGGTTTTTCCAGTAGTCATGTACGGAATGTGAGAGTTGGACCATAAGGAAGGATGAGCACTGAAAAATATATGCTTTTGAACTGTGGTGCTAGAGAATACTCTTGAGAGTCCACTGAACAGCAAGATCAAACCAGTCATTCCTAAAGGAAATCAACCCTGAATATTCACTAGAAGGACTGATGCTGAAGATCCAATAATTTGACTACCTCACCAAAGACTGACTCACTGGAAAAGACCCTTATGACTATCCTCATGGGTCAGGCGATGAGGAGTCTGCCTGCAATGCAGGAAATCTGCAGTTGATTCCTGGGTTGGAAAGATCCTCTGGAGAAGGAAAGGGCAATCCACTCCAGTATTCTTGGTTGGAAAATTCCAAGGACAGAGGAGCCTGGAAGGCTACAGTTCATGAGGTTGCAAAGAGTAATTTGGCAAATTGGAAGTGGTCAAACAGGAGATGACAAGAGTGAACACTGACATTCTAGGAATGGGCGAACTAAGATGGACTGGAATGGGTGAATTTAACTCAGATGACCGTTCTATCTACTACCGTGGGCAGGAATCCCTTAGAAGAAATGGAGTAGCCATCATGGTCAACAAAGTCCTAAATGCAGTACTTGGATGCAGTCTCAAAAACAACAGAATGATCTCTGTTCATTTCCAAGGCAAACCATTCAATATCACGGTAATCCAAGTCTATGCCCCAGCCAGTAACGCTGAAGAAGCTAAAGCTAAACAGTTCTATGAAGACCTACAGACCTTCTAGAACTAACACCCAAAAAAGATGTCCTTTTCATTATAGGGGACTGGAATGCAAAAGTAGGAAGTCAAGAAACACCTGGAGTAACAGGCAAATTTGGCCTTGGAGTACAGAATGAAGCAGGGCAAAGGCTAACAGAGTTCTGCCAAGAGAACGCACTGGTCATAGCAAACATCCTCTTCCAACAAAACTCTACACATGGACATCACCAGATGGTCGACACTAAAATCAGATTGATTATATTTTTTGCAGCCAGAATGGAGAAGCTCTATACAGTCAGCAAAAACAAGACTGGGAGCTGACTGTGGTTCAGATTATGAACTCCTTATTGTCAAATTCAGACTGAAATTGAAGAAAGTGGAGAAAACCACTAGACCATTCAGGTATGACCTAAATCAGATCCCTTATAACTATACAGTGGAAGTGAGAAATAGATTTAAGGGTGAACTATGGACGGAGATTTGTGACACTGTACAGGAGACAGGAACCAAGACCATCCCCAAGGAAAAGAAATGCAAAAAAGCAAACTGGCTGTCTGAGGAGGCCTTACAAATAGCTGTGAATAGAGGGGGAGCAAAAAGCAAAGAAGAAAAGGAAAGATATACCCATTTGAATGCAGAGTTCCAAAGAATAGCAAGGAAAGATAAGAAAGCCTTTCTCAGTGATCAATGCAAAGAAATAGAGGAAAACAATAGAATGGAAAAGACTAGAGATCTCTTCAAGAAAATTAGAGATGCCAAGGGAACATCTCATGCAAAGATAGGTTCCATAAACGACAGAAATGGTATGGACCTAACAGAAGCAGAAGATATTAGAAGAAGTGGCAAGAATACACAGAAGGACTGTACAAAAAAGATCTTCATGAGCCAGATAATCACAATGGTGTGATCCCTCACCTAGAGCCAGACATCTTGGAATGTGAAGTCAAGTGGGCCTTAGGAAGTATCACTATGAACAAAGCTAGTGGAGGTTATGGAATTCCAGTTGTGCTATTTCAAATCCTGAAAGATGATGCTGTGAAAGTGCTGCACTCAATATGTCAGCAAATCTGGAAAACTCAGCAGTGGCCACAGGACTGGAAAAGGTCAGTTTTCATTCCAATCCCAAAGAAAGGCAATGCCAAAGAATGCTCAAACTACTGCACAATTGCACTCATCTCACATGCTAGTAAAGTAATGCTCAAAATTCTCTAAGCCAGGCTTTCGCAATACATGAACCGTGAACTTCCAGATGTTCAAGCTGGTCTTAGAAAAGGCAGAGGAACCAGAGATCAAATTGCCAACATCCGCTGGAACATCGAAAAAGCAAGAGAGTTCCAGAGAAACATCTATGTCTGCTTTATTGACTATGCCAAAGCCTTTGACTATGTGGATCACAGTAAACTGTGGAAAATTCTGCAAGAGATGGGAATACTAGACCACTTGACCTGCCTCTTGCGAAACCTGTATGCAGGTCAGGAAGCAGCAGTTAGAACTGGACATGGAACAACAGACTGGTTCCAAATAGGAAAAGGAGTACGTCAAGGCTGTATATTGTCACCCTGCTTACTTAACTTTTATGCAGAGTACATCATGAGAAACGCTGGGCTGGAGGAAGCACAAGCTGGAATCAAGATTGCCGGGAGAAATATCAATAACCTAACATATGCAGATGACACCACCCTTATGGCAGAAAGTGAAGAAGAACTTAAGAGTCTCTTGATGAAAGTGAAAGAGGAGAGTGAAAAAGTTGGCCTAAAGCACAATATTCCGCAAACTAAGATCATGGCATCCGGTCCCATCACTTCATGGCCAATAGATGGGGAAACAGTGGAAACAGTGTCAGACTTTATTTTATTGGGCTTCAGAATCACTGCAGATAGTGATTGCAGCCATGAAATCAAAAGATGTTTACTCCTTGGAAGGAAAGTTATGACCAACTTAGACAGCATACTCAAAAGCAGAGACAGTAACTTTGCCAACAAAGGTCCGTCTAGCCAAGGCTATGGTTTTTCCTGTGGTTATGTATGGATATGAGAGTTGGACTGTGAAGAAAGCTGGGCGCCGAAGAATTGATGCTTTTGAACTGTGGTGTTGGAGAAGACTCTTGAGAGTCCCTTGGACTGCAAGGAGATCCAACTAGTCCATCCTAAAGGAAATCAGTCCTGGGTGTTCATCGGAAGGACTGATGTTGAAGCTGAAACTCCATATTTTAGCCACCTGATGGGAAGAGCTGACTCATTGGAAAAGACCCTGATGCTGGGAAAGGTTGAGGGCAGGAGAAGGGGACGACAGAGGATGAGATGGTTGGATGGCATCACCGACTCAATGACGTGGGTTTGGGTGGACTCTGGGAGTTGGTGATGCACAGGGAGGAGTGCTGTGGCTCATGGGTTTGCAGAGTGTCAGACACGACTGAGCGACTAAACGGAACTAGATGTCTCAATTTTAGCCAATATGCTGCCTCCTCATTTTCTAAAAAATCTTGATGTACTGCTAGTAAATAAAGATGACTTAATGCATGCCATGGGCCAGTTTCTTGTGTTTGAGCTCTCTTCTGTATTCAACGAGATCACAGTCACCAACACTGTTTGTATTTTTAAAAGTTACTTGTTTTTAAATGAAGGGTATTGCTTTACAGTACTGTGTTGGTTTCTGCCCTACATCAGCATGAATCAGCCATAGGTATAAACGATGTTCCCTTCCTCTTACCCTCCCTCCCACCTCCCACCCTGTCCCACTCCTCCTGGTTTCCATAGAGCCCTGGTTTGAGTTCACTGAGTCATACAGCAAATTCCCACTGGCTCTCTGTTTGACATATGGTAGTGTATATGAAGGCAACAGACTTATGGACACAAGGGCGAGAGGGCGGAAGGAGAGGGTGGGATGAATGGACAGAGTAACATGGAAACATGTACACCAATACTCTTTAGTTCTCCAAATTAAGTGGGACATTCATGGAAAACAAGGGAGAAAAATCAAATCCAACGAGTCTTCTTAAACCACAACGTGTAAAGTGCGGGTGGAATGCCAGGGTCCAGGTATGTAATCCAGGGTAAAGACAACAGTGGGCTTCTGGGTGGGATGATGAAAGCAGGCTCCAGGGCATCCCCAAAGTCCCCCCAACAATCTCTGTTATGACTTGAATGTTGCATTTAAAACTCCAAACAGAAAGCATGTGTATAAAAACAGCTGTGTTTAAAGCTGGATTCTGGTATGTGTCCAGCCATAAAAAGAGTGAAATACACGCCTACCATCCATCACGGCATCTGCCCGAGCAATTCCATGGCATAATAACAAGGAACAGAGACACAGAACAGTTCAGCTGGCTGAGGAATTAAATTACTTGGCCTGAGAGAACTCACGTCCAGTTCTTATTACCATAGCTTTGATTTCTGGAATTAAATTTAGATGTCCATGAATTCAATTATCTCTTTGGACACCATTAAAACAGTAGCACAAAGCTATGTTTTAATGATGTGGCATCTTCCCCTAAAAGGCCCAACATGCCAACATTATAACTTCTGTTTGTAGTTTTCATAAATAGCTGGAAACACAGAAAGGGGAAAAAAAAAAAAAAGTTTCCACCTTCTCTTCAACTACTAGACAACTCTGTTCTAGTAGTTGACGTGACCAAGGTGAGTCAGCTTTACATTTATTTTTTTATTTGGCTGTGTGTTGGGGCTTCCCAGGTGGCCTTGATGGTAAAGAATCCCCCTGCAACACATGAGACCCGGGTTTGATCCCTGGGTTGGGAAGATCTCCTGGAAAAGGAAATGGCAACCCCCTTCAGTATTCTTGCCTGGAGAATGCCATGGATGGAGGAGCCTGGTGGATGGGGATCAGTCTATGGGGATCACAGAGTCAGACACGACTGAGTGACTGATACTTTCATTTTCACTTTCATGAGGCATGTGGGATCTAACTCCCTGACCAAGGAGTGAACCCAGGACCCCTGCATTGGGAGCACAGAGTCTTAGCCACTGGACCACCAGGGAAGTCCCCAAGGTGAGCCACAGTTACCAAAAAAAAAAAAAAAAAAAAAAAGGCAAGAAGGTCTAGTTTATGGGAATGTGAGGCTGAGCACCATAGCAATGTCTTATCAACAAGTAAACTCACAATAAAATAGTACTTTGAGCACATGGTAGAATATTCATTCACTCATACATTTTAGCCTCTGTCAATTTAGAGTAGACAGCTTTTCCAGCCTTTAAATTCCAATAATGAAAACAATTTTAAGGCACGAGGGAATATCTGAAAATGCTCATCATCTTAGGAGCATCTGAATTTAATAAACAGGTTGAAGGGCCACAGGGACATTATTATGAGGAAATCAGTCACCGAGGATACAGTTTTGTGTGTTAGCAAGTAAGACTTTAGGTCGTTGAAGGATACATTGCATCACAAAGGTGGTGTTCCAATTTCTAAGTCTGACCTTAACAGATTCCACTCATCACAGTTGGCTCCCTAAGACTCCCTCAAGACAAGAAAAGATTCTGATTCACTGACTAGTTTCAGTTGACTTTTGTTTCAGTCATGCAAAACAGTTCACCATTTGCATTCTCTAAACAAGCTGTATTTATTCTTTCATCTTCTCCATTAAGACTGATAACTTTTCTCTCCCTGCACTCTGTAGGACAAAGGAGAGGAAATGGCAGAGAGAAAGTTGATTCCCAGGGTTTTTGTGAATTGACAATCAGGAGACCTGAACTACAGCAGTGATGAGGGAAGAGTGAAAACAGAGCCGCAGGCCAGTTCCCAGAATGTAAGGTCTCAACAGGAAAACACTCAGACACTTCTGTGTTCATCGAGAAAGGGGAAGAAAAGAGTCTCCCAGGGTAAGGGGATAGAGAGAGAAAGCAAAGTTTTCAAAAAGGTAAACAGACAGTCCTTTTCCACTCATTCCAGCCCAGGTCTTAGCGCTGCCAGTTTAGCCTGGAAGGTATGATGGCTGGATACCTTTGTCCCCGAGGGAAGTAGTCCCTGAAATTATGGCTGCTAAATTAGGAAAATTAGAAGTTGCCAGAAAATGTGAGAAAGTAGGAAACTTATTATTCACAGTTCTAAGTAAATGTTTCAAGAGGGGGGACAACTAAGTAAGAAAAAGCCACTCTCTCCCCCATCTAAAAGGCACCATTAGAAGCCAAACATCAGATACAAGGCACATTTCATGTAAATGATTCTATTTATATAAACCATGAAAACAGTTACTCCTCACCAATGTGAGAACTCAGAGGAGCTTTTACACTTTGGCGAGGGGAAGTTTATGACCGGAGCAAGCAGAAGGCGGGCTTCTGGGAGTTGGCAAGGCTGCGCTTTGATCTGGGCATGTCCTGTTTTGAAAATCCATGGAGCTGTGATACTGTGTTAGCTGCGCTTCTCTCTGTGTACACTGTGTTCATGTGTAGTCGCTTCAGTCGTGACTGAGTCTTTGCAGCCCCATAGACTGTAGCCTGCCAGGCTCCTCTGTCCATGGGATTCTCCAGGCAAGAATACTGGAGGGGGTTGTCACTTCTTACTCCAGGGGATCTTCCCGAACCACTGATCAAACCCACGTTTCCGGCACTGGCAGGCGGATTCTTCATCACTGAGCCACCTGGGAAGCCCCTATGTACAATGTGTGCTGTGTGCTTAGTCTCTCAATCATATCAGACTCTTTGCAACCCCATGGACTGTAGCCCACCAGGCTCCTTTGTCCATAGGGATTCTCTAGGCAAGAATATTGGAGTGGGCAGCCTTTCCCTTCTCCAGGGGATCTTCCCAACCCAGGGATCGAACCCAGGTCTCCCACATTGCAGGTAGATTCTTTACCATCTGATCCATCAGTTCAGCAAAAAGCATTAAAAAGGAGAGGACACAGCTACTCTTCTTACATATTCTCACAGCTGGTCTAGGATAACAGCTTGTTAATGAATAAAACTTACTTTTCAGGGTCTACAAATCAGAAAAAATATACCTTCATTTCAAGCTCCCAACCCTCTATGAGCAAAAATTATAAGGAGCTTAACACATTAAAACACAGAAGATTATAATACATATAAATTTGGCCTCATTGAATTAGTTAAGTTACTAATTCTCTAAATTAATTCATCAGTTTAGATATTTTGTAAGTGAATTTGATGCTCATAGCATTCAATCATCATATGTTGATGATTACTAAAAAAAAATTACTTACTTTTAATACACTGTTAGACTCTCTGTTACCTATAGGTAATATGTAAAACTGACCCCCACAGATTTCTCTTGAGCAGTCTATTGAGTTTCAGTATAGTTACTTTGATGGCATTTCTCAGGTGTGGTGGTGGTGGTGTAGTTGCTAAGCCGTGTCCGACTCTTGCAATCCCATGGATTCCTCTGTCTATGAGATTCTCCAGGCAAGAATATTAGAGTGGATTGCCATTTCCTTCTCCAGGGGATCTTCCCAACCCAGGAGTCAAACTCAGGTCTCTTGCATTGCAGGCAGATTCTTTACCAACTGAGCTATAAAGGAAGCCCCATTCCTTAGGTAGTGGGTATTATTAACTTGTCAATGAAAGGATCTCTGAGAATCTGACTAACCTCTCCTGAAAAATGCCCTGTAGCAGGAACTCTTTGTACACTATGCTAAAGCCATTCTTAACTCCTTCCCCTATCCATTTTTTGACCAGAGAAAGTAAGAAACCAAATCCTCCATGGCCTTGTGGACAGGGAAAGCAAGGTGACCAAGATATTGCTGGATAAGCTGATGCCAGGGGACACATCCTTGAACTTCTAGGCGGGGCTTTCAGGAAAGTTTTTACTTTCCTGATAATAAGATTGCTACTGATGGTCAGAGCTCTTTCGTTCCCTTATCCCCTGCTCTTCTACTTTAACTGGTGGGGCAACAGCCATTTGTCAACTATTAGGTGATGAACATTAGGATGCAGAAGCCACTTAAGATGGTGAGGGGGAAAGATACAAAAAGGAGGGCTCTGTGTATCACCACGGCAGCCCAGTGCTCCCAACACCAATGGCTGGGTTTCTGTTACTTGCAGCTAAAGGCATTCCTTACAGATTGTTCACCAGCTTCCTCTGGACCCCCCGTCATAGGTTTCTGGTTTAGGAAGATAAAGACCAAATTGAGACACCCAAAATTCATGACTCAGGCCTTAAGGGTGAGTTAGACAGGTCATAGCCTTAATCTAAAGTAGGATGCAAGAACACCTCACATTTAATGAGTCCCTATTCCGGCGAGAGAATCCACACTGCTTACTGCAGAGTAGATGTACCATGTACTGAATGCATTAGAAAGTCCACGGGAAAGTAATTCTTGTGAGCTAGAGGTGTCAGGGCTGATAGGCATGAAAAGTGGGCGTGAGTATGAGGTAGGAATATGCTGATAATCCGGGAATAACAAGTCCATCGGCCTGGCTACACCAGAATTTCCCACGGGCTCTGAGTTTTAACAGTGATAGATGCTCAACTGCCGAGACCAGGTATCCATATATTTTTTTTTCTGTAGTCAGTGAACAGTTGAGTATTTGAGTTGAGAGGGATGTGCACCAATTGATAATGAGCAAAAAATAAAAAAAGGGGAGGGTAATACATTAATTCACCCATTCATCCAATCATCCCACTACGTGCGTCTCAAAGCCACACATCAGCGGTTCAGTCAACAACACTGCCTGCGCTTTTCCCAAGTGCCAGGTGCTGTTGCAGGCCCAGCGGCTGGAGGAGTGAACGTGACAGAGCCTCCGCGTTCTTGGAGCATGGTTTAGTAGGGAAGGCACGATATGGGCAGATAAATAACTATGCAAAAAATGCAGTAGAAGGGAAAGGCAAATGTGTTAACCAGTGACTACAAAAGGTGTGTGTGTGGTGGGGGATAGGGGCAGCTTCTCAAGTAGGATGGCCAGGGCATGGTCATGGAGAAAAGGTCGTGGGCATGAGACTTGGAACACTGAAAGAGGCAAGGTGGGTGTATGGTTAAGGAGTAAGTGCATGTGCAAAGACTTTGGCATGGGGGTGAGCATTAGCACAACCAAGGGAAAAAAACAAAACCCACAACAAAGCCAGTGAACTTGTGGAGGTGGGGGTGGAAAGCTGAGCGCCGAAGAATTGATGCTTTTGAACTGTGGTGTTGGAGAAGACTCTTGAGAGTCCCTTAGACTGCAAGGAGATCTAACCAGTCCATCTTAAAGGAGATCAGCCCTGCGTGTTCTTTGGAAGGAATGATGCTAAAGCTGAAACTCCAGTATTTTGGCCACCTCATGTGAAGAGCTGACTCACTGGAAAAGACTCTGATGCTGGGAGGGGTTGGGGGCAGGAGGAGAAGGGGACGACAGAGGATGAGATGGCTGGATGGCATCACTGACTCAAAGCCATGAGTTTGGGTGAACTCTGGGAGTCGGTAATGGACAGGGAAGCCCGGTGTGCTGCAATTCATGGGGTCACAAATAGTTAAACATGACTGAGCGACTGAACTGAACTGAACTGAAGATGAATGGGAAACAAAAGCAAACTCAAAGAAAAATACGTGACAGAGACCATATGTGGCCTGCAGAGCCTCAAATATTATTTGGCTCTTTACAGAAATACTGCTGCCCCCTGGCATGGATGGTGGGTTGGGGGTGAGGAGGGGATGGGAAGCATGGGAGGCTGTGTCCTGATCTGGGGACACAGAGACACGAGGAAATAAAGTGAGAGTCCTCATGGGCTTTAGGAAGTCCAAGTTCCAAAATTCTATTAATATAGCAGAAACCACAGTGATCTCTGCCTCTGGCCTCCTTCAGAGAGGGCAGCATGCAGGGTCCAAGGAGGCTGGGCTCTTCAGTATGGCAGAATGCATAAAAGTATGAAGTATGGGACCCGACTGCCTGCTTCTGAATCTCAGGTCTGTAACCATGAGCAAATTACTGAACCTCTCGGGGCCTCCTTCTCCTCATCTGTAAATGGCAGACTTGTAACAGGAAGCTTCACAGGGGTATGATGGAAAACATATGGGTTAAAATTTGCAAAGTACTTAGAAGAGCACCTGATCTACAACAAGTACCATGTAAGAGAGAAATAAAGGCAAGACCACATGCACAGTGCTTGGCACAATACCCAGTCCAGGTGTGTGAATGAATGAATGATGCGTGACTAAATCCCACAGAAATATTCCTTCAAAACACTCAAAATCAATGTAATCTCTGACAACTATATGCACAGTTTGATTTCTTTATCAGAAAACAACAGTCAGATGATAGGCAGTCCTAGGAAAGATCTTAAGAGAGGGGAATACAAAATTACTTAATCTTTAAAGTTCAGGAAACCACTTTACCTGTCTCCTGAGAAGCCTGTATGTAGGACAAGAAACAACAGTTACAACTTGAGATGGAAAAATGGACTGGTACAAAATTGGGAAGGAGCACGTCAAGGCTGTATATTGTCACCCTGCTTATTAAATTTATATGCAGAGTACATCATGTGAAATGCTGAGCTAGATGACTCACAAGTTGAAATCAAGATTACCAAGAGAAATATCAACAACCTCAGATGTGCAGATGATACCATTTTAATGGCAGAATGTGAAGGGGAACTAAAGAGCCTCTTTATGAAAGTGAAAGAAGAGAGTGGAAAAGCCGGCTTAAAACACAACATTCAAAAAACGAAGATCATGGCATCTGGTCCCATCACTTCAGGGCAAATAGATGGGGAAAAAATGGAAACAGTGACAGATTTTATTTTCTTGGGCTCCAAAATCATTGCAGACAGTGACTACTAACACGAAATTAAAAGATGCTTGATCCCTGGGAAAAAAGCTATGACAAACCGAGGCAGCATATTAAAAAGCAGAGACATCACTTTGCCGACCAAGGTCCATCTAGTCAAAGCTAAGGTGTTTCTAGTAGTCATGTATGGATGTGAGAGCTGGACCATAAAGAAGGCTGAGTACTGAAGAATTGATGCTTTTGAATTGTGGTGCTGGAGAAGACTCTTGAGAGCCTCTTGGGCAGCAAGGAGATCAAATCAGTCAATCCTAAAGGAAATCAACCCTGAATATTCACTGGAAGGACTGATGCTGAAGCTTTAATACTTGGGCCACCTGATGTGAAGAGCTGCTTCCCTGGAAAACACCCTGATGCTGGGAAAGATTGAGGGCAAGAGAATGCGGCAGCAGAGGAGGAGATGGTTAGGTAGCATCACTGACTCAGTGGATACAAGTTTGAGCAGTCTGGGAGACAGTAAAGGAAGGGGAAGCCTGGTGTGCTGCAGTCCACAGGGTCGCAAAGTGTCGGACATGACTGAGCAATTGAACAACAGCAACAAAGTTCAAAACCCCTATGTGACAGACTGTATTTTCAGAATTCTATCACCCCATGGTCTACTAATATGAATAGAATCCACTGTTAAATTTATGGGTGTGTTAGTTACTAAAGTTCTTCAATTCAGAAAACAAATGGTATTCACTGCAGGATGCTAGGAATGAAAGAAAATTGAAGGAAAATTATAATAATGATAGGTTAGCATAAAAGCAACTTTGCCTCATACCAACTTTTAAAGGCTGCCTTGTTTAATCTAGTGAGTGTCTAAAACACAAGAACAGCAAAGAGATAAGAGAAGCATTAAAGCAAGGTCTGATGTAACTAGCAGCACTCATTTAGAACATCTGAAAAACAATTTATCTTTTCTTCATTTTCTCAACACATAATCATAATAAGAAAAATATTCCAAGAACACAGAACCAATCTAAATAGAACCTCAAGGACATAAGACAAATCAGAGGATGGGGAGTTTCTAAGAAAACTGGTACAGTTTCTTTGTTAACTTGGTGTCATGATATTAAAAGGGCTGTTCTGAATCCTAAGAGTTAAGGATGTAAAATGCTAGGTCTGGTCCTGCCTGGCATCTGGTGTGGAAAAAAACGCAGAGAAGACCAATTCTGAGGTTTAGAAAAAAATCTATCTGATGATATTTTTGAAATATTGTTAATTTTGTGGGTGAGATAATGTCATTAGGGTTCTGTTGAAAAATGTTCTTAGATTTTTGACATAGCCTAAAGTATTTAGTATACTTGCTGTCTTAACTTTAATCATAAAAATATGTGGAAAGGCAGAAAATGATCTTCTAGCAAGACTTAAGAAATATTAAGGTTGGAATATAATTATTGTAAGAGACAAAATTGCTTTTTTAAATGACTATCTTGGAGGCAAGAAAAGCCATATATAATCAAAAGCAGATTCTTTTCCTGACAGCTTCATGAACCAACCCAGACTAAAGAGAAGCACCTAAGGTCATTAAAAAGTTTCAGAGTCATTTAAAAATCTTGATACATGAAACATAATCTTGGTTAACTAGACATTATGCCAGAAAACTCTGAATAAGCAAATTCCTCATATCCAAAGATTTGATTGTATGTATTTAGGATAGAAAGTTGACAATATATGATCCTTAGTCATTTAACACTTTGAGTGGGTTCTAGGTTCCTTGTTCCAGACCCTGAAGTTAAACAGACAAAATTCCCCACTCTCCTGGTTGTTTTTGCTGTTTAGTCACTAAGATGTGTCTGACTCTTTGAGACCCCATGGGCTGTAGTCCGCCAGGCTCCTCTGTCCACGAGATTTCCCAGGCAAGAATACTGGAGTGGGTTGCCATTTCCTTCTCTAGCAGATCTGCCAGATCCAGGGATTGGAGGGATACTGGGAGGTGGGGAAGAGATACATTAGGAGTTCAGGATTACCAGATACACACTACTATATATAAAAGATAAAAAACAAGGTCATGCGTATAGCACAGGGAACTATATACAATATCTTGTAATAACCTATAAAGGGAAAGAATCTGAAGTGATGACTGAATCACTTTGTTGTACACTTAAAACTAACACAACACTGTAAATATACTGTATTTCATAAAGAAGAATAAAGGTACTAATAAGGGAATATGCCCTGAACAGGTGCCCTTTCAGCAAAGGCTACGTGCCTAGCATCCTTTTCCATTGTGTCTACACACACAGGAACTAATAAAAAGCTATAGATGTTTCGTGTATGAAATGGCCACAAAACCCTTTAGAAAAGCCACAAAGCAAGGTCCAGCCTCACATTTCTTTTGAGAACACCTTTGAAGTACCTGCTCTTTGGAAAGGAGAGAAGCTCTCTGATTCTGTGGTTCCCCCCTCATCTCTCCTGTGAAAAAATAAGTAGTTCTACTTGGGAAGCAGTGACAAGTAATGCTGTTCCTTCCTCTAGCACAGGCAGAAACTGCTTTAAGCCCTTGTTCTTGCCCTAGATTCTCAGGGAGGGGCCTCCATTCCCAGGAAGAAATAGACACAGGCAGACCTCGTTTTATCACACTTCGTGAATCCTGCATTTTTCACAAACTGTAGGTTGTGGCAGCAAGCCTATCAGCATCATTTTCCAACAGCATCTGTGTCACAGTCCAGTCATTCTCACAATATTTCCAATCTTTTTGTTATCATTATATTTGTCTAGTGATCTATGGTCAGTGATCTCTGATATCACTACTGCAAGAAGTTAACGACTGGCTGAAGACTCAGATGATAGCATTTTTAGCAATAACGCATTTTTAAAATTAAGGTATGCACACTTTTTTGGACAGTGCTATTGCATACTTGAGACTACAGTATAGTACTTATATACACGAGGGAACAAAAAAATTGTGTGGCTCCCTTTGTCATGATGCTTGCTTTCCTGCGGCAGTCTGGAACCCAACCATCGTGTCTCCATCATGTACATCTGTCTACACCCAACCTCAGGTGGCACCATCACTAAGTGGGCAGAATGCAGGCTTTGGATACATTAGGAAGGACCTTGTATTACAGACTGAGGAGTTTCCCCTTATTCAACCAGTGGTACAGAGCTGTGTAGGAAAGCTTTAAGCAGAAGAGTGGCAAGACTGGTTGCATTTCAACAGGTATGAGCTGGCAGAAGTATGAAGGACAGATAGGTTTGGGGTGACTGGTGGGCAGGGGAGAAGGCTCTCAAGGAATCTAGCTGAGGAGGACTCGGGAAGTGAGAGCTTTGAGAAAATAACACGACAGAACTGGTAGCTATTTGGATGGAGGTAGTTAGTGGGAAGATGAAGCTGATGTCTCCAGAAGGAGAGACTGGGTGGAGAACAGTTACTACCAGCAATGGAGGATACAGCAGGGAGAATGGATGGCCAGGAACAGAAACGCATGGGTTCAGCTTTGACCACGATGGAATTTAGATGCTAGATTCTTAACTCTACTGCAGAAGCCTCCAGTAGACAGCTGCAAATGAAGGACTAGAAATTTAGGACACAAACACATAAATTTGGGAAGCACTGTTGTTTCATTTTCACTAAGTACAATGGTGCTATACATTTTTGTTTGTTTGTTTTTTGGCGGTTGCAGTGAAGCAGAAAAGGATTACAGATTTATTGCTTTTCCAGGCAAAGAGAGACAAACTGGGCTTCTGCCTCGAAAGACTATTTGTCTCCCTGTTGTTGCTTTTTAAAATTGAAGAGCACCCTTCTTAAAAGATCACAGATAACAGAGCAGATGGCCACTTACTTTCTGCATTGCTAATATGTTCTGTTCCGATACCACATGTAACTAGTAACAGAGTCTGGCCTTCTGAGGTCTAATTATGCCATTTCTCCCTGACATCCTTCATGCCCTACAAGCATAATTCAATCTACTTCCCAATTCCATCGATGTGAAAAATTCCTTGAGAGGATACTCTCTAGTATGGATTAACCAGGGCATTTTACTATTTTTCAAACAATAGCATAATAAAAGCTCAGTCAAAATGTTATCAGGTACATACAGTACACCAGACATTTGGCTAGATTCTAAGGCTCTCAAAGAGAAAAGGCTAAGGAGGTCCCTGCCCTTAGGAAGCTTACATTCCATTGGGGGACAGACAGACAATAAGCAAATAAAATAGCAATGGTGTGATTAGCGTCAGGGCTAAATACAGAGGTAGGTAAGACTGAGCATATTGGGAGGAGGATGTCTTGAAAAGACTCATCAGGGGAATTCATTTTGAGAAGCTGAACAGAAATCCAGACAACTGGGGAAAACCCTTTACAGAGAGATTCATCAGTCTTGGGGTGGGGAAAACTCGCCATGCTGACTCGTGGGATGTGAAGTCAGCTGCAGGGAGAGGGGCAGAGGGTGAGGCTGGAGAAGTGGCAAGGAGCTGAGTCAGAGAATCTTTCCTCATTTATCTTTTTAAAGCTGTGGCATGTGGGATCTAGTCCCCCGACCAGGGAAGGAACCCGGGCTCCCCGTATCGGGAGTGCTGAGTTTAGCCCCTGGACCACCAGGGAAGTCCCATATCCTGGGAATATTTAGATTCTTCTACTCAGAGGCCATGCGGGCCTGTTTGTACTGGCACCTTGATTAGGGAGAGGAAGAGGTTATGAGGAAAACTACTACTTCTTCAACTAGTGCCAATGACAGAAAAAAAAACAACAAAGCAAAACTATTTTTCTAATTAGGAGTCAGGACTGAAGATCACAGATGTTATAGTAATCACGACAGAGCGGGATATACAAAGTTAATTACATTTCCCAACGTGCGGATTGGAGAAGAACATTTCCAAATGGAAGGAAGTGGGAAAGCCTGTCTTGTTAGGGACGGCCTGTGCCTAAGCACTGCCAAGTGTGTTTCAGTAGCGATAATGAGCTGTATTTGAGGGTGGACGCTCAGTGGGTTAGGTATATAGAGATGCTATGAAAGTGTGGTCTTGGCATCCTGCTCCTCTCTGACCGGTTCTACCATCATTAAATTCCTTGAAACGCAATGTTGCTGGCCTGTGACTATAAATATTTCCATAAAACCAAAGTGCTTCATTACCACTTCAACATGCGTGTTACTTCTTGGTTCCAATTTTCTGACAATTTTAACTATAAAATTCTCCCGAAAACTACTTGAGGCTAACCGACTTGAGGCTAACACTCAAAGGAGGTACAAACACTTAAAAAAAACCCCACGAACTAGTGTTCCAGGATGTAAAGGATTCAAACTTTGATATACATTTTCCCCAATTTATCATTCAAGCTGAAGATATCATAATTCTTCTGAAACAATTTAAACATAAAATGGAAGGTCTTCACATATACAGAAGTTGAAAGCAAAATGCTTTCCTGCTATTTGAACATCTATCAAATCTCTTTTTTAAATGTCCGGAAGAGCTCTATTGATCCACATTAATTTTTACAGACATTTTCCAATCCTAGGAAATCATATTTTCTACTATTCTTTTCCTTCCCTCAATTAAAAGCACTCCTGCATATTTAAAGTCATAAATTATCATTATGGTTGTTTACGATCGAAGTTTATTTTAATAAGGTTCTCAGTCTCATCTAGGACAGAAAGTGCTTAAGTCATTATCTCTTATTTTTGATTATAATTACAAGGCCTACAATACTTTCTAAAGACCTCAATAAAAAGGGACATGTCATAATAGCCATGATTAGCAAACCAGAGGTGGGGTATTAGTCATTACTAAGGAGAGCTTTCCTCTTTGACAGCGTGAGAGTGAGTTGATTAAGGAAACATCAGTTCACACTGGCCTGTCCTCAAAATGCCAAGCTGTGCATTATAAACAAGTCAACTGTCCATTTTACAGTTCAACATACATCTATATCGATTATTTAACTCAATTTTGAAAGCACGCACAGGTTATTCTAATTTTTCCCATGTTAGATGTTAAGAAACAGGCTGAAGAAAATTTTATTAGGTCCAAAGCACACTTTATTTTTACTTTTTAATTAATTTTTATTGGAGTATAGTTGCTTTACAATGTTGTGTTAGTTTCTGCTGCACAGCAAAGTGAATCAGCAATATTTTTACATATATCCTCTCTTTTCTGGATTTCCTTCCCATTTAGGTCACCACAGAGCATTAACTAGAGTCCCCTGTGCTGTACAGCAGGTTATCATTAGTTATCTATTTTATATATACTATCAATAGTGTATATATGTCAATCCCAATTCATTCTAACCTGTTTTCCCCCTTGGTATCTGTACATTTGTTCTCTACATCTGTGTCTCTATTTCTGCTTTGCAAATAAGATCATTTAGACAGTTTTTTTTTTTTTCTAGAGTCCACATATATGGGTTACCTTTCAAAGATACTTCCGAAGCAAAGATCATCTTGCTCACTAACAAGCTGTTTCTTTCCTAAACTACTTGGGCACACCTATTAGATTTCTGTCTCCACACAGATTTCTTTTTAGTGCAAATGCGTTCTATCATCATTGAATGACCATAAATGAAATACTGCCCTTTCTTTCACAAAAGAAAGTGAAGTTGCTCACTTGTGCCCGACTCTCTGCGATTCTTTCATGATGACAGTCTCTTTTCCAGGTTTGTAGCGAGTATGAATTACCATTTTTAGTTTCGACCAACATTAATCTCATGACTACTGGTATTGGAACAGCGGTCATAACGAGACAGTAACTCTCCACTGCAACCTCTACAACCACGGTAAGAGCTCTTCACACTGGCCTGGCAACCTGTTGCTAAGCAGAATACACTGGAAAACCAAGTTCAACTAACAGTAAACAGTGGTCTTAAATGCAAAGAAGACTTCATTATTTGCTTTAAAGAGATACTTACAATAGCAACTCATTCATAAAATTTGAATTACTACTGCACTCAATAAAATGGTGTGCTGTGCTGTGCTTAGATGCTCAGTCATGTCTGACTCTTTGCAACCCATGGACTGCAGCCAGCCAGGTCCCTCTGTCCATGGAATTCTCCAGGCAAGAATACTGGAGTGGGTTGTCATGCCCTCCTCCAGGGGATCTTCCCAACCCAGAGGCCGAACCCAGGTCTCCTGCATTGTAGGTGGATTCTTCACTGTCTGAGCCACCAGGGAAGCCCATGGTCTCCTACAGATATATTTTCAAGTAACTTCTAATACCACGGTATATTTTGGGATATCCATTGGCAAATCATTTCCAGAATTACACATTATACTTTACTAAAACAATTTAGTCAATACACAAGAATTTATAGCCCATTATGTGCTCAGCATTCAGTTCTCCTTATAACTATTTATATGGCACAATGTGTTGGATAAAACAGGACATAAATTAAGGCAATGAATGTCCATCTGTTGTATCTTCGAATGTGTAAAGATAGTACAACCAGATTGATGGCCTGAATGTCTTTATTTTTTTAATTTGATGATATTATATGTAGAAATGCTTTATTGGAACTGACTGTAAAGTTATATTGGGATTTTTCACTGTGCTCAGGGTCTGTGCCCCTAGCCCCTAAGCTGTTCAAGATTCTGCTGCTGGTGCTGCTGCTAAGTTGCTTCAATTGTGTCCGACTCTATGGGACCCCACAGACAGCAGCCTACCAGGCTCCCCTGTCCCCGGGATTCTCCAGGCAAGAACACTGGAGTGGGTTGCCATTTCCTTCTCCAATGCAGGAAAAGTGAAAAGTGAAAGTGAAGTTGCTCAGTTGTGTCCAACTCTCAGCGACCCCATGGACTGCAGCCCACCAGGCTCCTCCGTCCATGGGAGTTTCCAGGCAAGAGTACTGGAGTGGGGTGCCATTGCCTTCTCCGTTCAAGGTTCTACCGTATTCCTATAACTCACACACATCCTCCATTACACTTTGTCATCATCAGATTATTTTCAACCTAATACCATGTAAATAGTACAAAGTAAGTGCTATGTAAATAGTTGCTGGTTGGTGCACAGTAAATTCAAGTTTTGCTTATTTGGAACTTCTTGAAAAAAATTTCTTTGTGTGAATATTTCTGATTCATGGTTGGTTGTATCATCAAAATACAGAATCACGAATATAGTCAGCTACTGTATCTGGAGATTATTTTGCAGATGATTGACTTCCTTTCAAGGGTTAGGAAAGTTTTGCTAAGTACTTTGTGATTAGGGTCTTGGTACTAGTTTAGACTGAGAGTGGGAAACCTCATGTACTCCTATTTTAGGGCTCCTAGAAGCCAATTTACATATAACCAAGTTCAAAATAAAGTTCCAGCATGCAACTGATTGTTACAAGGGATTTGATGAGCCACATGGCTCAAGTGAAGGAAATCTTTTTGAGTATAATATGCTGTTATGTGGATTTTGAGGTCAAAAGAAAAAACAAAACAATAAATACATAGTTTTAAGGGCCACTGAGAAGGTCAGATTTCATTCCAATCCCAAAGAAAGGCAATGTCAAAGAATGCTCAAACTACTGCACAATTGCACTCATCTTACATGCTAGTAAAGTAATGCTCAAAATTCTCCAAGCCAGGCTTCAGCAGTTCGTGAACTGTGAACTTCCAGATGTTCAAGCTGGTTTTAGAATCAAAAGCAGAGACATTACTTTGCCAACTAAGGTCCATCTAGTCAAGGCTATGGTTTTTCCAGTGGTCACGTATGGATGTGAGAGTTGAACTGTGAAGAAAGCTGAGCACTGAAGAATTGATGCTTTTGAATTGTGGTGTTGGAGAAGACTCTTGAGAGTCCCTTGGACTGCAAGGAAACCCAATCAGTCCATTCTAAAGGAAATCAGCCCTGGGATTTCTTTGGAAGGAATGATGCTAAAGCTGAAACTCCAGTACTTTGGCCACCTCATGCGAAGAGTTGACTCATTGGAAAAGACTCTGATGCTGGGAGGGATTGGGGCAGGAGGAGAAGGGGACAACAGAGGATGAGATGGCTGGATGGCATCACTGACGCGATGGACGTAAGTTCGAGTGAACTCCGGGAGTTGGTGATGGACAGGGAGGCCTGGCGTGCTGCAGTCCGTGGGGTCACAAAGAGTCAGACACGACTGAGCGACTGAACTGACTTGAAATGTGAACAATGGTGAATTCCATCTAAACTAGGGGTTCTACATTGATGACAACCAAATCCAGATGTTAGTTTCAACAAGGAATTAGTGTTTGGGGGCTACTACTGCCAGAAAACGGTTTAAGGATCTGTATTTCCTTCCTTTTTAACTATTTTGTAATCCAGGAAGTATGGACGATTTAATTAAAAGACACTGGCAGGATATAAACTCAGAAGTGGAATTATTGGGTCATATGGTAGTTCCTTTTTTAGTTTTAGTTTTGTGAAATCTCTATATTGTTTTCCACAGTGTCTGCACAAATGTACATTCCCTTTAATAGTAAACAACGTTGCCCTTTTCTGCACATTTTTGCCAACATTTGCTATTTGTGCTCTTTTTGATGAGAACTATTCTAATAGGTATGAGATAATATCTCATTGTAGTTTTTATTTGCATTTCCCTGATAATCAGTAACGTTGAACATCTTTTCATATGTCTGTTGGCCATCTGATTTCCTCTTTTGAAAAATGTCTTTTTAATTCTTCTGCCCATTGTTCAGTCATGTTGCCTGCTTTTTTGAGGTTGAATTGTATGAGCTGGATATTAATTCCTTGTCAGTCACATCATTTTAAACTACTTTCTCCCATTCAGCAGGTTGTTTTTCGGTTTTTCAATGGTTCCTTTAATGCGCAAAAGCATTTAAGTTTAATTAGGTCCCATTTGTTTATTTTTTATTTTTTTTGCTATAGGCAGATGGATTAAAAAAAAAATGCTGTGACTTATTACAGAGTGTTCTGCCTATGTTTTCCTCTAAGAGTTTTTATCTAGTCTCATGTTCAGATCTTTAACACATTTTGAGTTTATTTTTGTATATGGTATCAGAGAATGTTCTAATTTCATTCTTTGACATGTCGCTGTCCAGTTTTCCCAGCACCACTTATTGAAGAGATTGTCTCTTTTCCATTGTATATTCTTGCCTCCTTAGTTGCAGATTAATTGAGCATAGGTTGTGGCCTTCTTTTCTGGGTTATCTATCATTTTCCATTGATCTATGTGTCTGTTTTTGTGCCAGTACCATAGCCTTTTGATTACCAATTTGAAAAGATATATGCTCCTCAATGTCAACAGCAGCATCAACCTAAGTGTCCATCAACAGATGAACAGATAAAAAAGATGTGATACGTCTCTATATATTTACATATATATATACACATATATATAAAACATAGATACATATAAAAAACATGGAACACTACTCATTCATAAGACACACACACATATATGTGTGTATGTATTTATATAGAGATATATATATGTGTACATATATTTTTATATAGAGAGATATATGTGTATGTATACACACACACACACTGGAACACTACTCAGTCATAAAATATACACACATATATTTATATACAGAGATATACGTGTATATATGTATGTGTATATACACACACACACACACACACACACACACACATTATGGAAAACTACTCAGTCATAAAAAAGAACAAAAATTTTGCCATCTGCAGAATATGGACGGACTTTGGATATGGAAGGCATTATCCCCGGTGGCTTAGATGGTAAAGAATCCACCGGCAACACAGGAGACTTTTGTTTGATCCTTGGGTTAGGAAGATCCCCTGGAGGAGGGCATGGCAACACATTCCAGTATTCTTGCCTGGAGAATCCCATGGACAGAGGAGCCTGGTGGGCTACAGTCCATGGGGCTGCAAAGAGTTAGACACTACTGAGCAAGTAAGCACACACACACATGCTACGTAAAAAGAAGTCCAAACAGATAAAGACAAATACTGTATGATTTCAGAATCTAAAAAATATAGCAGGAAAAAGGAAGCAGACTCACAGATATAGGAAACAACTCGTGGTTACTAGAGGACAGAAGGAAAGGGAGAGGGTTAATACTGGGCTGGGAGGGTGAGAGGCCAACTACTGGGGGTAAGACAGGCATGTGGATGCATTGCATAATACAGAAAATATATCCAATATTTTGTAATAACTATATTCATTGCAAGGACTGATGCTGAAGCTGAAACTCCAATACTTTGGCCAACTGATGTGAAGAACTGACTCACTGGAAAAGACCCTGATGTTGGGAATGCCTGAAGGCAGGGGGGAGGAGGGGACAACAGAGGATGAGATGTTTGGATGGCATCACCGACTCAATGGACATGAGTTTGAGTAAACTCCAGGAGTTGGTGATAGACAGGGAGGCCTGGCATACTGCAGTCCATGGGGCTGCAAAGAGCCGGACATGACTGTGAGACTAAACTGAACTGTAGATGGAAAGTAACCTTTAAAATTTGTATTAAAAATTTTAAAAATTAAATCTAAATATAAAACACAATGGGAGTACAACGAAGCCTTCCATGTCTCAGCAGTGTAAAATTCTCAGCACTGAATAATCCAACCATCCAAACAACTTTTACACAGGAACCATCCCCAGCACCTCTCATTTCAGCCATATCTGGTTACTGGGCAGCTTGCACCATCAGATCCCAGTGAGCACAAGGATCACTGCCAGATGTAGCTTGGATGGCAGCAATCCAACCCTGAACTTCAAAGGCATCTTCTCTTCCAACCATCACTTGCTTAGAAACCTAAACAAACCCCATGGGTTTGGCCACATATCTCTTAATCTGGTTAAGGCTATTAAAGTGTTTTGTTTTTCTTTTTGACATACATGCTATTCAAGCTCATTCAATCCAGAAATTCGGCATTTTTAATAAGACCTCAGAGCTGGCAGCCAATTCCCTCAAGAGAAAATGCTTCTCTCCTGTTCATCATTTTCAAATTAGTTCCCATATTTCAGTTCAAGGCTCAGAGATACAGTTACAGCCTCACAGTATTAGATGCCGCCAACCCAGTGCCATGACACTCAGCTCTCAAAGCCACAAAGATTTGATTTCTCAAATCTAGTCTTTTGACTCATCCACTGGCAGAGATTTATGGCGGTAACACATCAACTGCATGATTTACGTTGTGACCCTCCTCCGAAGTTTTTGCTTTTTTTCCCCCCTCTGAGTATCTACTACCACTTTCTGAAAATGCAGGATAGAAAAGCAGCTGAAAGATTACATATACAGTAGATTTTAACTCTAGACATCCAGACAAGATATAAAGTCAAATGAAGTGTCTCTCTCTCAGAACCAATTTTAAAGACTGAGAAAGTATTGATTCACTAATAGACACGCAATCTCACAACAGCCTGAGATCATATAAGGCTATGACAACTTCCCAGACGAACTGGAAGACAACATGGGCATAACTTCCTCCATGATTCAATGACAAGTTTTCACAAACCACAAATAATGTGTTTGTGCAATGAACCTTCCACAATACCATCTGGTGCTTATTGCCTGAGAAAATTTCTTGGAGCACACAGACCATAGTTAATTTGACTTTCAACTATACCTAGCACTGTGCCACCCACAAATCAAGCCTCAGTAAGAACTTCTTAAGCTGACTGCAATAGTCACCATGATCCAGATTTTATTCCTTATGTTGAGCATCAGTCGTGTTGGTCTTTGCTTAATTTTCTGCAAAATGACTGGAATGGGATACACCCAGTTGTTATTAGCAACCCTCTGCTTCTGAAACAAAGGTCAGTCCCAACTCCCTTCTGGGCCTGATAAATGGATTTAAAGAAATCTCTTTTAATGGTGCCCATGTAGAGGGTACAACAAAATGTTTCCAGTGGTTGTGGCTATGTCAAGGTATTCATTGGGTCACATGTTCTTGCAGGAAAGATAGAGCAAGACACCATGAAACCATATACCTATTATTTACACTAGAACTCCAACAACAGCTCAAATGAACCCATGGACACAACTGTTCTCAATTCAAAGTAAGCCTATCATCATTATTTTTTATACTTTGACATGTTACCTTGAGTTGGGGCTACTGGACTATCATTTCCCCTTCATAAATAGTCAGGTTAACATGATGGGCTCAAAGGTTATATTATCAGATACATCCCTATCTTATTTGATTCAAATAATGTGATCAAATCAATAACACCATTAAAATGGCCAAGATATTGACCAAAGGGACATGTAATTTCTATGTATATTTCTCTCTGTTCATAACAGTCCCATTCTTGATCAAAAAAGACATATCTCTGTGGAACAATTTACACAGATGGAAAAGGTCAGTTTTCATTCCAATCCCAAAGAAAGGCAATGTCAAAGAATGCTCAAACTACCGCACAATTGCACTCATCTCACATGCTAGTAAAGTAATGCTCAAAATTCTCCAAGCCAGGTTTCAGCAATATGTGAACTGTGAACTTCCAGATGTTCAAGCTGGTTTTAGAAAAGGCAGAGGAACCAGAGATCAAATTGCCAACATCCACTGGATCATGGAAAAAGCAAGAGAGTTCCAGAAAAACATCTATTTCTGCTTTATTGACTATGCCAAAGCCTTTGACTGTGTGGATCATAGTAAACCGTGGAAAATTCTCAGAGATGGGAATACGAGACCACCTGACCTGCAGGTCAGGAAGCAACAGTTACAGCTGGACATGGAACAACAGACTGGTTCCAAATAGGAAAAGGAGTATATCAAGGCTGTACTTTTCACCTTGCTTATTTAACTTCTATGCAGAGTACATCATGAGAAACACTGGGCTGGAAGAAGCACAAGCTGGAATCAAGATTGCTGGGAGAAATATCAATAACCTCAGATATGCAGATGACACCACCCTTACGGCAGAAAGTAAAAAGGAACTCAAAAGCCTCTTGATGAAAGTGAAAGAGGAGAGTGAAAAAATTGGCTTAAAGCTCAACATTCAGAAAACAAAGATCATGGCATCTGGTCCCATCACTTCATGGGAAATAGATGGGGAAACAGTAGAAACATTGTCAGACACTATTTTGGGGGGCTTCAAAATCACTGCAGATGGTGACTGCAGCCATGAAATAGACGTTTACTCCTTGGAAGGAAAGTTATGACCAACCTAGATAGCATATTCAAAAGCAGAGACATTACTTTGCCAACAAAGGTCCGTTTAGTCAAGGCTATGGTTTTTCCAGTGGTCAAGTATGGATGCGAGAGTTGGACTGTGAAGAAAGCTGAGTGCCAAAGAATTGATGCTTTTGTACTATGGTGTTGGAGAAGACTCTTGAGAGTCCCTTGGACTGCAAGGAGATCCAACCAGTCCATTCTGAAGGATATCAGCCCTGAGTGTTCTTTGGAAGGAATGATGCTAAAGCTGAAGCTCCAGTACTTTGGCCACCTCAGGAGAAGAGTTGACTCATTGGAAAAGACTCTGATGTTGGGACGATTGGGGGCAGGAGGAGAAGGGGACGACAAAGGATGAGATGGCTGGATGGTATCACCGACTCGATGGATGTGAGTTTGAGTGAACTCCGGAAGATTGTGATGGACAGGGAGGCCTGGCGTGCTGCGATTCATGGGGTCACAAAGAGTCGGACACGACTGAGCGACTGAACTGAACTGAAGAATAAGATGCCCTTCTTTCCTTTTAACGAGAATTAGATTTAAGAGACCTCTACTAAGGTAGAAGTTGGGTCTATAAAATTCTCTGTCCCTTCATTAATCACATCCCACTATCTCTGCAAACAAATAAATAAAAAGCAGAACTTGAAGAGAAACAGCTCGCCTTTTTTCTAGGCATGTGTCCCAGTGTATACATACTTCTTCACATTTTCCACTGTATTAAACTAATCTAAAGCTTTAGAGTATCCTTGCTTGTAGAATCTCCATGGACAGAGGAGCCTGGTGGGCTACAGTCCATGGGGTCACCAAGAGTCAGACATTACTGAGCCACTAAGCACACAAAGCTTTAGACTATACCTCCACCCCCAACTCCCTGACCAAAGGTTCACAACTAGGGTAGATTAAACTGCATAGAATCAGCATATACTGTACTATCAGTAAACATCAAAAATGTTTAACATCTCTCACATACAAATTATTTAATCAAAATCATTTTTCTGAAACTTTTTTGATCAAAAGTGAATAAGTTAATTATTATTAAATTTATAATTTATATGTACTCAAGGTAGAATGAAGAAATTTATCTGAAGGAGAAAAAGTATAGATTATTAATGACATTTCATTAATGTAGAACTAATGGAATGATAATCAACAGAAGGGTACTGTTGGATTTTACACTTGAAATACCTGTAATATTTACTTGGCAGAAGAAAAAAAACGTAAATTCTCAAGAAGAGATAAATGAGCACAAATCTGTTTCCAGAATAGGAAAAGCCCAAATAACATTCATTAAATCAGTCTACAAACAACTAACAGATATTAAAAAGCTGTGAACATTAGACAGGTTAATATATGCAAGGCATTCAGAACAGTGGTTTGCACATAGCAAGATTATGTAGTATCTCTTATGATTATTATTACTTGTGTACAGACAAGGATATAAGAAGGCAATAAAATTTAGTCTATGCCCCCATCACATTCATAATCTGAAAACTTGACAATATAAGGAAGGAGTCATGTTCTTAATAATGATAAAAATTGACTATTGGTGAGTATGCAATGATGAAATAAGTTAACCTGCTGTCCAAACCTCACTGTAAGTGGGCATAAACATTTAAATAAATGTTAAGTGCTGTCAAAGCATTCATATCTTTCATTGTCTATTTTTGGAAAACTATTTTAAAGCAATTATTATCTAATTTGGGAGCAAATCTATATTAATTAAGGAATTCAAAAGCTTGACTTCTATAATGTAAAAAAAGAAGCAAAAAAAAAATCTGACAATGATGACACAAGTGAACAAATCTTGAAGGAATATACATAATTGAAGAGATACACAGGAAATTACAAAATGTATTTTGAAAATATCTAGATGTTACTTAAAAAGGAAAATTTTATATTTTAAAGATAACTAAATAAAAACAAAAAGAGCAAACAGAAACAAAGAACTTACAATAAACTAATTACAGGTGCTTCTTTTTGGCCCAAATCCTTCTGAAAAATCACCATATTTTAAATATTTTCTAATTAGATATAAAGGGAAAACAACTTTAGTGGAGCTCATCTGCCAGGTCTCTAAGTGCTCCAATATTTTGAACATGATCTTTTTTTCTGCAGAAAATATGCTAATATTTAGTATAGTCAAAATGAACAGCAGTGACACAAATAAAAGGAAAAAATAAACGACATAATGATCAGATTTAATGAAGTAACTAGGTGCAAATAAGAAGCCTTAATCATCCATTGTTTGGGAATACTCTTTCAGCTCTAAATGCATGTAGGTTTGGAAGGTTGATTTTGATCTCAAACATTTCCATCTGCACAAAAGCTGTGTTCAAAAGGCAGACTCCTGGGGTGTTTGCTTTTCTGTCCACAGGAGATCAGGGTAAGACAAAAGCTTGGAATGGAAGTTGTTGGTTTGTTGCTTTTTTTTAAGAATAATTTCCTTAGTTTTCCAGTACTGAAGAAAACGCGACACCAGGTTCTCAACCACATCTCTACTGACTTTTCTTTCTTGTGGGGCTGTCCTGTGTATAATGGGATGTTTAGCACTAACCCTGGTCTCTACCCATCAAATGCAAGGAGCCTCTGATCCCCTCCCCCACAACAGAGACAACTGAAATAAGGCCTCTTGGGAATAAAATCGTCCCCAGTTGAGAATCATTGCTCCAAACTAACGTTTGTTACTCATGTTTTAAACTTTTTATTTTTCATTGGGGTATAACTGATTAAAAATGTTGTGATAGTTTCAGGAGAACCATGTAAGGGACTCAGCTATACATATACATGAGTCCATTCTCCCCCAAACTCCCCCCATCCAGGCTGCCACATAAGCAGAGTTCCATGTGCTATACTGTAGGTCCTCGGTGGCTATCATTTTAAATATAGCAGTGCTTTGTTGTTCAGTCGCTAAATCACGTCCGACTCTTTTGCAACTTCATGGACTGCAGTTCACCAGGCTCCTTTGTCCATGGGATTACTCAGGCAAAAATACTGGAGTGGGCTGCCATTTCCTTCTCCAGGGGATCTTCCTGACCCAGGGATGGAACCTGCATCTCCTGCCTTGGCAGGCAGGTTCTTGACACATAAGTCTCAAAGCAGTGTTTGTTTTTAAAATCACCCAATGCTTGCTAATAGCTAATGGAGCTGAAACTGTCTCATGACTATACTTGTATTTCCTAAAATTCTTATCTACTGTTATTTTAAAAATTATTATTAATACGAACTGTTATTTCTTAATAAACAGCTCCAGTTTGATACTAAAGAACAAAAAATGCTTGCTGGTTCAGATAAGAAAGTCTCTCAAATGGATTTTTATCAGAAAGTTCAAATAAAGATCATAATTTCATTTACAACTCCAATTTAATTTTATTCTATTTTATTTTACTTATTGAAGCAATTGAAAGATATTCAATTAGTAACTACAATCAGTTCAGTTCACTTCAGTCACTCAGTCGTGTCCGACTCTTTGCCACCCCATGAATAACAGCACACCAGGCCTCCCTGTCCATCACCAACATCCCGAGTTTACCCAAACTCATGTCCATCAAGTTGGTGATGCCATCCAGCCATCTCATCCTCTGTCATCCCCTTCTCCTCCTGCCCCCAATCCCTCCCAGCATCAGGGTCTTTACAAATGAGTCAAATTTTCGCATGAGGTGGTGAAAGTATTAGAGTATCAGCTTCAGCATCAGTCCTTCCAATGACACCCACGACTGATCTCCTTCAGAATGGACTGGTTGGATCTCCTTGCAGTCCAAGGGACTCTCAAGAGTCTTCTCCAACACCACAGTTCAAAAGCATCAATTCTTTGGTGCTCAGCTTTCTTTACACTCCAACTCTCACATCCATACATGACTACTGGAAAAACCATAGCCTTGATGAGACACACCTTTGTTGGCAAAGTAATATCTCTGCTTTTGAATATACTATCTAGGTTGGTCATAACTTTCCTTCCAAGGAGTAAGCGTCTTTTAATTTCATGGCTACAGTCACCATCTGCAGTGATTTTGGAGCCCCAAAAAATAAAGTCTGACACTGTTTCCACTGTTTCCCCATCTATCTCCCCATCTATTTCCCATGAAGTGATGGGACCAGATGCCATGATCTTTGTTTTCTGAATGTTGAGCTTTAAGCCAACTTTTTCACTCTCCTCTTTCACTTTCATCAAGAGGCTTTTGAGTTCCTCTTCACTTCTGCCATAAGGGTGGTGTCATTTGCATATCTGAGGTTATCAATATTTCTCCCGGCCTTCTTGATTCCAGCTTGTGCTTCCTCCAGCCCAGTGTTTCTCATGATGTACTCTGCACAGAAGTTAAATAAGCAAGGTGACAATATATAGCCTTGATGTACTCCTTTTCCTATTTGAAACCAGTCTGTTGTCCCATGTCCAGCTCTAACTGTTGCTTCCTGACCTGCATATAGCTTTCTCAAGAGACAGGTTAGGTGGTCTGGTATTCCCATCTCTTTCAGAATTTTCCACAGTTTATTGTGATCCACACAGTCAAAGGCTTTGGCATAGTCAATAAAGCAGAAATAGATGTTTTTCTTGGAACTCTCTTGCTTTTTCAATGATCTAGCAGACGTTGGCAATTTGATCTCTGCTTCCTCTGCCTTTTCTGAAACCAGCTTGAACATCTGGAAGTTCACGTATTGCTGAAGCTTGGCTTGGAGAATTTTGAGCATTACTTTACTAGCGTCTGAGATGAATGCACTACAATAAAGGTATGTTTATAAATATATTGCCTCAGTATTTTTTCCCCAGTATTTCTGGCTTTAGAGATTTCTGATGCAATTTCACTTAATTCTTGCATGTCTGGAATGATATTCGTTGGTAGTTTTTGTTTTAAAGGCCAATTAGCTTAACCTTGAGTTATCAGTTATGTCTTTGTGTGTGTTTAACATGAATGCCAATTCAATTTAACTCAAATATTTACTGAGTTCCTGGCTTGTAGAAAATTAGGTTAAGTATTTAATAAAAGTCACATAGGCCTCATAATAAATGCAATCTCTTGAATAAACAGGGTAGACTATTAATCCTACCACCAGGGTCCACTGAACATAATTTTTACGTTTTAAGTTTCATTTTGGCAATTCTATTTACATCTAAGGGTCCATATTTCTGATTTTCATACTTTCTTAAAATATTTTTTAAAAGGAATGAAACTCATTCTATGTTGTGATTACCATATCAATCAACTGGAGTTTTTTGATATCTAAGCTTTTTTCCACAATCTTTCTATTTTTTTCTCATCCCAGGAATTATTTCATCATTACTCATTAATTATTTCAACTGTGCTAAGAAGACCAAATAATAAGAAAATAAAAAAATAAGGGAATTGCCTAGAAAGATGATGCAATAGGGTAATTATCAGAATTTTATTATTTTGTTCCCAAAATTTTGCATCATCTTTCAAGAGACAATGAAAGAAGTCTAGGGACTTTCACTGCATTCTAGTAAAAATGAAAAATTCTCATTTTCCACACTGGCAAATAAGAGAAAATTGAAAGGAGACATGTTACAATTATTAAACAAATCAGAAGATGACTGAAATTGATTGCATAAGCAAAACCTCAGACCATGACTCTTCAGATGATGAATTTTCTCAAGCCCAAAAACTGCAAAGTGAGCAATGCATTTCTAAGAACAAAAAGAAAATATGGTATTCTCATTCAGTTAGTCATTCTACAGGAAGGATGACATCATTCAGTATTTTGCAACAAAAACAGAAACTATTGCTAAAATTGTTAAAACATGTAGTATTCTTTCCTTCTTTATGATGTGTGTGCAATAAATTTTTATGATGTTTATACAACAGAACCAGTTCAGTTCAGTTTAGTTCAGTTGCTCAGTTGTGTCCGACTCTTTGCAACCCCACGAATAACAGCACACCAGGCCTCCCTGTCCATCACCAACTCCCGGAGTTCATTCAGACTCACGTCCATTGAGTCCGTGATGCCATCCAGCCATCTCATCCTCAGTCGACCCCTTCTCCTCCTGCCCCCAATCCCCCCCAGCATCAGGGTCTTTTCCAATGAGTCAACTCTTCGCATGAGGTGGCCAAAGTACTGGAGCTTCAGCTTTAGCATCATTCTTTCCAAAGAAATCCCAGGGTTGATTTCCTTCAGAATGGACTGGTTGGATCTCCTTGCAGTCCAAGGGACTCTCAAGAGTCTTCTCCAGCACCACAGTTCAAAAGCATCAATTCTCCGGTGCTCAGCCTTCTTTACAGTCCAACTCTCACATCCATACATGACCACAGGAAAAAACCATAGTTGAAGTAGACAAATACCAAATGCATGAGTATCTTAAAAGCGATGAGAAGAACCAACATAAAATGTATAAAATAAGGACTGGATTAATGATGTTTATGAGTGTTTATAAATCCAAACTTGAAAATATTTTCTAATTTATAAAATAGAAGATAGCACTGCCTTTTCTTCAACAAAATTATGAACTCTTAAATTGAAAAGCATTGTTTTTTTTAACAATTATCAAGTGAAAATGCAGGTGCAACAAAACGACCAGGAAGTACAAGGTCAGAACCGAGCAGAGATGTGTTTGGATCCTGGAATCAGTATTCATAAGATGGTTATAGTTTGGGTTCATGCCTGGCAGCTGATTACCTGCTACTTTTATTCAAAAGACAGTGCTCATTTCAGAAATCCTTACCTTCAAAACCAGGAAGAGATGAAATAAAAATCTAGCTTAACTGTACTGAAGTTTTAATTCAAACTAAGATATTCACTATGTTAATTCTTACTAAAATTTTAAATGAAGTTATTGCTCATCATCCTTTTAATTTTTGTGAATCATCTGTAAAATAATTTAAAAACAAAAATTATATTAGTATAAAGGGCCCACTGCGCCCAGAGAGTCACTGATGTGGGCACGGGTTTCCAGTGCAATGCAGGGCAAGGTGATCAGCAGAACTGATTCAGTGACTCCCATAAGGTACTATGCCTTTCCTGTGCACACACGTGCATGTTCACCACCCCCTGCCTGCCCCACCCCCCACCCCATAACCGAGGAAACCATCCTGAGCCACCAAATACAGCCTCAAGGAAGGACACAGTGAGTTGCACACACAAGCAATCACTCATCTAGATCTACCATAATGGGTCTTTTTTCAATCAAAAGAAAAAAAATCATCTAATTATCCAGGAAGATATATGAGGTTACCTGTCAGCATACTCTCACTAATGGCTGCAACTCTCAACATATGAAGCTATGTCTTTTGATTCTGTTTTGAAAAAAAATGTAAGGAAATAGTCCTGAGGGGCAAAGGCCGTTATCAAAGAACTAGAGGGTCTTCCTTTAAGTGTTTTGCTCTACAAAAGTCTTCAATCCCTTTGAAGTATGCGGTTTCTAGTCAGATTCTGCTGTTCCAGATGGGAGCATCTCCAGGTACTCAGTCTCAAGGTTAGAATGGATATGTGACTGGTCTTACATGTGAGTTTTTCAAGGGAATTTTCCCATGGAAAAATTCTCACCCAAGGAGGCTGGAGTCTATACACTATTAACATAAGTAAGCTGCATTACTGATCACATAACTAGGTATTCTGAGGTCACCTGAGAACTCAGTCATTATGTGCTAAGTCACTTCAGTTGTGTCCCACTCTTTGTGACCTTATGGACTGTAGCCACCAGGCTCCTCTGTCCATGGGAGTCTCCAGGCAAGAATACTGGAGTGGGATGCCATGCCCTCTTCCAGGCGATCTTGCCGACCCTGGGATTGAACCCCAGTCTCTTGTGTCTCCTACACTGGCAGGTGACTTCTTTACCACTAGCGTACCTGGGAAACTCTAATTACAACACCAGAGAAATAAACACTGACTTACTTAAAAATAAATTTTGGGAACAGTAACTGATTTGTTTCTACTCAAGCTTTGAAAAGACTCTTTCAAATGAGGTCATAAAACAGAGCTCATCCCATAAAGAATGTTTCTCTAAATCCCTCATTAGCAATAGGATAACACTCATCTTCCAAAACAAATCTCACTATCTACCAATCAACAAAGTGCATTAAGCTGTGGATCAAATTTTATTCTGGAGGAGCAGAGTTCCTTTTTCTTTTTCCCTTTTCAAGAACTGTCATATGGTGTCTCCTAAGGACATGTCAAGCAGGACGTGTGAAATTCTTATTGTGACTTATTATGGAAGCAGGCAGCCACAAGCTGGCAGGCCCCCAGCTTGTGTGGGGGTCAGTGATGTAATATTTCTCTCGTTTTGCCCACTAGCTTTGCCAGAAGAGAATGAAGGCATATGTGCCTGCAGGGCTCACAGAAAAACATGTTCAAAAATGAAGTGGGGCAAGTGACCTGATATCTTAATTCTACTAGGTTCTAACAAATTCTTTTTTTCTTTTTGCAGTTCCAATTTGTCTTTTTTTCTTTCTTTTTTAAAAAAATTTTATTTTGAAAAGTGAAATGTAGTTGATTTACAATGTTTCATTAGTTTCTAGTGCACAGCAAAGTAATGCAATTATAAACATATATATATATTCTTTTTTGTATTCTTTTTCATTATAGATACTGAATATCCTATGATGATATATTGAATATCACAAGATATTGAATATCATTCCCTATGCTATACAGTAGGACCTTGTTGTCTGTCTATTTTATATCTGTTGTTTATATCTGCTAATCCCAAATTCCTCGTTTATCCCTCTTTATCTTTGGTAGTCATTGGTTTGTTTTCTATGTCTGTTTTTCTTTTGTAAATAAGTTTATTTGTAACATATTTTGGATTCCACATACGAGTGATTTCCTGTCTTTAATTTCACTTATTATGATAATCTCTGGGTCCATCTTGTTGCTCCAAATGGCAGTATTTCATTCTTTCTTAATAAATGAATAATATTCCATTACGGGCTTTCCTGGTGGCTCAGATGGTAATGAATCCACCTGCAGTGCAGGAGATCTGAGTTTGATCCCTGGGTTGGAAAGATCCCCTAGAGGAGAGGGAGAGGGTGGGATGATTTGGGAGAATGGCACTGAAACATGTATACTATCATGTAAGAAACGAATCACCAGTATATGTTCGATATAGGATATAGGATGCTTGGGACTGGTGCACGGGGATGATCCAGAGAGTTGATATGGGGTGGGAGGTTGGGGGGGGGGGTTCAGGATTGGGAACTCATGTACACCCGAGACGAATTCGTGTCAATGTATGGCAAAACCAATATGGTAATGTAAAGTAAAATAAAGTAAAAATAAAGATTAAAAAATAAATAAAAATGAGGTTTTTATAATTAAAAAAAAAGAAAAGAAAAGAAAAGAAAAGAAAAAAGATCCCCTAGAGATGGGCATGGCAACTCACTCCAGTATTCTTGCCTGGAGAATCCCCATGGACAGAGGAGCCTGGTGGGCTATAGTCCATGAGGTTGCAAAGAGTTGAACATGACTGAGTAACTAAGCACACAATATTCCACTGTGTGTGTGTGTTTGTTTGTGGAGGAAGGCATGGCAACACACTCTAGTATTCTTGCCTGGAGAATCCCACGGACAGAGTAGCCTGGTGTCCATAGGGTTGCAAAGAATCAGACATGACCTAGCAACTTACCACAGCACATATCTATACACACACACACCATCTTCTTTATCCATTCATCTGTCGATAGACACTTAGGTAGTGTCCATGTCTTGGCTATTGTAAATAGTGCTGCAGTGAGCACTGCTGGAGTTCATGCATCTTTCTGAATTAAAGCTGTCTCCAGATATGTGCCTAGGAATAGGATTGCTGGATCATATATAGTGCATGCTAAATCGCTTCAGTTGTTTCCAACTCTTGTGCAACCCTACAGACCATACTCGCCAGCCTCCTCTAACCTGGGATTGTCCAGGCAAGAATACTGGAGTGGGTTGCCATGCCCTTCTCCAAGGGATCTTCCTGACCCAGGGATTGAACCCATGTCTCTTACGTTTCCTGCATTGGAAGGTGGGTTCTTCACCACTAGTGCCACCTGGGAAGGACCAGTCAGTTATACATGGACATGTATTCACTGCTTTTCAGATTCTTATCCCATATATGTCAATACCAAGTATAGAGTCCAGTGAGATTTCTTTCATGATTTTGTAAAACTTTTTGAGAAACAAATCATCAACCACATTGTTTACATTCATAAGGTTTCTTTCCAGTATGTCTC
Organism: Aepyceros melampus; assembly: GCA_006408695.1. Classification (NCBI taxonomy): domain Eukaryota; kingdom Metazoa; phylum Chordata; class Mammalia; order Artiodactyla; family Bovidae; genus Aepyceros; species Aepyceros melampus. Next base: position 155,140 of record SJXQ01007908.1, on the reverse strand, counting down.
CTTTCATGAACTTTAAGGGATTAACAAGTACTTTCTCACACTCCTTACTTTTACAAGGTCAATCTCTAGTGTGTGTTACCATGTGGGCATGGTTTCTATTTTTAGTTTTTAAAGGAACTTCCATACTGTTTTCCCTAGTGGCTGCACCAATTTACATTCCCATCAACAAAAGGAGGATTTGCTTTTTATCATGCCTTCTCGAGCATTTATTATTTGTAGCCTTTTTAATGATGCTAGGTCATCAAACAGTGACGATTAGGTGTATCCAATAACATTAATATCCCAGCTGATGTTACAGCATGAATAAGAAATGGAATTAACTGGTGGGATTAAATATCAACCTTAGAAAGCTCAGAAGCAGTTAAAAGGAGAAGTTAATTTTCCCCACATAGAGAGGACTGATGAAAATATCTTTACAAAATGTTAAGGGTATCAATAAATCCAGGGTATTCAAAGGAATATGTAAAAATCCTTACCCCCTGGGTCCATCCTGGCCAGAAAGAATCAAAAAAAAAAAGGAAGAAGAAGAAGATAATGAACTAAAAGCCTGAATTGGGGAGGTGACTGTTATAAAGGAAGGGTGAAATCCCTAGAACCAGATTAGTATTTTAGGTATAAGATCAGAAGATCATATTTAGAGAGTAATGTCAAACCTGGAAACCCTGTGGGCACAGCATTTCTTAAGGATGACAGGGTTCAAGGTATACTGTTGCAGACAGCAGAATGGCATATAAATGCAGGGGATCAGGAAAGATCCAGCTAACCTTTCAACTGAATGTCAACTTGGATGGTGATAGGTAAGACGACCGCATGACCTACTTTTGTCTAAGTCCTTCAGTTACGACTGTGGTACTAGTGTCAAATCTAGTTTAATACGCTCTATAGTTGCTCCAGTAATAGATAATGCAATAAATTAAAAGAAAAAAAAGAAGTGTTAAAAAAAAGCAGTATACTAGTGTTCTATAGTTTCGTGACTGTAACAAAGAAGACACATAGTAGTATCATAACCAGAGAGATGGGTATCAAAGTAGGTATAGTTACCTACTTTGACATAGGTAAATAATAAATAATGAGAGACTCATAATAAATAAATGAGAGACTCGAGGCCAGAAGGACAAGCCCTGTGGATCTCTTTCCAGCAGCAGTGAGATGGGATGTACGGAAAGACGGGCCACTGAAGAGGGTTTCATAAGATAATGATGTTAGAAATGCTTTCAATTAGTTCAGTACGTCAGAAGGAGGGTAGGAGGAAAAGATCAAGATACCTCAAAATCTATTCCCAGTAAACAGTAGGTTTTATAAGACATTAAAAAAAGATGTGTTAAATGTGGAAGAGAGCCTGGCAAAAGTCTGTAACTCTCAGGAAAAGCACAAATACCCACTTTTAATTACAAAAAGTCCCTTGTGTATGAATGATCACAAATGGCAGGTCAACAACCTTGATACCGGGTTACAAGTACACAGCTGGCTCCATATGACTTTAAGAGCAGACATGGAGCTGTCTTGGTTTATTCACCATCATCCGGGTTGTTTACTAAGTACAGTCAATTCAGTAACGAGACGTGATTGATCACGCATCCAACAAACCAGGAGAAAAGAAAATAGCTGAACACCCCCAAACTTCCCTTTTTAATACTGACTGCACTGACATCGGGTAGTAAGAGGCCTCAGCAACTTTTTAATGAATTCACCCTTCAACCTTCAAATCTATACATGACTGAGGAAGAAATGAAAAAGCCATCAATAAGAACCAAGCAATCCAACTTTTAGACAAAGTAGCAATGAAATCCAAACCAATGGACATTTCTGTACCTGGCACAGGGAACACAGGGGAGGGGGCCAACCATGGCTTAGAATGCAACGCTCAGAAGCTTTCCACTGACAAACCCTGTTCTCACTGATGCTTCCTGCCCTGGGAGAAGGAGTTCATACTATTTAACTCACATCTCTTAGAAACATAAGGAAATAATGTAAGCATACAGCTCACTTTTCCTTTATTTCTTTCTCCTGTGGTTTAGGATTTGCTTGTTCTGCTACAGTGAACTCAATTTTTCTAAATCATGTGAAAGAGGGAACACAAGAAACCTTAACTAACAAGAAGAGAGTTACGGTAACAATGGGTAAGACACCAAAGAGAAGCCTGATTAACTGATAAAAATGACTATCAGGGATCCTCCATGTACATAGATTCTTATATATCTGTAAAATAGATGTGTATTTTTGTAAAACTATTTTAAAACAACAAAATTCTGTGAAGCAATTATCCTTCAACCAAAAAAAAACTTTAAAAATTCTAAAATATATTATTTAAAAACCTAAAAGTCAGAAAACTTTACATTAATTACTATAAGCCCTACAAGTCATATTTAATATTCTACTTGGAAATTTGTAACATTTGGGAACAGTTGAGAAAATACTGAAGGAAAAAGTGAAATGTTACATCACCATCACCTTTGGGGATGTGACTGAACCAGATGGCCTTTCTAACCCAAAGATTCAGATTTCATAATTTTATGATCTGAATACAAATGATACCTTCAATTAAAAATAAGTATCTACAAATTATGGGATTTAGATTCCAAAGAAAATGAGGTGAAAATATATTTATTAATAATCACAGAAACCAAAGTCAGTTAAAGAATTTTAGCAAACATTTATGATTGCCTCTGACCTCATTTATAAAGGACAAGGTGACAGAGGCAAAAAACCCCACAAAAACAAAAACCCACACAAACAGAAACGAAATCCTTACAAAAATTCAGATTTAGCCAATGACTGATGAAATAATCCCCAAATCCCTTCCCCAAATTTCTAAACTACAGACCAAAACAGAAGACCATGTCATTTACCCAGCTCTCAAGTCTCTGCAGAACTACCAGTGACCTAGTATAATACTGTTGGAATTTTGATCCCTACTCGTGAGGCTAAAATAAAATAGTTACAATTAATTCAGTGATGGCTGATTAATTATATTAAATTAAACAGTAGGCTATAACCAGAGCACAACTTTATGGTTAGACTTTATTCCATAAAAGCAAACTTCAGTGGGAGTGGGAGAGATCCCGCAAATAAGAAATAGAAAGACATACACTTATAGAAGAAACGAAACTACGTGTTAGATGTTCTGGCATCTAGGAGAGACGAAGCACAAAGGCCACCTTACCTCCCATCTGCATAGTCTGTGTCTGCTCCACCCCACCAGACGTCTGAGTCATCCTCCTCTGCATCTGCTGAGTCAACATTGTCACTTTCCTCGGCCAGTGGGCAACATACGAATTCCACCCCTCTGAACTTGTCAATTCCACAGGGCAGCAACATGCCGTAGTCATGCAAGTTGGTACTCTTCTCACTGCAGGTCTATAAAAAGGTAAGGAGGAAACAACAAGCACTGGAGTAGACGCACTTCATTTTAAGAGAATCCAATTAGAGCAAGACACAGGACCAGCATATCGAGACCCATCTGACCATGGAAAGAATCATTTGCTTTCTGAGTGGATCTGCAGTAGTTTCTTTAGCACAAGCTACTTTGGTACCCTTAATTTTTAACTTTGATACTTATTTAATAGAGATAGGTTGTTACGGGGCTTCCCTGGTGGCTCAACAGCATATAATCTGTCTGCAATGCAGGAGACATGGGTTCAATCCCTGGGTCAGGAAGATCCTCTGGAGAAGGGAAAGGTTACCCACTTCAGTTTTCTTGCCTGGAGAATCCTACAAACAGAGGAGCCTGGTGGAGTACAGTCCATAGGGTCACAAATGACTTAGAGACTAACAATAACACGTTGTTATACTACAGAAACGAATAAAAACAATAGGAGTAGAAACAAATTGGGAGCTAAGACGTAGAAGAAACCTCCACAGTGAACAGTGTCAGAAAATCACTTCGTTCCAGCCTCATTAGCATATCAGGAATGATATATGGTGGTTCCACATATATATCCCCCCAACTCACTTCCACTTCCTTTATGGATGGAAGCTACTCTCACTCGGATCTATCTCATTCTAGAAACTGCAACTCTCTTGGCTCACTTTCAAAGTAACAGTCTTGGGAAAAGGAGAAATTATCCTCTGCTATGAATCAGAACTTAAAGTCATTAGAGATTTCTCCTTCAAATCCTTTCACTTTCCTGGGATTTGTTAAATTCCCACAAATCAAAATTAACATAAAGCTTTGAAAGCACCCAGTGGTGACAGAGGAAAGATTAATAATTCAACACAATAAGTAAACAATGAAATTTTACAGACTGTACTTTGACCTCATAAGAATTAGACTTATTTTGTTTCTCAGTGGCAAAAAAATTTTTTGAACTCAAGAAGAAATGAAAAATGAGGTAGTCTGATGGGTGTCTGTGTGTGCTGAGCTACTAAGTTATATCTGACTCTTTACGACCCCATAGACTGTAGCCCGCCAGGCTCCTCTGTCCATGGAATTTTCCAGGTAAGAATACTGAAGAGGGTTGCCATTTCCTACTTCCAGGGCCTTCCTGACCCAGGGATCGAACCCACATCTTCTGCATTGGCAGAGTGATTCTTTACTACTGAGCCAGCCACCTGGGAAGCCCAATCAGATGGGTACTGGGCTTTAAATCACCTAGGTTGTTTTCTTAATTTCAATTAGCTCTGAAACATTGTTATACAAAGACAATGTTGCTTACAACATATTACTTTATAAAAGGCAAAATTAATGCTGAATCTTAAGTGGTTTTTTTGCCTAACAGCTTTAAGGCTATGATGCAATGGCTAAAAGGAGCTAGATCAGAGTTTCTCAAACTCAGGACCATTGACATTTTGGGCAGATCATTCTAGAGAGCAAGGGACACTTGTCCTGTTCACTGAAGAATGCTTAGCAGAACATTCTGGCCCCTGGCCACCAAATGCCAGTGGTATCACCCCTTGTCACAAAAGAAACTGTGACAACCAATAATATCTCCAGACATTGGCTCATGTCCTTGGGAAGGGATGCGGAGCAAAACTGACCTCATTTGAGAACCACTGAACTAAATCAAGGAACCTAATTCTGGGAGACTGATTTCATTACAAAGAAAAAAAAAAGTATATGATTTATCAGAAAAAACTTCATAATATATCAAAGGGACAAAGCAGTTTTAAAGGCAACAATATCAAAAAGTGACATTTTACACTAACTGCTTTATGTCTTATTGGCTTTGCTAAAAGCAGAGGATTAGCAAAAGTCAGAACTGCATAGACTTACTCCCTATGGAGAAATGATGGCATCAGCATGACACACTGAACACAAAATTGATGGCAAAACTCAGATCTAACTGCAAATTTCATGCTGGTACTGGACAAGCTACTTCCTCCTCTACCACTGTATTCCCCAACGGATAACGGAGAAAAAAGTTAAAGTATAAAAACTTGGCACGTGCCAAATGAAAACAAGACACAAATTACAAAAATCTTTAAAAAGGTATGTTTTAAGGTTTATAGAGAGTATAAACTTATAGTTTCTAATTTATAAAATATGACATAGCATAACAAATCTAACTAAACATAAAATAGTCATGGATAGCTTTTTTAAATGATAATAATAACTTATTGATCAACACAGCTGTTGTCTCAAGATATCCTCTTAAAATATTCATGAAGATTTTTATTTTTAACAGTAATAATTAAAAAAAACACACATTTATCAACATGCAGCTGTTGCCTCCAAATATCCTCTGCAGTGTCACTGAGCATCATCCCTAGGAAACTGCCACTTGACAAGGAGGAAGATGAAAGGGCTGGTACCTCTTTGGCCACAGTGTGCCAGTGAAGGTGGGTTTCACAGACATCCATTCTCTCCTGGTGTAAGATTTGCACTTGTCGGGAACAAGGAGGGCATCGCTCACGAACTCACCAACTGCAAACAAAGAAAACAGCTTCATATCATTCCGTCTGCATCCCAGGGATCTTATCCCAGTGATGGTATCAAGGAAAGACAGGCTAAAAGAACTTCAGAGAAGTTACACTGCTTTTAGAATGATGAAGTAGTCAAACCAGGAAGAAGTGTCTTTAGAATTTTGAGTCCTGCTTCTGTAAACAGCCAAGTTCCTCGTCACATTACCTTGATGGTTAAATACTTTCTATGTGTTTAAAGTGAAATTTTAATTTATTGAACATGAATCTCTGTGAATTAATCACACAAAAAACTGCCACTTAATTGCAACTAGGGTTAAAAAATTACAGATTGACTTTGCCAAGGTGATCATTTGAGAAGAATCCAAATAAATAATTGTCTACCCCTCTTTCTTGGACATATTAATCTGAAATGAACAGAAAAGTTAGCATTTTTCAACTTTCTAAATAAAGTCTCTATATATGTGTATATTGTATATTGTATGTTTCTGGAGAAGGAAATGGCAATCCACTCCAGTATTCTTGCCTGGAGAATCCCATGGACTGAGAAGCCTAGTAGGTTACAGTCCACGGGGTCGCAAAGAGTCGAACATGACTGAGCGACTTTCACCATTGTATGTTTATATACATAATACTAGAGAAGGAAATGGCAACCCACTCCAGTGTTCTTGCCTGAGAAATTCCATGGACAGAAGGGCCTGGTGGGCCACAGTTCATGGGGTCTCAAAGAGCTGGACACGACTTAGCGACTAAAACAACAAACAGCATACATAATACATTTGTGACCCCATGTACTATAGCCCACCAGGCTCCTCCGTCCATGGGATTCTCCAGGCAAGAATACTGCAGTGGACTGCCATGCTCCCCTCCAAGGGATCTTCCCCACCCAGGAATGAACCCAAATCTCTTACATCTTCTGCATTGGCAAGTGGGTTCTTTACCACTAGTGCCACCTGGGAAGCCCATATAACCCATGGACTGAGAAGCCTAGTAGGTTACAGTCCACGGGGTCGCAAAGAGTCGAACATGACTGAGCGACTTTCACCATTGTATGTTTATATACATAATACTAGAGAAGGAAATGGCAACCCACTCCAGTGTTCTTGCCTGAGAAATTCCATGGACAGAAGGGCCTGGTGGGCCACAGTTCATGGGGTCTCAAAGAGCTGGACACGACTTAGCGACTAAAACAACAAACAGCATACATAATACATTTGTGACCCCATGTACTATAGCCCACCAGGCTCCTCCGTCCATGGGATTCTCCAGGCAAGAATACTGCAGTGGACTGCCATGCTCCCCTCCAAGGGATCTTCCCCACCCAGGAATGAACCCAAATCTCTTACATCTTCTGCATTGGCAAGTGGGTTCTTTACCACTAGTGCCACCTGGGAAGCCCATATACAGATAGTTTTCACAGAGTTTAATTCAATTAAATCATGAAAACTGTTCCTATTGCTATAGGGTTTTTTTTTTTAATTGTATATCATGCAAATTATTTTAGTACTGCTGGTTCAGGGATAAAGATATTACCTGAAGTCCTGTAAGAATTCACATTCTCATAAGTACTTTAAGTTGGATAATTACAACATAATGTGTAAGCTGTGGGCTTAATTTTTATTTGTTTTGTTCACTACAGTATCCCCAATTTCAGTATAGATTCTGCACACAGTAGGCAATAAATGTCTTGATGAATGAAGAAATTAAATGCTGTAATAGAGATAAAGTGATGGATCAACATAGTGAACACATCTTCTTGGAGATACTGGGGATGATCTCAGAGTAGAAATAACAGTAGAAATGAGTCTAAATGGATGAACAGGAATGGGCCATGTAGGAATGAATGTCTTTTTTTCTTTCTTTGCACAGAAGGTTTCCTTTTGCCATAAGTCCATTCATCTATCCATCCATACTCCAGTATGGTCATGTTTGCTAGAACTAGACATGGATTGGGAGTAGAATGTTAAACAAGATACTGTCTTAACATTGCATTCATTCTGCTCCCAATCCATGGTCTAGTTCTAGCAAACATGACCATACTGGATATATGGATGGATAGATGAATGGACTCATGGCAAAAGGAAACCTGTGCAAAGAAAGAAAAAAAGACAAAGCATATCTGTAGAAGAGGAAGAAGTCCACTATAGCTGGAACATAAGGTAGGTGGGGAAAAATGTCCGGAAATAAATAAAAGACTGGGGAAATATGGCAGACTCTAGTCTTAGAGTCTAAGGTTTTAAATCATTTTGGATGTAACACAGGCCACAAGACATTTTAAACAGTAATGACATGCTTGTTTGATTCCCAGATAAACTCTTTGATCAAGTGAAAGATGGACTACTGTCATAAGATGATGAGTAATCAAGGAGACCACCTAGTAAGGTACCAAGATCCTTCAAGCAAGACATGCAAGAACAGATTAAAACCAACAACTACAAATAAGTAAGGAATGCAAGTTGTCCACATATCAGAAAAGACAAGAACCATTTTTTTACTTTCATAGTATGTTACATGAAATTTTATGAAATGACACATAACAAGATAAAGGCTCTAAGAAGGGGGAGAAAAAGCAACTTTTCAAACCCTTTAAACAAAAGGATTCCTTAAAACTATCTTTTTAAAAATGCATTTAAATTTTAGTCTGTCTCTAGTTCAAACATGCACGATGCCTCATGAAATTTAAGTATTTATTTTAATAAATAATACTTAGGTAAAAGTCTAAGCAATTCACAGGGGATAAAGAGCCTTATCATTCCTCAAATCTCTGAACAATTGATGGTGTCCACAGCACTGCACTGTGGGTCACAGAGAATGCAAGAATTATGAGACACGGTGCCCCAAGGGCTTCATGTGGGTGGTACTTGGTGAGGAAGGAAACTTTTGAGTCCATGGAATGGCTGGCTTTCCACGTGCATCATTGCAATTCAGCTCAACACTGTGTGATGGATCTCTAGAGTGGGACACAAGCGAGTGACTAACACTTTCCCAAAAACACATGTAACGCCACCTACCATGAGAAGGCTATAGGCAAGCCCCAGAGAGAAACATCAAGATATAAATTATAAGGAAATAAATGATATAATAATGCAAATGATGTCATATTTTTCTTTTGCTTTTACATAGAATACTATAAAACAAAACAACAAATAAAACAGACCAAAAAAAAAAGATGACTTGGGAGAATGGAAAACAAAAATAACCTCATCAAAAACCAACACATCTTTCTCCAAGTGGACTCTTCATGGTTTCTCAGGGCAGGCAATCAAACACAGCAAGAATACTTTATACCAGAGGCATCCTATTTTCAAGGCCACAGGAGGCCAGAATTGACAGTGGCCTGAAGCAGCCTGCCTGATTTACCAGCTCTGAACTGTCAAGCCATACTACCATACATATCTAGGCTTCCCTGGTGGCTCAGGTGATAAAGAATTTGCCTTCAATGCAAGAGACCAGGTTCAATCCCTGGGTTGGGGAGACCCCTGGAGAAGGGACTGGCTATCCAACTCCAGTATTCTTGCCTGAAAAATCTCATGGACAAAGGAGGCTTGCAGGTTATAGTCCATGGGGTTGCAAAGAATTGGACATGACTGACTGACTCAATGGACATGGGTGTGGGTGGACTCTGGGAGTTGGTGACAGACAGGGAGGCCTGGTGTGCTGCAGTTCATGGGGTAGCGAAGAGTCGGACACAACTGAGTGACTGAACAGAACTGAACTGAGCAACTAATACACACACACACACACACACACACACACACAACCAAATTTACAAACATCAGAAATACTAAGCAATGTTTTTTTATTTTTTTACAAGTAGTTATCTACTGGGCCAAAGCTATTAAATCAGTTCATGAGACAATCAGGACAAGATATTGGATACTCTCAACTTTGTCCTGAAATAGTTTTTGTGGCATAAACTGGACAACAGCTGCTGAATGACAAAGTGTCCTTTTTCACTGACCTGAGGCCAATTTGCTAAGGAGTAGATTTTAATGCAAAGTCAAAGTCACTGGAAGATATTTACCGTGGTAAAATCTAGTGTTCATCAAAAGGACACGTATGATTAATTTAATAAAAGGATATATGATTTGTGTTTTTTATTTGGAAAATGGCATTTCATTTCATTGTGTGAAGATGCCCTTAGGTTTCTAATATTGCACATAGTCAAGAAATATATGTCCCTCAAATGAGACTGCTTTTTTAAAGGATTAATATGGGTTATTTAATAGGCCCTCAGGACTAATGGCAAAATAGAAAACTCATTGTACTCTAATATTAAAATAAAATTCATCAAAGCCTGGATTTTACAATCTTGTTTTTACTTTCACAACTGATGGCACATACTAGAATGTTACACATTGGAAATGTTAAAGCAATTAAACCACAAAAATCTATTAAATTTCTTTAATAAGGAATGAAAGAGAAGTGGTAAAAATATAACAAATCCTTTCTCAGAATCTGGTTTAGTTTAATACAGTTTACCTTTTCTCTCTTTTTAATTCTAAAAACGTTATTCTTAAAAGTCTATGATACCAAAAAAATAAAGAAAAACCAACTACAATGCAACAGGGGATATGTGGAAACTCTCTGTAGTGGCCACTCAGTTTTGCTGAGAATGTAAAATTGCTCTAAGAAATAGCTTTTTAATTAAAAAAAAAATCTGATAGTATATTCCTGGAGTTTCCACATAGAACCATGCACACTTTTATTTTTATTTATCTTTTGTATTTTATTTATATATGTTTTTATATTGGAGAATAATCATTTATAATGTTGTGTTACTTTCTACTGCATAACAATGTGCATGAGCTCTATGTATACATATATCCCCTCCCTCATGAGTCTCCCTCCTACTGCTCCCTGCTACCCCCTACCCCGTCCCACACCTCTAGGTAATCACAGAGCACTAAGCTGAGTTCCCTGCATTATACAACAGCTACCCATTTATTTGTTACTGTTCAGTCGCTAAGCCATATCTGCTTTTTGTGACCCTAGGGCAGAAAGTGAAGAAGAACTAAAGAGCCTCTTGATGAAAGTGAAAGAAGAGAGTTGAAAAGTTGGCTTAAAGCTCAACATTCAGAAAACTAAGATCATAGCATCCAGTTCCATCACTTCATAGCAGATAGATGGGGAAACAGGGGAAACTGGCTATTTTTCTGGGCTCCAAAATCACTGCAGATGGTGACTGCAGCCATGAAATTAAAGATGCTTACTCTTTGGAAGAAAATTTACGACCAACCTAGACAGCATATTCAAAAGCAGAGACATTACTTTGTCAACAAAGGTCCGTCTAGTCAAGGTTATGGGTTTTCCAGTGGTCATGTATGGATGTAAGAGTTGGGACTATACAGAAAGTTGAGCACAGAAGAATTGATGCTTTTGAACTGAGGTGTTGGAGAAGACTCTTGAGAGTCCCTTGGACTGCAAGGAGATCCAATCAGTCCATCCTAAAGGAGATCAGTCCTGGTGTTCATTGGAAGGTCTGATGTTGAAGCCGAAACTCCAATACTTTGGCCACCTGATGTGAAGAGCTGACTAACTTGAAAAGACCATGATGCTGGGAATGACTGAGGGCAGGAGGAGAAGGGGACAACACAGGATGAGATGGTTGGATGCATCACTGACATAATGGACATGGGTTTGGGTGGACTCCAGCAGTTGGTGATGGACAGGGAGGGCTGGCGTGCTGCGGTTCATGGGGTTGCAAAGAGTCAGACACGACTGAGCGACTGAACTGAACTGAACTGAGGGACTGTAGCCTGCAAGGCTCCTCTGTCCATGGCATTTCCCAGGGAAGAATACTGGCGTGGATAGACATTTCCTTCTCCAGGGATCATTTCCTGAACCAGGGATTGAATTGGGTCTCCTGCACTGGCAGGCAGATTCTTTACCACTGAGTCACCATGGAAGCCCATCTGTTTAGTACATAGTACTTTTAATTTTAAAACAAAATTTCTGTTTATTTGGTTTGATCCTCAGGTTAAAAAAAAAATGAACAGAACCAAGTGAAAGAGACCACAATAAATTAAGTAGTCTAATGAGAAATCATCTTTCTGCTAATGTTGAATTTTAGGAATTTGGCATCATTCAATCCCAGTAGTTTCCCCTGGCTGCTCAGTTGTGAAGAATTCAACTGCTAATGCAGGAGACATGGGTTTGATCCTTGGGTCAGGAAGATTCCCTGGAGAAGGAAAGGACAGCCCATTCCAGTATTATTGCCTGGGAAATGCCATGGACAGAGGAGCCTGGTGGGCTACAGTTCATAGAGTTGCAAAGAGTCAGACAGGAATTAGTGACTAAACAACAAAAACAATCCCATTAGTTAAATTCAATATACAATTGTGCATATTTACTGGTAATCACACAACCTGGTTTCTTGTTTTAAACATTTACAATTTATATTACACACACTCCAGTTGAAAAGGAATTTTCACAGCTAAGGAACAAGACCTCTGCTTGGCTTCTTTGCTAAGAAGTCTTGGCAAGGTAAACAACAGCACTGAATTCATTTGGGACTCTGCAGACATCTTAGGTGGTCTTTGAGAGGATTGTCTTATGCAAATCACCTCATTTTGCAGATGAGACGAAAAGAACCCGGGTCAAGTGGCTTGCCCACAGAGCCAGCTGGCCCTGCAACTGGCCTGAAAATCTGGACCTCTGGACTCCAATCCAAGTGTGGTTACTCAACTCACTGTTTTTTAAAGTCTGGTTAAACTGGGTTACTTGGCCAATTCTCTTTGGCTTTTATAAAAGTGGGTTCACTTTTAGACTATAAAATAATGTTATGATCTACAATGTGGTCAATGGAACGATAAAACCAGACTTAAATTAGCTAGCAAGTCATATAAGCAGTTAAAAATGCATTCCACTGCACAGAATGGAACACATGGTAAACACAAAGAGAATGCATGACAAATATAGCATAAAGCCATGAGAGAATTCTCTCTCCTATGAATCTCACATGAAGGCTGAAGCTGCTGCAGATGTTTAATGATGCTCTCAGAGGCCAGGTTATTCCTATATTCTGTATTAGGGCTTCCCCGGTGGCTCAGTGATAAAGAATCCCCCTCCAATGAAGAATCCCCCTCCAATGAAGAATCCACCTCCAATGCAGGAGACAAAGTTTCCATCCCTGGGTGAGGAAGATCCCCTGGAGAAGGATATGGCGACCCACTCCAGTATCCTTGACCGGAAAATTTCATGGGCAGAGAAGCCTGGCAGGCTACAGTCCACTGGGCTGCAAAAGAGCTGGAAGTGACTGAGTGACTCAGCAACACCTTCCTGTTCTGCACTGCCATCCTTTGTGTGCTGGCTTTTCTCAACATGCTTTGTGATCACGAAATAGCCACAGGATATTAGGAGTTCATATTCAAGTTCCAGGCAGGAACAGGTCAAGGGATAAAGGTTTTCTGTTTGTTTTTTTTTTCCCCTGTTAAAGCTTTGTTGTTTCCCTGGGAGGAACATCCACCCAGTATCCACATCCCATCCGCCAGAGCTATGTCATCTGGCCACACTCAACTGTGAGGGAATTTGCAAACAACAATTTTGGTCCAGCACATTGTCTCCACGTATCAGGAAAACCTGGAATTCTTTCTGAAAGGAGGGATTAGGACTGAATATTAATCAGGCAAATTCAGAGTCTCCCATAATATGAAACTTGAAGACAGGAATGTATTTTTCAGTTTCTTTATGTTCCTTTACAAAAGACAAATGATTTCAGGAAGACAATAGAGAGTAGAAGTACTACAACTAAAACCAAAGGGACTGTGAATCACGGCACATGGAGGAAAGGTGGGGAAGGGTGTTAGAACAAAGAGCAGAATTTCTCAAAACCGAGTCTCCTAAATTTTTGAGTAGGAGTGGGACTTAATAGATTCAATAAAAGTTTCCAGAACCACATGTATGTTCTTCAAGACAGACATTTCAAATGAATAAATTGTTTTTCTATGAATTCACAAAGATTAAATTGGTGTTGGCTAGAAACATTTCAGGTCTTTGGACTTCTGCCCAAAGGTGTAACCTCCCTTCCTTGTCTCTAAAGAATTAAGGAAAGGGTGAGGGAGAATTCTAGCAATGGGATTCCTGAAGACTGGCAAAGCCTCAGATAAGAAAGATAAGCAAAAGGCAAAACAAGTGAAAGCTACAAGTTTCTCCTAAACCCTCTGTCTGACTTTTCAAATGAATGGAGCCAAGTCTCACTTACACACACAAATGGCAGGTTGAGTGTAAGAAACAGTGTTTGACCCAGGTTCTGAATAATAATGGTCTTATAATCATGAAAGCTTCCCAGGTGGCACAATGGTAAACAATCAGCCTGCCAATATAAGAGACACAGGAGAGGCAGGTTTGATCCCTGGGTCAGGAAGATCCCCTGGAAGAGGAAACGGTAACCCATCCTAGTATTCTTGCCTGGAAAATCCTATACAGTCCATGGGATCACAAAGAGTCAGACACGACTGAGTAACTGAGCGTGCAAGATCATGAAAAGACTGTAGAGACATAGGTGAAAAAGACGGGAACAAAATAAGCATTTGTTAGCTACTGTGCAGCTTTTTACTGCTGCTGCTGCTAAGTCGCTTCAGTCGTGTCTGACTCTGTGCGACCCCATAGACGGCAGCCCATCAGGCTCCCCCGTCCCTGGGATTCTCCAGGCAAGAACACTGGAGTGGGTTGCCATTTCCTTCTCCAATGCATGAAAGTGAAAAGTGAAAGTGAAGTCGCTCAGTCATGTCCGACCCTTAGCGACCCCATGGACTGCAGCCCACCAGGCTCCTCCACCCATGGGATTTTCCAGGCAAGAGTACTGGAGTGGGGTGCCATTGCCTTCTCCGGTGCAGCTTTTTAAAAACCTCACAAAGGAATGAATTAATTCTGGTACTGTTCAGCAAGTGTACAACTGAAGAACTGTGTAACTAGAAGATGGATGGTAGGACCAGGCTTGCCCCTGTCAGTGAAATTTACAGATAAGCCAGGGGAGGAGCCAGAAAGATCGATGAAGTAACAGATTAGAGTTGGAGCCATAAGTATGAATGCATATTTAGCTTAATATAGCTACAGATAGTCAGCTCAGAAATACAAGCTGGACTCTATACAAATATAATGCCTCACTCTGAAAGGCACCTTAAAAGCAGATGTTCTCGTAACAATGAGCACATCCAGTGCCCAGGTCTCTATTTTTAATATTATTCTGCAATAAAAGGAACTAGAGTCCCTTGGAAAAATAGAGGATTCTAGGATTGGGGCCTAAAACATGAGTCTGGAGCATCTTGTGGAGAAAACAATAAGAGAGGGTATTTCAAAATAAGCACAGAAGCCAAATGAATGAGCTCCCAAAGGCCAAAATTGGAACAACTTGAGCAATTACGTGTATGTGTGTGTGTATATATATATATAATTAATAAAATAGTATTAGATTATAACACAAAATATAAAATGTCTGCTGCTACTGCTGCTAAGTCACTTCAGTCGTGTCCGACTCTGTGCTACCCCAGAGACGGCAGCCCACCAGGCTCCCCTGTCCCTGGGATTCTTCAGGCAAGAACACTGGAGTGGGTTGCCATTTCCTTCTCCAATGCATGAAAGTGAAAAGTGAAAGTGAAGTTGCTCAGTCGTGTCCGACTCCCAGCGACCCCATGGACTGCAGCCCACCAGGCTCCTCCAGCCATGGGGTTTTCCAGGCAAGAGTACTGGAGTGGGGTGCCACTGAGTTACTAAAACTGAATAAATAAAATGGGTGGTAAAAGGCAAACCTGTGTGGAATTAAAAATCATCTATACCCTCAGGAGGTGAGGCAAAATTCTCTCTTCCTTACTTGTGGGCTATGCCTAGTGACTTTCTTCTGAAGAGTTCAGTACACAATGAGGGGGAAAGAGTAGGTTTATACTGGAGAAACTGACAACCACTATCCCAGCTGCATGATCAAAGTCCACAGTAGTCCTGACAGATCCTGTGGATCACAGGATCTCACGAGATGATGAAAAAGGCAACCTATTTCTGTGGCCTTTCTCCCAGAAACCCATAACTCCAGGTGAAGCATAAGAAAACTCCACCAGGAGCGTCCTGAAAAAACGCCTGACCACTACTCCTCAAATTGCCAAGCCCAACAGTGGGGACATTATGAGAGACTGTCATGGAGTGCTGATTAGATACGACAAGGAAATTTCACGTGGGGTGCTGCATGGGATCTTAGAACAGAGAAAGGATTTTAGGTAAAAACTAACGACGCAAATTAAAAAACTCTTGCTCCTTGGGAAAAAAGTTATGACCAACCTAGACAGCATATTAAAAAGCAGAGACATTGCCAACAAAGTTCCATCTAGCCAAAGCTATGGTTTTCCTGTGGTCATGTACGGATGTGAGAGTTGGACTATAAAGAAAGCTGAGCACCGAAGAATTGATGCTTTTGAACTGTGGTGTTGGAGAAGACTCTTGAGAGTTGGACTATAAAGAAAGCTGAGCACCGAAGAATTGATGCTTTTGAACTGTGGTGTTGGAGAAGACTCTTGAGAGTCCCTTGGATTGCAAGGAGATCCAACCAGTCCATCCTAAAGGAGATCAGTCTTGGGTGTTCATTGGAAGGACTGATGCTGAAGCTGAAACTCCAATACTTTGGCCACCTCATGTGAAGAATTGACTCATTGGAAAAGACTCTGATGCTGGGAAAGATTGAGGGCAGGAGGAGAAGGGGACAAAAGAGGATGAGATGGCTGGATGGCATCACTGACTTGATGGACATGAGCTTGAGTGAACTCTGGGAGTTGGTGATGGACAGCGAGGCCTGGTGTGCTGAGGTTCATGGAGTTGCAAAGAGTCGGACACGAATTAGCAACTGAACTGAACTGAAGGACATAAATGAAGGATGAATAAAAGAACAGACTGTATTAATAATAATGGATCAGAATTGGTTCATTAACTGTAAGAAATGTACCACTAGATACTAATACTGGATTGGCCAAAAAGTTTGTTCAGGTTTTTGTATGCATTTATGAAAAACTGAATGAACTTTTTGGCCAATCCAATTCGGGGAGACTGGGTGAGGGGGGTATATGGCAATCCCCTGGAATATCCTCTCAATTTTTATTAACATTAAATAATATTAAAATTTATTAAATTAATAAAATAACACAAACTAATATAAACTTTATTAAATCTAATTAACATTCAAATTCAAATTCAAATTTATTAAATCTAAAACTTAAGAGTAATGCCTACTTGAAAAAAATTTGAAGGTCCACATCAGATTTTGATAAGACACACCTATTCACTTCCATGTCAAGATTCTGACTTTCAACAACTGTGAAATTACTGTCAACTGAAAAGAACTTGTGTTAAAAAGATGTTTACTTGGAGAAGGAAATGGCAACCCACTCCAGTATTCTTGCCTGGAGAATCTCACGGACAGGGGAGCTTGGGCGGGCTACAGTCATAGGGTTGCAAAGAGTCAGTTATGACTTAGTGACTAAACTGCTAGGTATATATGTCTTATAGTAGGAAAAATCTCTAAAAATTTTTCACCTTGCAAAACTGAATCTCTATATTCATTGAATGACACTCCTGCTTTTTCCTCTCCCCAGCCCCTGGCAACTACCATTTTCCTTTCTGTTAAAGAAAAAATATTTTTGAAAATATAAGATAATTTTAACTTTTTCATTTTTAAGCTTAATTTTCATATACTGGAGAGGGTGTGGAGAAAAGGGTATGCTCTTGCACTGTTGCTGGGAATGTAAATTGATACAGCCACTATGGAAGACAGTATGGAGATTCCTTAAAAAACTAGGAATAAAACCACCATATGACCCAGCAATCCCATTCCTAAGCATATACCCTGAGGAAACCAAAATTGAAAAAAACACACATGTATCCCATTGTTCATTGCAGCACTGTTTACAATAACTAGAACATAGAAGCAACCTAGATGTCCATAGACAGATGAATAGTTAAAGAAGTTGTAATAATATACACACAATGCAATATTACTCAGCCATAAAAAGGAACACATTTGAGTCAGTTCTGATGAAGTGGATGAACCTAGAACCTATTATACAGAGTGAAGTGAGTCAGAAAGAGAAAGATAAATATTGTATTCTAACACATATATGTGGAATCTAGAAAAATGGTACTGAAGAATGTATTTCAGGGCATCAGTGAAGAAACAGACATAGAGAACAGACTTACGGACATGGGGAGAGGGCAGGAGAGGGTGAGATGTGTGGAAAGAGTAACATGGAAGCTTATATTACCATATGTAAAATAGATAGGCAGGGGAATTTGCTGTATGGCTCAGGAAAGTCAAAGGAGCTCTGTATCAACCTAGAGGGGTGGGGTCGGGAGGGAGATGGGAGGGAGGTTCAAAAGGGAGGGGATATATGTATATCTATGGCTGATTCATGCTGAGGTTTGATGGGAAACAACAAAATTCTGTAACGCAATTGTCTCTTGGTAAAAAAAAACTGATTTAAAAAGAGGATAAAAAAATGCAAATTGTATATATTTTAATAAAATTGTATCTTAATATTTTAACTCTTTAGACATTACTTTTAATAGAACACAAACTATATGAAAAATCTTGATTGTAACATCTTAATTAGTGATTTAGTGCAATGAAGGCAAAAGAAATTTTATGGAATATATGATTGTTTATGAAAATAAAAGATCTTTACTGACACAGGCTTCTCTTCTATGACATCTAAAATAATGAGACAAAGCTTAGTTTTAGATTTTCCTAGCAAATTTTCTGTTTCAATAATTTGTGCATGGGTGGCATTTAAATTCTTATAAAAACTTTCAGAGTTTCTGAGGAATCACACATTTATCAATTACAAAGAAAATGCTTTAAAAATTTTTTTTTAATTTTCTTTTGATGTAGACCATTTTTAAAGTCTTTACTGAATTTGTTATTATATAGCTTCATTTTATGTTTCCAGCTTTTTGACCGAGAGGCATATGAGAGCTTAGCTCCCTGACCAGGGATGGAACTTGCAGCTCCTGCACTGGAAGGTGAAGTCTTAACCACTGGGACCCCCAGAGAAGACCCTATAAAGGAAATTTTTTGCTTTCCAAGTTTAACCTTGTCTTAGAAATGTAAAAGTCACTGATCAAATTCAATTCACATTTACAAATTAGAAATCTGAAGCTTCATGAGGTTTCTGCCTAGTTAAAAGAGAATCAGCTTCAACTTTGGACTTTGACTATGTAATACTCACTATTTCAGCAAAGTATTACAATATTCCATAGATTCTGAATCATGCGTTTCTCATCAAAGCACTGAAGATTAGTTATGTGTTTTGCTCTGTTGCCTCTTTTTTATGGAGTTATTACTCATATTCTTGATTTTAGTAATAATGGATCTTCTTATTACTCATGTTTATAATTACTCCAACATCAAAGATACAGTTATGAAAATAATCTTTCCAGGTCAGGGGGTTCTCAAAGTCTAAGCTGCTTCAGAGTCACCTGGGATGCCTGATTAGACTGCAGATCCATCCCCTTCTGGCCCCAAGACCTGGACTGGATCCCTGTGCTTGGGATGCACGTGAAAACACACTTCCCCAGAGGGATTCAGATTCAGGCAGTTCCTGGACCACACTTTGAGAGATGATTTGGAGCAGGGTTTCTCAAGCTTTAACATGCCCTTGAATCACCTGGGGATCTTGTTAAAATGCAGTTTCTGATTGGACAAGTCCAGGTGGGGCTGATTCTGTTTTTATAACAAGTTCCCAAGTGACTGGATTCAGCTATTCCTTCAGGTAGCATAGGTCTACTTAACAGAATCCATTATTACTAATCTTATTAAGGTTTTTTTTTTTTTAAGTTACAGGTTATTGCACTATAGAACCCTTTTTGGAATAGCTTTTTCTTTTTAATGGAGGCAAAATACACATAACATACAATTTACCATTGTAACCATTTTTGAAGCATACAGTTCAGCTGTATTAAGTGCATTCACATTATCGTGAAACTAGTTTCCATAACTGTTTTCATGTTGCAAAACTGAAACTTTATACCCATTAAGCAAGTCTTCAGTCCCCTCTCCCCCAGTCCCCATGTCAGAGATGGATTCCTGTGCATTCTCTCAGCTCAAACTTCTGTTCTCTCAATTTCTTTAACCCAGTATAGCGCAGTTTCTATCATTTCAACAATGTAATCAGTGTAAAAAGTTAATAGTAAGACAGTCTACATCACCATCAACTCTGCTGCCAAGACTAACTCTTTGATATTTGATGGGTATATTCTGCTTACAGCACACACCACTTTGAACTAGAATATCTCAAGCACTCAATAGCCACAGGTGGCTAGTGGTCACCATTGCACTAGCTTAGCATCAAGTTTTTGAAATCAAGGCTACCTTTCAAGGAATGATGAGTGGAATGGGGACAAGTTGAGGTTATAGGGGAAACTAACTCCAAAGAAACAGGTCTAAGCAGAAATAAACGTAAGACTGAATATACTGGGAAGACTATATGCACAGTTCTATATGCCATCACAATAGCATATATTTAATCACCGAAAGGGATATTAAATTTGTTACTACGGTTAACTCTATTTACCAGCAAACATCGCTTCTTCTCTTATTTCTCTTTTTGCGCTTCTCATATTATAATTTGTACTCATGATCATGCAATTAATTCAAATGCAGAAATTTAAATAAGGTTTCCTTCATAACTACTCATCATTAGCCTTGTTCAGTCTTCTATATTTTTGAGAGATGATGTGAAAGGCACATACTGAAGAGATATCTTGTTAAATTCTCTATTTCATCTCTTGAAAATGCAAGTATCCTCACTGGTGGCTTCCTCCTAACACGTCTCTTTCTTTCTGACTTTCTAAAAAATTCCATAACTGATGGGTTTTAAAGATGCAATTGATGGGGGTCATATCACGGGGCTTTTAAAAACCCACATAATTGACAACAAAATACCAATCGGGCTGATACTTGAGGATGCAAGAGAACCACCGGTGTTCACCAAAACCTTAAAGTATACAGAGAAGTAGAAACATACAGTGTGTTTTGTCCACACACCGTACTCAGAAACCTACGTGTGAGGCAGGCTATAATCAAAACAAGAAGAGGCACTTTCACAGATAAACTTCTCAACAAAGTTATGGACTGTCATTACAAAGCCTCTGACTTGCCCTTCTTCCTGGCTCATCACCATCTGGCCCACTGCAACGACCTCCAATAATTCTTTTTTCAAGGTCATAACAACAAATGCATGAGTCTCTTTCTCAGCCCTCAGATCAGCTGTCTGCTCTCTGCCATATCACTTTCTTCCTTAAGTTACGTCTTCTCAGGCAACACTTGTCCTCCCACTCTCTGTCTGAAGCTAGTCATTCTGTCCCCTCTCGTTGACTCCTCTCTGAACAACTGATTACAAAGGAAGACTCTGTCCTCAACTTTCTGCTTGGGCTTTCTCATATTTATCAGTCATGTCCGAGCATTCAACAGCTTCCACACCTCTCCATGGTGACCTTTCAGTTGCCAGTTCCATTCCTTTGCTGGACACCCACACGGAGAACATTGCTTTCAGCAACTGTACTAGATTAGAATCTAATACAATACCAACTGACCATCAGCTCCTGGAACTGTACAATACTGTACAAAGAACAATAAGCAATTCCTTATTGGGCCAAAATCTATCTTATGTGGAAGCAATATAAGGGAAGAGACCACCATTCAACTATTTTTTTTCCACATACAATTCATTTGCTGTTTTACAACTTATGGTTTCAAAGGCGAAAGTGAAAACTGTTAGTTGCTCAGTTGTGGCCTACTCTTTGCAACCCCATGGACTGTTGCCTGCCAGGCTCCTCTGTCCAAGGAATTCTCCAGGCAAGAATGATGGAGTGAGTAGCCATTCGCTTCTCCAGGGGATCTTCCTGACTCAGGGATCGAATCTGTGTCTCCAGCATGGCAGGCAGATTCTTCACGGTCTGAGCCCTCAGGGAAGCCCCATGATTCCAAAGGCTTTAGAATATCACATTTGCATAACTTGTTTGTTGGTATAATAACTTCAGTAGTTCAAATCAAGAGAGAGAGAGAGAGAGAGAGAGATCACACATTCTAAGCTGTTGTGATGATACAATATCTAGCTCTTCTGGACAGCTGGGACTCAGCAATCTGTTTCCTCCAGTTCTGCTGGGTTGGAGAAGGCAATGGCACCCCACTGCAGTACTCTTGCGTGGAAGATCCTATGGATGGAGGAGCCAGGTGGGCTGCAGTCCTGGGGTCACGAAGAGTCGGACACGACTGAGCAACTTCACTTTCACTTTTCACTTTCATGCATTGGAGAAGGAAATGGCAACCCACTCCAGTGTTCTTGCCTGGAGAATCCCAGGGATGGGGAGCCTGGTGGGCTGCCGTCTATGGGGCTGCACAGAGTCAGACATGACTGAAGCGACTTAGCAGCAGCAGTTCTGTTGGGTATTAGAGCATCTTCCCTGAATCTCTGTTACTTTGTGAGGCACCGTGGTTTTTGATCTCTCACAGTCACATTCCTGTGACTTGTGAGCGGCTCTCCTGGACTCCAATCTTTCCTGCTTGGCCACGACACGTTCCCTGTGTGGCCTGCTGTAAGGGATCTCACAGTCACCATGTCCTTTCACCTTTTAAACCCTAGAGATGTGCTCACATTCACCATGGCTTCACTGGATAAGGCCTTTCTTATCCTTTCTTTGGAAGATGTCAGAGGACCCTGGGGGCCAACTTCTTCAAGGGGACGCTCTACCTCACCTGTTTCATCAACTTCCTCGCCCAACTCGAGAGTCTTCCGAATCCTCGGGAAGCACAATGCTCGAGGCTGTGTTTTTGTTCAACTAAGAGACTTTCTTAACATTTGAACAGGTGCTGAGGCCTTCCAGCTTCCTGCCTTTCCCAGTGTTTTTCATCTTTGCACACTTTTTGAAGTTCTCATCATACACTGCTTGTTCAACCTCACCATTGATGATCACACCTTCTTTTGGTTTTTCCCAGGATCTTTTCTTGGCTTTGTAGTCCTTCTCTCACCCTATCACTCACCTGTCACCCGGGGTGGCTTCATCCACTTTGTTCATCTGGAAGAGCCGGGTCGGGGAGACAAGGCACCTCTCAGGGTAGCCATTACTGTTCACCACTTCACCTTCATCCAGGTTCTTTCCCACCACTGACACCTCCTCGGCTCCTGCTCTACTCCTTTCCTTCTTCCTTTAAAACATTTTTTCATTTATTTGTGGCTGCCCTGGGTCTTCCTTGCTGTGTGCAGGGTCTCCTAGCTGCAGTGAGCAGGGACTACTCTCTAGCTGAGGTGCGCGGGCTTCTCACTGTGACAGCTTCTCCTGTTTCAGAGCACAGACTCAGGCTTCAGGAGCTGCAGCTGGCGAGCTCTGGAGGGTGATGCTTTCTGTAGTTGGGGCGCACAGGCTTAGCTGCCCAACAGCATATGGAATCTTCCTGGATCAGGGGTTGAAGTTGTGTTCCCTGTATTGGGAGTCGGATTCTTAACCGCCGAACTACCAGGGTAGTCCGATACTACTTTCTGATGAAGGCTCAGGGGATTTCTAAGACTATGCGTCACATAACATTCAGCATATTGAGGGCGCTCCAAAGGGTGATGCCTGCTGACAAGTTGGTTGTAGAACCCAGGTCCCCTTTCCCATTATACTCTGCTTCTATTTTGTCCCCAAAAATTTACCACTAATTCATGTTTCTAGGCCCAAGGGCTGTACCTCTCTACTCCACTCCAACTATCCATATTCCTGAAGATGGATCTCAGATCATGTCACACGTATAAATGTTCTGAAACTCAGAATTCCAGTAAACCATTTCCTGAGTATAAAAAACATCATTCTAGCTCTCCCCTTTCCTTTCCATCTTTGCATCTGCTCATCATGACCCCATGTCCAGGGTTCTTCATCACTCACTAAGGTTAGCAGAAGAGTTTCACTGGCTTCATTCCATTTTCCTGCTGGTCTGCCCTAGTACCGTTGACACTTGATTCATCATCAGTGCTTACAACCAGCTACGACTCCATGTGTTCTCCATGCCCTGACTAGGCTGTTCCAGCCCAAACCTCTTCTATCTGGGAGACCCCTTGACACCCAACTGCCACACTGTGCCCCTTGGGAACATATTAAGCACCTTCTGGATTCTCCTGTGTCTAGCCTAGACCTGAAATGTCTAGTTTTAGGAGACAGTGGGGGTGTCTCCTAAGAATCAGAGGAATACATGTCGCCCTGTATTTCAGGGATGTTCTAATTCAAAACTTTCCAGAAACAAAAATTATATCCTAAAAGATGCAAAATTATTTGGGACAAGACGAAGTAGATAAGGAGAGAATGACGCAGAAAAAAGATATCACGGCATTTAACAAAAGAGCTAGCCAGGAAGTATCTAGGATGCGGTATTTGGAATTAGCACAACCTTTCACTGGCATGAGAACACTGCTCTAAATTCCCAGGGCTTTGTTCAAGCATAGCAGAAAGGACTGGAGTTCTGTCATTGTACTCAAATCACGACCTAGGGGGGAGGGACACAATATCTCACAGAATAAAAAAAAAAAGTATACATGATTCATCAAGTTCTTCAATAAAAATATGTTTTAGAAATTACCCAGTTCTGAATCATCCTTCAAAAATCACATAGTCTTTTCATTGGGGATGGATCTAGCTAAATAAGAATCTCTCCCTCAGTCACCATTCGACTGTGGACTTAGGAATTGCCACTTAGATTTGTAAACAAGGCTTAGCTTCATTACTGTAAATCAGTTTGCCAGGGCTCACTGCTCCTAAGAAAACCGAAAGAAGTGAATTTCTGGACTTCCAAGGAAGAGGTTTGGGGCAGCAAATTACTGCATTAAAGCTTATATATATATATACCAAAAGGTACATCATGAACTATTTAGCAGAGAAATTGGAAAATCCTGATCTCACTCTCTAATCTAGTCTCTTATGATGGTGGTGTCTAGGTTTGGCCCTAGTTATCTGCGTTCTGTTTCATCTGCTGATTTGTTGTTGTTTTTCAGTTGCTCAGTCATGTCTGGCTCTTTGTGATCCCCTGGACTATAACCTGCCAGGCTCCTCTGTCCATGGGATTCTCCAGGCAAGAATAATGGAGTGGGTTGCCATGCCCTCCTCCAGGGGATCTTCCTGACCCAAGGATCAAACTGGCGTCTCCTGCGTTGGCAGGTGGGTTCTTTACCACTGCGTCACTTGGGAGGCCCCACCCCTGGTGGTGCTCACAAGTAAAGGGAAAGGAATTACTGTGGATCTCTATGGTAATGGAACATAAAGCCCACATTTTAACAAATCAATAACGACTTGATACTAAGGGGGTACTGGAGTCTGTTTAAAGATACTACAAAAGTCTGTTCTATTCATCTGTCTCTTTTGCTGTCTTGCATACAGAGTTATCATTACCATGTTTCTGAGGGAGTGGGAGAGGGTGGGAGGATTTGGGAGAATGGCACTGAAACATGTATACTATCATGTAAGAAATGAATCGCCAGTCTATGTTCGATACAGGATACAGGATGCTTGGGGCTGGTGCACGGGGATGATCCAGAGAGTTGATATGGGGTGGGAGGTGGGAGGGGGGTTCAGGACTGGGAACTCATGTACACTCGAGATGGATTCATGTCAATGTATGGCAAAACCAATACAGTATTGTAAAGTAAAATAAAGTAAAAATAAAAATTAAAAATAAAATAAAATAAAAAATAAAATAAATAAATAAAGATACTACAGAAACCGTGGTGGGGGGCCTGGAACTAAGGTCAGTTAAAAGATTTGTACAACTTAAAACTATCCATGAACACCTTCCTCAATAATGTAAGTATCAAAAAACTATTTCCATATTGACCAAATCAGTGTCATATAACAGAATGAGAACTAGGCTATTCTTGAACCTAGCGATTTTCTTTTATCACTGCAACTTCAATCATGGATGTAAATGAAAATTTCTGCTCACTTTGCTGCTTTTCTGCTTGACTGAATTTTGTAATGAAAACGTCTGTCCCTTTCTAACAGAGTACAGGCATCATTCAGATTCTACTCACCAGGCAGAGGGTGAATGCATTTGTTTAGATGCAAGATCACTTAAATATGCATCACTACACGCTACGGCCCACTTAGGAATGCTGCAGTTTAAAATGTTCCTTAGCAATAAGGCAAAGGCATCAAGAGGCAGCAAACATTTTTTAGCAAGTTCTTCCCATCTGAACACAGCTAGCCCTGCCCTCCTTTCCTGGCTCCCCTCAACTAGAAAGCAGTGGAACTCTGCCAAAGCTCATTCCGTGACCTAAACATCTTCCGGGTCAATGGTCCACAGTCACATGACACTCCATCTTCAGCTGACCTCTCCAGGGAGCAAATATTTTGAAGAGCAAGAATTCCAGGCATGCAAAAGCTCAGGCTTTGAATCAAAACTAAGTCTGAACAAGCTTTTCAAAGGAAGGCCTTGCTGCCCAGAAAAGGCACACAAAACGTGTTTGAGATTTAACGTTTATAAACGAGGAAATTATATATGATTAAGGCTTTCAAATAGAGCAGTAATTTCAGGGTATCTCTCATTCCAAACACTACAGTTTCTGTCTTTCATTCAAAATTGTAAAGATGATTAAAAAGTAGACCAAAGGAAAATTATACTGAAGGTCTCAGCTGTTTTAACCTGGAAATGTTGTGGTTTTGGGAAAATGCTGATGAAAGACTCGATTTTTGGTAAGAATAGCTGGTTATTGGAATCATCTAGAAAAGTATGTGATTTGCTATTTTCTGGCCCAAAGTAGGCTTTCTAATAATGCAATCAGGCTAACAGGTCATTGGATTTACATTATATAAAGTTCGAGGTTACCCACTTAACATTTTAATGTAGTGTTTTCTCAAGGTCACCTTTCCACAAGGCATGTCTGCCTTTCTCCTAGTCAAGAGAAGCACAAGGTCGGTTCCCCCTCTTGGCTTGACACCCTTCCCATTCACGCTATTACATGATTTCTAGATGTTTCATTTTTGATTGATGTTCAAACTGTCTGGATATTTCAAAGCCTTAGCTTTTAAATTTCCCTAACCATGGACTTGGCTATTTATACAAAGCCTTGCCTGCATGCTCAGTTTAGAAAATACCTAATGTAAAAATCTATATACAGAAGGTCATCTCTTTGGCAAGACAGGGCTGATGTACTGAAAAGTCAACTGTACACCAAGTCAGTACAAAAGATATCTTAACAACAGTTCTCATATGCAAATGAACAGTCCACTATTTATTGTTGCTTTTCAGTTGCTAAGACACGTCTGACTCTTTGGGAGCCCATGGACTGCAGCACGCCAGTCTTCCTTGGCCTTCACTGTCTCCCAGTGGTGGTAGGGCTTAGTCACTCAGTCGTGTCTGACCCTTGTGACTCCATGGACTGTAGCCTGCCAGGCTCCTCTGTCCACGGAATTTTCCAGCCAAGAATAGAGGAGTGGGTTGCCATTTCCTTCTCCTGCAGTTTGCCCAAATTTATGTCCATGAAGTCAGTGATGCTATCTAACCAGCTCATCCTCTGCTGCCCGCTTCTTATGTGGGTTTTCTTGGAATCTGAGCACTTGATAAGACTATCCTACCATTTTTGAATCATTCAGGCAGTTGGTTAATTAACATAGTACTACATTAGGACTGTTTTTCATGCTTTGCTTCTAGATGATATAATTTTCTCCTTCCCAGTTATAAAATATTAATCCAAATGGAAGATCTCCTCACAGTGTAATATGGTAATTCCAACACTGATATCACAACTATACAAAAAAATATATTTTGTAAAAAATTTATATTTAAGTTAAAATATTGAAAAATGTTTTGTAAAGTCAAATTTTAAAAGAGAATTTGCTTGACTGCATATCTTCATTTCTTTAAAAGGTGTGAGAAATGACTGCATGAATCTTTCCCAGAGACTTAAGTTTGATTCATCTTATTCTTACATAGGAGTTGTCTTAACCTGCAGAAAAGCCAAGAAAAACAGAACAACAAAAGCCCTTGATGATGGTGGGGGTACTTTTGCATAAACAGCTATGTTTCTGCATTGAACTCATTCAAATTCAATTAATTCCTTTGCATGAAATCAAGAGTCCAGGCACCATTCAGAAAAGCTGAAAACTATCTTATCTTTTGCCTCAAATAGGTTTTCACCCACCAAATAAATGATACAATAAACCAACAGGGAAAAATAAAAGATGCATTCCCATGCTCATGTGCTTTAATCTAAGATGCCCAAATCCTTCATTTACTGGTAAGGAAACCTCATATACATCTTAGAGGAATGTCCATGAAAGCTAAAAGCCAATATTCTGCACAGTATTAGCAATATACTGCACGCTCTTACCCTGAAGGGGCAAAGCTAATTATCAAGATCTGGGAGTCACAGCAAGTCTGATGGCCAATAAGTACTTGGAGGCCTGGCCTGGATTTAATAACTCAGGATTCATTAAGCCAGGCCTTTGAGAAACCAAGGCACTGATGAGGTTTCCTAGTAAGGGTACTGTGAGAAAATGAACAACCCAGGAGGACTCATAAACATCAGTATTGAGAAGGCTGCAGAAAAAATGAGCCAGAGGAAGAATGGCAATCAGCAGAGATTGACAAAGCCAAGAGCACAATAAGGGTGTGGGGAGAAGGCAGTGATCAGCAGGGATAGATACTGCTGAGACGCTGAGAAGGACAGAAAAATGTCTGAGCCAAGACCTCATTCACCGGAGCTGAAGGGCTAGATGCTTGACAACAGCTGACTGGAGGGAGGTGAATGCTGCAAAGATAAAACAGGAATGGCTGACTGGCGTATCAAGAAGCACAGCTGTCAATGGGTAGAGCAAGGGTGGATGTTAAAGACACGGGATTACGTTACTGACATGAGGACCCAGGGGTTTCTGATGGACAGGAAAGTATGAGAAGGCTAAAAATTGCTGAGATAGCAAATGAAATAAAGAGCCTACTGACCAAAGGTCATAATGAAGTCAAAGATCAGATACAGTGAAGTGAGAGAACTTACGAAGATAATTCGTGCCCTGGTGTGTCTGTGCTCAGCTGTGTCTGACTCTTTGCAACCCCAGACGGATCATTGAGGCTACTGTATTAAATATGCTTAGAGAATGCAGAGTATCATAAGCCCTGATTAACAAGTTATTCTACTTTCAGTAAAGCCAGAGGAAAGAGTCACTTGATCCACTCACAGAAATCTAGCAACCTAGAGCTAAGGAAGCTATCATACAATAAAGAAGATCTTCAGTGGCAGCCAAAAATGATTCCTCAAACCCCAAACAAGGTTGGACCATATTCTGTCAAAGCAGTTAAGACTGAAGGGGAAGATTTGGGGGAATTCCAGCTGGGTAATGTTTTTGAAAATACATGTACCCTTAATTAATAAATAAATAAGATGTCCAAATTTTAGTGTTTTGAGAATATTTAAACCTCTAAAAGGGGAGTAATTAATATCTATACATCAAACACCTACTCAGTACCATATTCACCTCATCACTTAAAAAAGGCATTTCAATATGATAGGAATTAATGATTAGTTTACATACAGATTATCCTAACTCTTAAGATACAACACAAAAATCTGAAATAAGCTTTTAGATTTCATTATCATTATAAATGATACTTAGAAGTGGATTTCTGTTAAAATAATCCTTTATTATTAACATTAAAAGCTAAACATAAGGACACTGTCCCCAAAGAATCTAATGGTATGTTTCATTTCTGAATTCAGATGCCTCTGATAACATTGGTATCAACCTTTAAAATATAACAGCTTTAAAATATAATTTTACCAGCATAATGCGTTTATTCAGGAATAGCAGAGGAATTGCAATTTGGGACAATTAAGCTATAGCAAAAATCAGACTAGCCTGGCAAATGAAGGAGAGGAAGGTTACTTTATACAGGAAAATAAGGAAGTCAGGAGTGGCTGATCTAACAAAAGACCATTGAAGGAAAATGGAGCTTTCAGGGCGGGGGATGGCTTTTCATTTGCCGGGTTGCAGAGTCTTACATTGACTGCGCCTGTGGTTGGGCCAGGAGAAAATCTTTCTTCCTCCTGGTGTAGTATCAGAGACATTCATTCCTACTCAGAAATGTAAAGCTGGGACAGGTGGTGTGTGCATGAGAGCTCCCACTTCAGGGATGCCTGACTCCATTTTCTTTCTTTTAATTTAATTAAAAATTATTTTATTTTATGGACGAGTTGCACAGCATGTGGTAGATCTTAGTTCCCTGACCAGTGATCGAACCCGCACTTCCTGCAGTGGAAGTTAGGAGTCTCAAGCACTGAACCACCAAAGAAGTCCCCTGACCCATTTTATTTTATTTTACTGAGATTTGAAAAGAATTTTTGTTTTAAGTAAAAGATACTCTCAAGAGAGTCAGAAAGCAAATCCCCTCAAAAGGAGAAAATATTTGCATGCATATTTCCATAAAAGAATTCCAATCTAGTAAATCCTACAAATTAAGGAGAAAAACAACAAACTTTTTAGAGAAATGAGTGAAAAACTTAACGCAGGCTTTTAACAAAAGAGGATATCCAAATGGGTGAGTAAGCTTATAAAAACTATTCAAAGTTATAAATCATCAGGAAAACACTAATTAAAACCACAATGGAAGGTTAAGGTGAGGGAGGGATCTGATTCTATCTTAAAAGAGGCTTTCTTTTATTAATTTTAACACTGTCTTTAAACTAGGTATGTCTAGGTTAGACCCTGTTCCTCAGAAATAAGAGTTTAATGTTCTCTAAGCCAGGTTAAAACAAACAAACAAACAAAAAAACCCGAAATCTTATTTTCTACCTATTCGGAGATTCTTAGGTTACTTCTTGGTTGTTAAATAAAACCTGTTCTTCCTCTATTGATCAGTATTTATTTCTGTAATCTTGTAGATTCATTCAGGCATGTGAAATTATGGTTTTATAACCTTTGTCTTCCTAGTGATTAGGCTATTCCTTCTAAGTTTTCTTTCCTTTAAAAATATTCAGCTAACTCCTCAATCCATTCATTGAATATGCACTTATTCAACATACCACGACATACTTAAAACTCTTGAAATATGTTTCAGTGAATGAAACAAAAATTTCAGCTTTCAGAGAGCTAACATTTCTGCTTAAAAACAATTATTTCCAAAGTTACCAGCACTGCAGGAAAGCCTTCTTAGTCTTCAGCACCACATATTGTTTATTCTCAATATTGCTGTACAATTATTCTTTTCCCTCAAAAGGCCCTCAAATCCACTAATTTAAAACTTTCTCCAACCTATAACTTTCTTCTGGATTTGCTATTTAAATTCAAAAGATGTTGAGGCACTAAATGAACAGGTTACTAGAATTTATGGAAATATTACTCCAGAGTATAAGGAGTTTTTCCTCTAATCTAACTGTACCATCTATTTAAAGAACTGGCATAATTAAAGGCTTAAAACCACATTGACTATTCGATATTTTTCCAGACACCACATAAATGAAACAATCAAATGAATTCAATGTCTTTGTGAATAAAAATGTGATTTCTATATTATTCCAACATTCAAAGAACGAAGATCATGGCATCTAGTCCCACCACTTCATGGTAAATAGATGGAGAAAAAGTTGAAACAGTGACAGGTTTTATTTTCTTGGGCTCCAAAATCACTGGGGACAGTGACTACAGACACGAAATTAAAAGACACTTGCTCCTTGGAAGAAGAGATATGACAAACCTAGACAGTGTATTAAAAAGCATAGACATTACTTTGCCAACAAAGGTCCATCCACATAGTCAAAGCTATGGATTTTTCCAGTAGTCATGCACAGATGTGAGATTTGGACCATAAAGAAGGCTGAGCACTGAAGAATTGATGCTTTAGAACTGTGGTGCTGGACAATACTCTTGAGGAGCCCTTGGACTGCAAGGAGATCCAACCAGTCCATCCTAAAGGAAATCAGTCCTGACCATTCATTGGAGGGACTGATGCCGAAGCTGAAGTTCCAATAGGTTGGCCACTTGATGCCAAGAGCCAGCTCTTTAGAAATGACCCTGATGCTGAGAAAGACTGAGGGCAAGAGGAAAAGAGGGCAACAGAGGATGAGATGGTTGGATGGCATCACTGACTCAACAGTTGTTAATCTGAGCAAACTCTAGGAGATAGTTAAAGATGGGAAGCCTGGTGTGCTGCATTTCACGGAATCGCAAAGAGTCAGACATTAGTCACTAAGTCAGACTTAGTGACTGAACAACAACAAATACTATTTCAAACTTAAATAATCAACAATCTTAGTTCTATTCTAACTTGCCAACAATATGTACCAATACTACCAATACAAATTAGGGTCCCCAGAACACATTTTCTAATTCATATCTCTCCATATGCCTTAGGATCCATACCATGCCTCATCCTCTTTCCAGGAACCTCCACTGTACACTCCAGTTTTACCTCCTATTTTTACAGCAATCGCTCATCTTACAGAAAAAGTTGTTACACCTGGTAGTAAAGAAAATCATTAACTGGAATTAGAAATTTCAACACAATTGTGTTTAGGAGAAAACTTCTGGGGAAGAGGAGTGGAGTTTTGATGATGCTGTGCTTGGGTCCTTGAACAAATCACTTGTCGTGAAATCAGCAGAGAGGACCAGCATGTTTCCAGAGCAAAAACAGTCACAACTACAAACCTCTACAACATCTAAAACAGTGGAATTCTGCCCTAAATTCTGTAAAATAGGTATAAAATATATAAAAGTAATTTTATATACAGAGAGTCATAAGTTTCACCCAAGGAGACTCAAACATCTTCTAAAGTTGGTACATAAGCTCAGCTCCGTGAAATCACAGTTTAACTCTATCCAACTCAAAGTAAGCTCAATAAAGACACCTCTAACACTGGTTTCACTCACAACTTCTGATCTTAAAAGAAAATTTCTAGATTGAAAATAACGCCTGCAAGCCTAAACTCAACTTCTTCCTGCCACAGGCCAACTTGATAAATTTCTCTGTAGCAAAAAGAGGTAGCTGTGTCTCTACAGAGTTTATTGCTGAACTCTGTACTTAAGTAGTACTGAGTTAATAGTATACAATAGTATTTTCTTTGACTTTTCCCCCTTCCAGTCTTCTGTATGTGAAGGTGAGTCCATTCCTCCCCTTCCCACGTTCCTTCCAGTATACTTTCATTATGTCTACGGCATCTGTACTGCTCAGACCGGGGGAATGGCATCTCCTTTCCTTTCCTCTTACAACTGTTTGCTATCTTTTAAATTTGGCTTTTTGTTTACATAAGTTAATCCTCGCCCCATTTTTATATTTGCTTCATTTTCTCTGCACCCATCAGTACTGCATCTTTTGTGAACTCTGTAACAGAATTCTACAACCACTCTTAAGTACAGGCAGGTCCATCAGTGCTATTTTTTCCCTGGAGCCCTCCCTCCTGGGATCCGCCCCATTCTCCTCCAATCTGGACTGGCTTCTCTCCAGACTGCGCACAGCTGTTGCCTTGGGACTTCCCTTCACATCAGGTTTCACAGCTAAAGCCTGAGACTCAATGACAGGGGGGATAAAAAAAGAAGGACACATTGCACCACCAGCAAGAGCTGACATTTATCAAGGGATGTAGAAGAGAGGGAAAGTTTAATGAAGCTGCTTGTGACTAGGGTGATAAACAAAGATAACAATTTATTTCTCGACTCTACATTGAGAGCTTGCTCTGTTGAGTACTAAAATTTGAACACGTCATCATATCCTTTGATACTGAAATTGAAATACATCTTTACTCGGGCTTCACATGGACTGTCATCTTTATAACATTTCTAACATTCATGATTTTTTCTTTCTGTGCATACTTTATGCCTCAATGCTGTATGGTCAATTCTTTCATGATATACAAATATGAAACTACTTTTTTAAAAGGTGCTAAACTACCTCAGAGAAATTATTTCCCCAAATTTCACTTCACTAAGCTTGAAATAACTAGCCTTTCCCTTTCTAAGAAATATAGTTATACTTTAATGGGTACTATTCGGAGATATTATAGAGATATGCTGTCCCTAATTCACAGGATCAAAACTAAAATTTTTTAAGTCCACAAAAAAGCATTTCTCAGTTCTTTTCCTAAAGAAGAAATACATCAAAAATGTCCTATACTTTGTGATGGCATTAAGTCCATGTCTAATATATTTTACATATTATTTATATAAAATTTAAAATGCATCTAGCTAATTAAAATATAATGGAAATGAGGGCTTTGAGGTATAGTCTGAGTTAACTAACTGAATTCCATTTGTTACACTGGGTTTAAGCCACTTTCCTGTCCTAGGAAACATAACAATACTTGTCTGTACCACTCTGAAAGTTTTTCTGACATATTCTCTTTCTGGTTACAGTTATTCATGTGGTATAAGCTAAACATGGTACCCCAACTGTCATATACAAGTTATATTTTCCACTCTAGTTCTTTGAAAAGTTATTTGCTAGAAAAAACAGTAAACAAAATCAAAAAAGATCTCAAATGTGTTGTTTTGGGAAATAACATGATGGAATTGAGTTGTAAACACAAAAAGGAAATTCAGTTTCCCTTCTCTGTTGTAGGTAGAAAGTGATGGTAAAGCAGCAAACCACTTAAAAAAGATGTTCCCAGAGTGCAAAGAGAACTCTGATGGACGTCCATTTCTTTCTTGATTCCCTATCATAATCACTTCAACTCAGCCACACCAGGAAAAGTCTATGAGGAAAGACACAGCATGAGGTTAAAAGCTGGAAATATTATGGTCCAGTGTATTAAATTTATGTTAAAACAGCAAGCCAACAATTTCCAAGATGAAATTATGCAGATGTAACTAGGAAGCAGCTGTTTTCTGGTTGGCACAGAAAAGTATATGTTTCCAGACCATCAGATCTGATATGATAGTACTGATTCCAAATACATAAAGAAATTAAAAACTCAAAATATCTTACATCCACTCTAGCTGATGTGTCACTAAATCTAAAGGCATTTTTGCTCTTTTTAAATAAGGTAGGTGGGTAGGTTTAGTTGCTAAGTTGTGTCTGACTCTTTGAGACTCCATGGACTGTAACCCACTAGGTTCCTCCGTCCATGGGATTTCCCAGGCAAGAATACTGGAGTGGGTTACCATTTCCTTCCCCAGGGGATCTTCCTCACTCAGGTATGGAACTCAAGTGTCTTGTAGTACAGGCAGACTCTTTACCGACTGAGCCACCAAGGAAGTTACTTTTTAAATAAAGTAGGTGAAAATGTGACCATGTGAAACTTAAATTCCATGTGACTTTTTCACTTTCTTGGATGTAAGCATGTGTCTGTCTCTTTATATAAATGGAAACAATCTAAAAACAATAGAAAAAAATAAAAGCAATAAAAACAGAATATACTTTTCATGAGTTCAGTTCAGTTCAGTTCAGTTGCTCAGTCGTGTCCGACTCTTTGCAACCCCATGAATTGCAGCACGCCAGGCCTCCCTGTCCATCACCAACTCCAGGAGTTCACTCAGACTTGCATCCATCGAGTCAGTGATACCATCCAGCCATCTCATCCTCTGTCGTCCCTTCTCCTCCTGCCCCCAACCCCTCCCAGCATCAGTCTTTTCCAATGAGTCAACTATTATTGAGGTCATAACTTACTTGTATGAAGAACCTCTAATAAGCTCAACTTAAAAAAAAATTTCATATCCCATTATCTCTTGGAGAGAGTCACAATACATATAATACAACTCAAACAGTGCTAATATTTCATATAAAAACGGCAACCAGAGCAGCAGATGATTCCAGAGTTTCTACTCATTTTTTTTTTTTTTTTGCTTATAATTGAATTATTAGCCTTTACTGGACAGTGGCAAATGCAGAAAAGCATCAATTTCAATAATGGATCTATGACACCAGGAAAAGTAGTAATCCAAATGGAAAGGAGTCAAATATTTTGCAAAGAAAATATTCTCCTTGAATAATAATGATGTGCTTGAATCTTATATAAGATAATTAATAAAATGTTCAAATGACTAAGACAATCTTACTGTCTGGTGCCTGAGGCATAACTAAAAGCAAAGCGTGAAATGAGAAAGCCAGCTGACTCCCAAGAGAAATCATCTACTTCATGGGAAGAAAGTGACAACAGCAACCTAATATGCTTTCTCCATCCAGACAAGGGATACCAGACGCTGCAGAGCAGGGATGCCCACGGCAAATACATGGCTTAGAGAAAAACAGCCTAGTGTAGCACTTTCCCTGCACCTGATACGGTCAGGAAGGTTACATGCTGAATGTGACAGGCATTTTTCTCTCTTCTAGCTTTGTTTTGACTTTTAATGTGCTTAATATTAAAGACAATCTTTTTGCTTTCTTGGTAGTGACCATCTGAGAATTACCTTTAGTAAAATAATCTCTTCTGTGTAAAAGATTTATTTGGATACAGCCAGAAATTTTAGATGGTACTTATGGTAATGCTAAACAGCAATTCTTTATTCAAGCAGGAAGTAATGCATAAATGTTCCTGTGTGCCCAGTCACTCAGTGGTATCCAACTCTGCGACCCCCTAGACTGTAGCCCTCCAGGCTCCTCTGTCCATGAGATTTCCAGGCGAGAACACTGGAATGGGTTGCCATTTCCTCCTCCAGGGGATCTCCCTGACTTAGGCATTGAATCCATGTCTCTTGCATTGGCAAGCAGATTCTTTACCAGTGAGCCACCTGAAACTGGAAAGACTGATGCTGAAGCTCCAATACTTTGGCCACCTGATGTGAATAGCCAACTCATTGGAAAAGACTCTGATGCTAGGAAAGATTGAGGGCAAGAGGAGAAGGGGGTGGCAGAGGATGAAATGACTGAATGGCATCACCGATTCAATGGACATGAGCTTGGGCAAACTCTAGGAGATGGTGAAGGACAGGGAAGCCTGGCATGCTGCAATTCATGGAGTCAGACATGACTTAGCGAGTGAACCACAAATCACAGCTGAGAAGCCCCGTATATAAGAAGGTTGCCTCTCCCTACCATAAACTGGAAACCTGATCACACGCAGAGAACCATGGAGCTTCTAGGGATATAGCTGTGGCCTTTACGAGACATATCGACAGTGGGTTTTTTTTTAGGTGTTAAGGTACTGCCTCCAATTCATAGGCTTTCCTCTATGATTTGATTTTATAAATCAGGTGGTTATTGGCTCTAATACAATTTTCTGCTGATACTGGAAGGAAATCTGGATTGCAAATCAAAAATCCTTGGGCTTTGGTCCTGATTCTACTGCTAAACTGATGTGTGAGTTACTGCAAGAAATTCAGTCTCGCTGACTTCCAGTATTTGTACCAGTGAAGTGAGACCAAAAAATCCAACATCACCTGCCTCACAGAGTAAGTATTTCAATGGGTGCCCTGTGCAACTAGGTTGATAACCTCTCTGTGTAACAGATGTCAAATCTAGGCAGGCACAAAGAGAGAAGGAAAGAAGAAAGGAACAAAAGGGAAAGGAAGGGAAGAAACCTGGACAAACAATATTCAAACTATTGGGACCATGCAGTATGAATGGAATTTTAAAAATGCATAAATTACACACGTTTTTCCATTCCTTTTCCCGAAAACAAGACACACTGTGCATATCATTGGGGTTATATTATGTACCACCTTTTGTAATACTTTTAGTTACAGAATGAAATTTTTCCTTTTGCAACAACACGAATAGATCTGGAGGGTATTAATGCTAAGTGAAGTAAGTCAGACAGAAAAAGACAATTACTGTATGATACCACTTATATGTGGACTCTGAAAGATACAACAAACCCATGAATAAAACAAAAGTGAAGCAGACTCACAGATAAAGAGAACAAACTAGTGGCTACCAGTGGGAAGAGGGAAAAGGGAGGGACAGTATAGGGGTAGGGAAAAAAACGGCTTGTTATGGGATTATATGACATCATGACTGTGAAACTTTTGAAAATTGTAAAGCACTATAGAATTTCCCTGGTGGCTCAGCTGGCAAAAAATCTGCCCGCCATGTGGGAGAGCTGGGTTCGATCTCTGGGTTCGATCATGAAGATTCCCTGAAGAAGGGAATGGCAACCTGCTCTAGTATTCTTGCCTGGAGAGAATACTTTGTATTCTCTCCTCTAACATGGATTGAGGAGCCTGGCAAGCTCTAGTCCAATGCGGTTGCAGAGTTGAACACAACTGAGCAACTAACACTACTACTACACAATTTAAAGAATATTTTGTTCAATTTGAAAAATTAGGGAAAAAAAAAAAACTGATGGAAAATTTGCCATCACCTAGGAGTGAGGCAGTATGTACAATCCTTCATTCTAATCTAATCCCATGGACAGAGGAGCCTGGTAGGCTGCTGTCCATGGGGTCGCTAGGAGTCGGACATGACGGAGCAACTTCACTTTCACTTTTCACTTTCATGCATTGGAGACGGAAATGGCAACCCACTCCAGTGTTCTTGCCTGGAGAATCCCAGGGACGGGGGAGCCTGGTGGGCTACCGTTTATGGGGTCGCACAGAGTCGGACACGACTGAAGCGACTTAGCAGCAGCAGCAGCAAGCTCAGTAACAAAGTTGGAGGCATCGTGTGTTCCACTTGTCAGTCATGTTAAGGTCTGATTTTGGGTTCAGTAGAAAAATGCAGGGATTCATAAAATGAGAAAACATGAGAAAAGACTCCTGTAGGCCCGGTGAAGTCTATAATGTGGATATAAGCCTACTAGAAGTATATAATGATCATCTAGCCCCATAGTAGTCAAGAGGAGGTGGTGTTGATGCGCTAAGTTAACACCAGATACTATACCCGGCCTGGGAAAGTGGCTCAACACATCACAAGTGTTGTCTTCTGCAATTAGGAACAAGGAAACTCTGTAACTGCCAAGTGTTTAAGAATCTGGGTTTGCATATTTTCTTTATCATAAATCCACCAGATGAAATCTTCATTCACTGGAGATTAGCCCAGTTGCCTATTAATGTCTCAAAGTATGTGCAGGCATCTACAGTAATCAATAGGTTCTTACAACATTCATGTTTGACCCAGGTATTACAGAACCTTTGTCATTCTGAATTTCTAAGTTTGCTGTTGGCGACTTTTTTTTTAAAGACCCTTTTTCGTTTTTACAAGACATTATTGGAATGTGTATCAATACTTGTCCACATCATTCTCAGATAAACCCTATGTCCTTATTTACAGTCACCTTGCCAATGAATATACTTCTGGAAAACATCTAGATGCTGGCTATCAGATCAAAGGCTGCTGATTTCCCTATTGCCTAGCTGCACTAAAAAAAAAAAAAAAAAAAAAAAATCAAGCAGGAAGAAACTAATAACCAAGAAAGATTAAATGTGGAGTATGACAGTGTTTCCAGAGGAAAAAACACAATACTACATAAAGCAACTCAGTTTTTAGAACAACAGTTTGAAGTAAAAGTTAGTAAAAAGTGAAAGCACACTTTTAAATCTGAGTGATCAAACTGCTTCCTCCAGTTTGATGTAAGCAGAATAACAAAATTTGCTCAACTCTAATTCCCCAATTATCATCAAACAGGAAGAGTAGTGGGCTATTGTAGAAAGCACTTTTTAAGAATTAGCAAAATGCACATTAGGCTCTCTCTTCTATGAGGTCTATGTCAAGAAACATACAAGGTGTGAATTCTACTAATTCAGACAATTCGGGTATGGGAGAATCACCTACAGAAATCGGTGAAACTAACATTTCTGGGCCCCACCACCAGACATTTTCATTCAGCAGTTGTAGAAGAGGCCCACGATTTTTAATTAAAATATACACATTAGATAAATTCATTCTGAGGCTGGAAGCCTGGAAATACTGCTCCTTTATTGTTAGGACACAGGATACTTTAATAAGAGTCCAAAACATAGTCTAATACAGAGTGGCAATATGCTGAAGGAAGAGCCTGCATATCTGGTCTAATATTTAGAGCATCCTTCCCGTTCATGCCCACAGCCCACAGCCCATCAACGCCAGCGCCAAGGCCAGCCAACTCACCCAGGCAGCGGTAGGGAATGACCATGTGTGCATGAGTCTTGCACTGCTTCCGGCCCCTCTTGCACCAGTTCTGGATGGTCACTGGCTGGTTGGCTTCCACCACATTGGTGATCTGTAGTTCAGGGTAGACCTGGGAGAGCACACAGAGAGGGTACATTGTTACCTGAGGTGGGGCTGGCACACAAGCACCCGATGAACCGCGGCTGCTATCCCAAGGGCTCGAGATATATAGATATATATACAGGCTGGCTCTATACATTCAGGCTGGCTCTATATATTCGGTAGTCAAGTTTGGGCTTCCCTGGTGGCTCAGATGGTTAAAAAAAAAATGTGCCTGCAATGCAGGAGACCTGGGTTCGATCCCTGGATTGGGAAGACCCCCTGGAGAAGGGAATGGCAACCCACTCCAGTATTGTTGCCTGGAAAACTCCATGGGTAGAGGAGCCTGGTCGGCTGCAATCCATGGGGTCACAGAGAGTTGGACACGAAAGAGCAACTAACACTTTGGGGAATTCAGGGTGAAGAAAATGATCGTCCACTCAAAACATGATGCAATCTAACTTTTACTTTACATATACTCCTACTTTATAAGCACCCATTCCAGCTTAACATTTTTTTTTCTTTTTTTAAATTTATTTGGCTGTGCTAGGTCTTAGCTGCAGCACATGGGATCTAGTCCCTGACCAGGATTCGAACCTGGGACCTCTGCATTAGGAGTGCATAGTCTTAACCACTGGACCACCAGAGAAGTCCTTTAACCTGTTTTCTAGTGGTTTTGTGGCTTAGGCACTAAGCCATGTCCGACTCGTATGACCCCATGGACTGTAGCCTATCAGACTTCTCTGTTCAAACATATTTTCTAGGGGAGATAAAAAAGAAAGGGAGGAGGTGCGAGCGTGCTAAGTCACTCAGTCTGGTTCAGTGTGACCCCATGGACTGTAGTCCATTGGGGTGGGGGGCTCTTAAAAGTATGGGGTATTTCAATGCAAAGTAAATGGGTGTGAAGATAGTCTGTAATGCCCAAAATAATTTTTAAAACTATTTTTTTTAATTTATTTGACTGTACCAGGTCTTAGTTGCAGCACATGGAAACTAGTTCCCTGACCAGGGATCAAACCCCAGACCCCTGCACTGGGAGCATAGAGGCTTAGCCACCGGACCACCAGGGATATCCCCCCTAAATAATGTTATGGTAAATACACCTGAGAATATTACCATGACTGAAATTCAACCCAACCCTGTCTTAGTCAACCAGGCAAATATTTCACACACAGGATATGACACACAGCAAGATCTCTCTATAAAAATT
This sequence comes from Aepyceros melampus, assembly GCA_006408695.1. Classification (NCBI taxonomy): domain Eukaryota; kingdom Metazoa; phylum Chordata; class Mammalia; order Artiodactyla; family Bovidae; genus Aepyceros; species Aepyceros melampus. The sequence continues at coordinate 114,032 of SJXQ01007908.1, read as the reverse complement.
CCTCTCTTTGTTCAGAGTAATTTACATAAGAATAATTTATCAAACAGTTATCGTGAATGTTCTTTAGATAAAGAACTGCATTTATGAATCTCTTCCCTTGATAACTAACTACAGCTCTTCACTCTGATTACTGTTCTCAATAAATCATAGTGTTTACTGAACACTCAGAAGAAATGTAAATTTGATAAACTAAAATGGGTTTATGAAAATATCAGATCACTTCTATTTATTAATAATAATGAGAAGAGATTTGAAGGAAAAACAGAAACATAAAAATTTGTTTCTAAAATGGTCTTGCCCTTGTATAAATCTTGCATTTCACCAGAGTTGCTATTTTGCCAGTTAAATACAATGAAGAGAGAAAATATAAGAGAACTGAGGATAGAAGCAGGAAATGGTTATAATGATGGATTATAATAGAATCTAAAGTGGGGATGTAGGAAGGGTGGGATACACAGTTCAAAGACTGTAGTATCAGGACTTCCCTGGTGGTCCAGTGGCTAGGACTCCAGCAGGGGGCCTGGCTTTGATCCCTGGTCAGTCCCCTCAATTAAGATGAAAGATCTCACATGCAGCAACTAAAACCCATCACAGCCAAATCGATGTAGTATCAATGAGTCCTGCTGTGGACTACAGAATTCTGTCCTAAAGGTACCAAAAAAAAAAAAAGTGGGTTGGATAGAAGCAGTAGTTGGACAGTCAGAGTTGAAATTAAGATTCTGGAGGAGGTACAGTTACTGGTATCTGCAAGGACTATAATATGAATTTCAGAGGGAATGGCTGAAGAATGATAAAAGCAAGATCACTGGAGGAATAAAAGTCAAGGAACAGAGAAACTGGAATCTTGGAGCATCGAGGTTGATATCAAAATCAGCTAAGAATGATGAAAGATGCAGTTGGCTGAATGACAGAGAGTGAGGGCCTAAAATCTTTGAAGATTGAGGGGGATGACCCTGAGGCAGAAAGAGCCCTTTGGATGCCTCCAACAGATGGAGGACAGGTGGGAACTAGTCCATCCATAGGTTGGGTGGGGGATGTTTTTTAGGGAGGAGGAGGAAAGTATGGTTTGGAAGGGAAAATGGAGGAGAAGGAAGATATCCCTATGTCAATGCTGGGAGGGCTGCGAGGAAAGAAATGACCTGAGAAGGCTTTGAGGGAAGCAGTGCCTTTGGGGAAGAAGCAGGTTTCAGAGCACAATGATACTGCCCACAGTGTGGGTTATGGACAGAAGGAATTTGGCTAATGATTGTCGGGGACGTTCAGAGGGAACTTTCTGTCTTTAAAATGTTGATCTTTTGTTCAATGTGGAGTCTGGGGCATTAATTTTTGACCTTTAAGTAGTGCATGAAAATATGACTTATCTTAATTCCTGAGTGCCTTAACTTGCCTAATCCTATCCCAACCCTGAGGTCAATCTATTAAAAAATTAAAGCACTGAAAATGAGTGAAAACTGTGGTCCATCCAGACAACAAATTACCCAGCAGGAAAAAGAAAGGAGTTATAAAGCCATGAGAAGACATAGAGGAATCTTGGTTGCTGCTGCTGCTGCTAAGTCGCTTCAGTCGTGTCCGACTCTATGCGATCCCAGAGACGGCAGCCCACCAGGCTCCCCCGTCCCTGGGATTCTCCAGGCAAGAACACTGGAGTGGGTTGCCATTTCCTTCTCCAACAGAGGAATCTTAGTTGCCTATTAAGTGAAAGAAGCCAGTGGTATGAGTCCAACTAGGTGACATTCTGGAAAAGGCAAAACTAGGGCGACAGTAACAAGACCAGTGATGACCGGCGATTAGGGGGAAGGAGGGATGAACAGCAAGAGCATAAAGGATTTGGTGGGCAGTGAAATTATTCTCTATGGTACTCGATACTGTAGTGGTGAGTGCATGTCATTATACGTTTGTCCAAACTCATAGAATGCACAACACCAAGAGTGGACCTTAAGCCCTTAAGTTAAGGTCCTAACGTGGACCTTAACTATGGCTTTTGGGTGATCCTGATGTGTCCATGGAGATTCATCAATGATAACACGTGTACTATTCTGGGGACTTCCCTGGTGGCCCAGTGGTTGAGAATCAACTTGCCAATGCAGGGTACAGGGGTTTGATCCCCAGTTGGGGACTTAAGGTCCCACGTGCCTCAGGGCAACTTAGCCCATTATTGCTGTGTGCTGTGCTCGGTCGGGTCTGACTCTTTGTGATCCCACGGATCACAGCAGCCCGGCAGGGTGCTCTGCCCATGGGATTTTTGAGGCAAGAAAACTGGAGTGGGTTGCCATTTCCTCCTCTAGGGGATCTCTTCTTGATCCAAGGATCAAACTCACGTCTCCTAAGTCTCCTGCATTGTAGGCAGATTCTTAACCCGCTGAGCATCCTGGAAGCCCAAGCCCCTGGCCCATAACTACTAAAGTCTGAATCCCTAAAGCCAGGGCTCTGCAACAGAGAGGCCACAGACTCAAGAAGCCCACGAACCACAACAAAGAGCAGCCTGAGCTTGACACAGCTAGAGAAAAGTCCAAGCCCAGCAACGAAGACCCAGAGCAGCCAAGAAGAAATATACGTAAATAAATAGCGTAAAATATGTACTATTCAGCTGGGGGACGTTGAGAAAAGGGGAGAAGCTACGCATGAGTCAGGGCAGGGGCTACAGAGGAAATCTCTGCACCTCCCTCTCCGTTTTGCTAGCATCTAAATCTGCTCTAAAAAACAGAGCCCTGGTCAGTGTGAAAGTGAAAGGGTCTCTGAGTCATGTCCGACTCTGTGTGACCCCATGGACTACTCAGCCCACCGGGCTCCTCTGTCCATGGAGTTTTCTAGGCAAGAATACTGGAGTGGGTTGCCATTCCCTTCTCCAGGGGATTTCCCTGATCCAGGATCAAACCCATGTCCTGCGTCGTTTATTGTCTGTCTTTCCTTCTAGAATATAAGCTCAAAAAGGGCATCAACTTTGTATTTTTCTTGTTCACTGTTCCCCTCCCAGAACTTAAAATAGTGACTGGTACATTGTACAGTTTCAGTAAGTTTTCATTGGATGAAAACCCCTATCTTAATGTATGGGTACTATCCAACTGACTAAAATTTTAGTGACTATCTATGATGTGTCAAGCCCTGTGCTAGTAAAGTGCAGTGACAGAGTGGTTATCATCTGTGATTTCACAGAGCTAACAATCACAGATAAAATTCCAGACAATCTTCTACTGAACAGGAATATTTTATTATTGATAAAATGTTATGTGATTACTTCATTAAGATTCTACAAAATTTAGTTCATTTAGCAACACTTTATAACCAAAGTTTATTTTCAAAATGTTGAACTCTTACCCTAAGATCCCAAATATTTCACAAACTACTTCAATTACTTTTAAAAACCATCCCTGTTCCTCCATCACGGATTAAGTGATGTCAGCAGTAGTAGTAGACTGAATGTATCCTAGTCTCTACTTTCAAATTTCTCCCAGGCACCTCCTTTGATACTTTTCCACACATTTTCTCTTTAATTAAAAAATATAGGTAATTTAAGCTCATTAAAAAAAAAAAGGTTGAGCACTTCTTCCCTATATATAATATGTTCATAGAGATAATCAGACCTTTTGAAGAATTACACACCAGTTCCCCTGATCATAGTAACTTTGCAGTATGCTGATATTACTCAAAGTCAGGTAGGCAGCTTCCAATTTTCCTTCACAAAACACATGGTAATAACGATGAAACACAGGACCTGGGTCATGAGATCCTAATGGACCAAAAGGCTCAACATGCTTGTCCTTACCAGAATTTCCCTTAGTCAATGCAATTCTCCAGGCCAGAATACTGGAGTGGGTAGCCTTCCGCTTCTCCAAGGGATCTTCCTAACCCAGGGATAGAACCTAGGTCTCCCACATTGCAGGTGGATTCTTTACCAGCTGAGCCACAAGAGAACTGTTTTTTAGAGTGGCATCTAAAACTGCTCTAAAAAACAGAGCCCCTGGTCAGTGTAGTCTAAGGCAAATTCAATGGGGGCAGTACAAGCTATGTAAACACATAGAGAAGGATATGTAAATCAGATTCTGGATGCGTATTGAGAAAGTTATTCTTCCAAAACCCTTGCCAGTAACTTAGCTCTACGTGGAAACAGCTCCTTCCCCTGATTTTATTTTGTTCTTAAGTAGCTTAACACTTCAACGCATGCATTTCCGTCACAGACAATGTTCAATTTGAAAATGCCACTAAAATTTAATATCCCCATGGCTTTTTTTCCCAACAGAATAAAAGGTGAAGTGGCTTTTGGGGCAGGAATATAATTCTCCCACCACCTTGTCTTGTTTATTACATCACAAAAGTACAGCACTCATGAGTCATAAACTCTGTGACACCAGAGAGCTCGCCCTGAGGGACACGACATTGTGTGCAGTAAAGTGTGAGTTACTGCATTTTTCTAAAGGGGTTCCAGCTGCCACTTCACAGAAATACTACCCTGCTGAGGCTTTTCTCAGGAGCCTTCGCTTCTACCAAGGAGGACTATGCCTGCAGGAGGCACAGTCAAGTCATATTTTCTTCATTTTAATTCAAAACCAAAAAACTATCTGTAGGGTACATATTGATAAGAAAAAAAAATATATATATATATGGCTGGTTCACATGCCTTCCATCTCAGTGTCCTAAGGTAATAACTGGTGCAAAAAGCAGTAACTTATTTGGTGGGTAATTTTCTAGCAGGTAGAACTGCACATGGACCAATTAAGATGAAAGTGTGCTGAAGAACTGATGCTTTCCAACTGTGGTACTGAATAAGATGCTTGAGAGTCCTTTGGACAGCAAGGAGATCAAAACAGTCAATCCTAAAGGAAATCAACCCTGAATATTCATTGGAAAGTTTGATGCTGAGGACGAAGCTCCAAAACTTCACCTGATATGAAAAGCAGACTCATCAGAAGAGACCCTGATGCTGGCAAAGATTGAGGGCAGGAGGAAAAGGGGGTGACAGAGGATGAGATGGCTGGATGGCATCACCAACTCAATGGACATGGGTTTGAATAAACTCCAGGAGATGGTGAAGGACATGGAAGCCTGGTGAGCTGCAGCCCATAGGGTCACAAAGAGTTGGATATGACTGAGCCACTGAACGATAGCAACAAAATGATCAGAGAAGACAAGGCTTATTCCCTGAAGGCCACCAGAGCTCTACAAAGTGATCAGCCAAACACAGAATTTCCTTCCAGTTTCCATCCTAAAATCTAGGGCATATGTGTTATTTCCTGTACTTTACCTTCGTTCTCCAGGATGGGGACATCGGCGATTGTTAACAGACAGTTGGAGGAGACTAGGAAACCACATGAATCCCATGCATGGTTTGTCTACTACTTAACAATGAAAAGGGAAGTGGCAACTTCCACCCAAGCAGCCACTTTTATCCTGAGACAAGGAGCTATTAATTTGAATTTGCCAAAGAGAATAAAAAATTGCTGTTCTCAATTCAGGAAGTTTATTTAAAAGCAGGGAGGCACACCAAACATTAAAGACCCGTCATTCTTCTGAAGTACATTTAGTCCCAGTTAGGCACAGTGAGTACCACAAGCACAAGGAACTTCCAAGTCAGAAAGAAAAACCTAACAAAAAAACACAATAAAAACCATAGTGAGGTTTCTGACAAAAATTTGAAATACTATATCTTCCTTGGTGGCTTAGACAGTAAAGAATCTGCCTGCAGTGCAGGAGACCCGGTTTCTATTTCTTGATCAGGAACATCCCCTAGAGAAGGGAATGGCTACCTACTCCAGTATTCTTGCCTGGAGAATTCCATGGACAGAGGAGCCTGGTAGGCTATAGTCCATGACGTTGCAAAGAGTTGGACTGTATATTATTTTTTATTAAACAGTGCCAGTATATGACCAGAGACAAAGAAGCATTTTTATGTTATGAGACAGATAATTCATGACAAGCATTCTGTTTTTTTTTGTGGCGTCTCATACCTTAACATAGGAAAGAAAGATATCTGAAATCCCTAAGCTATTTCATTTGTATGTTGCATGCATGGTGTGCTCACACAACAATCGTTGCCGAGAATTTGCTAAAACAGCAGGTACTAGCAAAGCCTGATTTTTACAGGGCCCCCATCCTTTCCCAAAATGTCTCCTATTTGATCCCACTGATCACTGTTCTTTTAATTATGAAAAAATTCAGATGATGACAGTTTCAGTAATCAATACTTAAAGCAGAAGCAAATTTAGGCTTGGGTCAGTTCCTTGAAAAGCAGACAGTCTGCAGTTTCTAAAAACCGTTCTTAAATTACACAGGGCAGTCACTGAATAAACACACTCACTGTGCAACAAGCACACTCTTCTTAAGACCCTTACACTGCACTTCAAATGCCTAGGCCCACCAGGTTCCTCCCCCGTGGACAAACCTCCTCCACTCACAGTGTAATAGATGTGAACCCTTCTCGCCCACTTCAGGAATGCTTTCTGGTATTTATCGCAGTGTGCCTGACATTCGGGTTAAGTACATATGTGCACCACCTCCTCGTTGAAAATATACTTTCCACAGGCAGGAACACAATGAGACCCCCACTCGCAGCCTCCCCGAGGTGCTCCACCTTCATGAACGTTGGCTGAATTGGTCAGGAGGCTGCCAACATGCCTGCCCCTCTCTGCAGCCCTCCAGCCCCCACCCCCTTCCTCGGCAAGAGCTCTCCTAAGTGCCCATATTTTAACTCTGCAGCTCAGGCCCCAAAGCTGATTACAGCCAGAGGAAAGCACTCTGTCAACTGCGTTCTCCTTGCTTAAGCATTCTGAACAAACATCAGGATCTGGTTAGCTAAGGCTGGCAGGCAGGGGAAGTCACAGGCAGGGGCGGTGCCTGGCAAAATCACAAGGGGACAGGAGGCAGGCAATTGGAAGAAGCAAGAAAATAAGATGCACAGAGAGAGATACTAGGAGGAGACGGCTGTGGACCCAAGTCACAGAGATACGGAGCGGATGAGACAGGGAGCAACTGATTACCTGTAACTCCAGTGAGGAGTGATGGGTCTCCTTCATTAAGCACACCCACTGTTAAATAGTTATTTGTTTATGGCTGTGCTGGGTTTTCCTTGCTGCGTGCGGGCTTTCTCTAGTTGCGGGGTGGGGGTGGGGAGGGAGGGTGTGCTCCCTGCGCTGCTGTGCGCAGGTTTCCCAATGCACCAGCTTCTCTTGTTGCAGGCGAGGCTCTGGGGCTGTGGGCTTCCGTAGCTGTGGCGCACAGGCTCAGTCACCCCGAGGTATGTGGAATCTTCCTGGGTCAGGGATGGAACCCATGTCCCCTGCACTGGAAGGGGGATGCCTATCCACCATACCACCAGTGAAGTCTAAAAAGCCCCCCTCCTTTTAAACATAACCTATTCTGGTAGCTTCATCTTCCGTCCGAATGAACAAAACCCAAGAAAAATGCCCCAGCTCAAAAGCTGGTTCACTAATATTCCCTTTCTTGATCCCTTCAATCTCTGAATCCAAAGCACTTTATGCCATCACTTTTATCAGACCACTGGCTACTTACCTATTACAACGATGCCCCTTCCTGCCCCCTTAGACTTATACCACACTCCTTGAAGGCAGGGACGGTATGATTCATTTTCCGTTCCCTCAATGGTGGTCAACACTGTAACAGCACAGTGAGTGCTTGATTAACAGGTAACAAATATTTCTGGCTAAGTTCAGAATCCATTAGACATAGGGAAATCTAGCATATATTAAGCCCCCGTTGGATATTATCAATGTGTAAGATAATCTGAATGGTATGATATTATTGTTGGATTATAAGCTTTTGAGAACAGTAAGCACCTCAGTGTCGTCTAACATAGTTCTCTGAAGTATGATGTGGCCACTTAGTCGTGTCCAACTTTGTGACTCCACGGGCTACAGATCACCAGGGTCCTCTCTCCATGGAATTCTCCAGGCAAGAACACTGGAGTGGGTTGCCATTCTCTTTTCCAGGGGATCTTCCCAACCCAGAAATCCAACCTGGGTCTCCTATGTTGCAGGAAGATTCTTTACTGTCTGAGCCACTAGAGAAGCCCTACCAATAATAGTATCTTATATAAAAAGCAATGGATTCTTGTTAATAAATGTAGAAGTCAGGCTCTCCCTAGGCTAAGCGGGCCCATCTGACTGGGCCAGGCAGCTGTAACAGGCAGCTAACTGCTCTGGTCATATACATATGTTTTATCTTTGACAGCAAATCTATCTGTACATAAATTTTAAAAATTTAAGGGAGGTGAAGAAATTTCAAATACCAGCAACCAGGAGAGGTAGAGTAGAAGCCATCTTAGATCCATATTAGAAGGTTATGGTTGGTACCATAATTAGCTTTTCCAGGAAAATATCCTAAGAACTTGGTCACCATCAGAACATTTTCATTCTAAATTTAAAAAATCTAGAGTCTCCATTTCTCTCTCTTTTTATCTGAATTGAAAAAATATTAATCTCAGACAAGATGAGATTTAAATTGTTAAATAAGTAAACCAAGAAAAGATATGGATGATATTTAAGAAAGCCAAGAACTTACATATACAAAAATATGAAAAATATATCTTTAAGACATGTACTATTAGAGTCCTGCAAAACGTTCCTTCATTATAAATATTAAGGACAAACAGGGGACCCCCTTGGAGTATCATTTTGCAACAGGCCACCTGGGACAAGGGATTAATGAATGCCAAAAATTGTATTTACACACAAGTTGACTAAACCACCACCGCCAGGTACCAAATGACCAAGGATGTTTCCAGACCACAAAATCAAATGTGGCCAATAAAAGGCTGAACACAGTTAATGGTCAGGGTTGTGTGCGTTCATACTAATTCTGAAAGGAATTTGCTTAATGTTCTTTCTGGTCTTTCAACACTTAAGAATCAACTTTTAATCAAATTCTCCAGGATATTTCTTTTTGAAAAAAGTTTCCCCGGTAGCTAAGTGGTAAAGAATCTGCTTGCAATGACTGAGATGCAGGAGATTTGTGTTCAATCCCAGAGTCTGGAACACGCCCCGGAGGAGGGCATGGCAACCCACTCCCGTATTCCTGCCTGGAGAATGTCATAGACAGAGAAACATGGTGGTTTATAGTCCAGAGGGTCACAAAGAGTCAGACACGATGGAAGCGACTGAGCACACATGCTACAAATTATGTGCTATCGTGTCTGACTCTGTGCGACCCCATAGACGGCAGCCCACCAGGCTCCCCCGTCCCTGGGATTCTCCAGGCAAGAACACTGGAGTGGGTTGCCATTTCCTTCTCCAATGCATGCAAGTGAAAAGTGAAAGTGAAGTCGCTCAGTTGTGTCCCACTCTTCGCGACCCCATGGACTGCAGCCTACCAGGCTCCTCTGTCCATGGGATTTTCTAGGCAAAAGTACTGGAGTGGGGTGCCACTGCCTTCTCCAACAAATTATGTAGTGGTGTTGAAATGGTGTTTTAAACATGTAAGTCAGAAGTCAATAAATAACATGTGTTACTTTATCTTCATCAATTTACAGCTGCAAAAGAGATGAGCCTGCTCAAAATAATGCATGGCATCTGAATGAGGCAAGGTAGAGAACTGGGATTCCAGGCTTTTCCAAGAACAAGAACGATTAGATTTTATAATATTGGAGTGATGAGCACAGAGGGAATACAATATACTATTCTTTCTACTTTTACATATGCTTGAAATTTTGAATTAAAAAGAACCAAAAGTTTAAAAGGGCTTCCTGAGTGGCTCAGACAGTAAAGAATCTGCCAGCAATGCAGGAGACCTGGGTTCAATCCCTGGGCGGGGGGGTCCCCTGGAGAACTCAACATTCAAAAAACTAAGATCATGGCATCTGGTCCTATCAATTCATGGCAAATACAAGTAGAAACAGTAACAGATTTTATTTTTTGGGCTCCAAAGTCACTCTGAATGGTGACTGCAGCCATGAAATTAAGACACTTGCTCCTTGGAAGGAAAGCTATGACAAACCTAGACAGTGTATTAAAAACCAGAGATATAAATTTGCTGATGAAGGTCTGTATAATCAAAGTTATGGTTTTCCTAGTAGTCATGTGCAATGTGAGAGCTGGACCATAAAGAAGGCTGAGAGCTGAAGAACTGATGCTTTCGATTGAGCTAGAGAAGACTTGAGAGTCCCCTGGACAGCAAGGAGACCAAACGAGTCAATCCTAAAGGAAGTCAACCCTGAATATTCACTGGAAGGACTGATGACAGAGCTGAAGTCCCAATCTGTTTCTGTTTGTGTTCAAGTCTGTTTCTGTTCCATTGTGTCATAGTTTAGATTCCACATATCACTCAGCTTTACAGCAGAAATTAATACAACATTGTAAATCAACTATACTTGGATCAAATATTTTTTTAAAAAAGAAAATATATCATAAACTTAAAAAAAAAAAAAACCACCCTCAAATTGGTGACAGCCCTGAGTACTCAGAGAGCATACTAATTCTAAGTTCTAAACAACTTTCACTTCAGCATCAAAACCGAAACAAAGCAGGTCCAAGTCAATCTATTTCTGTTTCTGGATTAAAACAACATAGTCTTTCCTCTACAATTTTCTGGAATACAAAAAAAAAAAAAAAAATCCCATCTCAAACTGTTGTTTAACATAAATTCTTGTAATAATGAGAGATATTGAGGCTATATCTAATTTAATTGGAAAAGAGAACTGGAAGCTGAAATTGCTCTCTGATTACAACTTAATGAGGAGCTGAGAGGCAAGACACAGCTGATGAAACACCACAGCAATAATGGGAAAGACGTGCACTGCTGTGTTTTCACAATGACGACCTCATCTAAGAGCAAGGGACAGAAAATGCTTCAGGGCACCAGCCCATTTCCCATTAACGAGGCCCAAGTCTGTTTCTGACACTGTATGTAAATATACTGTCATATGCATACATTCATACTCAGGGTTGGAAAATATTGTGCAAGAACCCTGTTCAAAGTATGAGTCACTATTATACCAACACGCTGAATGTAAAGACAAACGGGGGAGGGGGATACCAAAATAAACAGGACAGGACACGACTGAGAACACAAATAGATGTGTCCACATATAGCCAAGATCCTCACTGTCTTTCTGTTAATTTAGGGCTCATTTTCTCATTTTTAAAATGTCCAACCTATTGGTAACCAAGTGTGCTCCAATATAAAATAAAAATTTTAAATGCATATAAAGAAACAACCTTTTAAAAAAGCCCATAAAAGGAACAAAATCGGGTCATTTGTAGCGATGTGGATGAACCTAGAGTCTCATATAGAGTGAAGTCAAAAAGAGCAAGACAAGTATCATCTATGAGTGCATATATAGAGAATCTAGAAGAAGGTACTGAGGAACTATCTGCAGGGCAGGAACAGAACACACGTAAAGAACAGTGGGGAAGGGGAAAGGGGGACGAGCTGAGAGAGCGGCACTGATACATACACATGTGCAAAGCGTCCAGTCTATCTCAATAAAGCTAAAAGGAAGAAAGAAAGATACAATACAGGCAAAACATTTTTAATAAACAAGAAGTCAAATATAAAAGTCCATAATATCACTGCAAATGTGTAATAACTGAGTATGCATTTAGGAAACAGCTAGAGAGTAACAAGGACAAAGCTTACATGAAACAGTAATCTGATTAAAAATGATTAATGGTGTGCAAAGAAATATCAAACTGATTTCATCTCTTTCACCTCTGAATCCTATGGTTTGTGCAAGCAATCCTTATAGCTATCCAGACCAATAATGCAAAAAATGTATCTGTATTCACGTACAGGTGAAAGTCACTCAGTCATGTCTGACTCTTTGCGATCGCATGGGCTATACAGCCCATGGAATTCTCCAGGCCAGAATACTGGAATGGGTAGCAGTTCCCTTCTCCAGGGGATCTTCCCAACACAGGGATCGAACCCAGATCTCCCACATTTAGGGCAGATTCTTTACCAGCTGAGCCACCAGGGAAGCCCACTCTCACATCCATACATGACTACTAGAAAATCCATGAGTCTAAGCAAGCTCTGGGAGTTGGTGACGGATAGGGAAGCCTGGTGTGCAGGAGTCCACGGGGTCACAGAGAGTTGGATACAGCTGAGCAACCGAACTGAACTGAACTCATATACAGGTAGGGTACCTCTATTCAAAAAATTTTCACATAATATGAATTTCTGAATCTTTCAAATACCAGAACAATTACTCATAGGTGCTTGTCATGTGTGGGTCAATTTTAAGCCTACAAAGCTGGATGGCACACACAGCAAAATAATAATGGCCAAGAATATTTCAGCCATAGCAGCATGTCTACCATACGCCCTCAAAGTTGATTAGATTAAAAGGATCACATGTGTTTAATTAAGTTTAACTTCACATAACTAAAATATGAAGACAGCAAAGTTGACAAAGCAGTCTTGTCTGGGGTTATATATTTTAGAGCAGACAGTTGGGCAAAGGAAATTGCTTTGTTCAACTCATCAGCTCTTGTTTGGGCCAGGCACTGGTGTGCTTTGTCTTATGATTCTGTTAATTTATAGACAAAACAACTGTTCATTTAGAGCAAGGAGGTTAAAGAAACAGAAAACACATACTGCTAACTGTGGAAAAGAAAATACTTAGGAAAAAGAAAGGATATCCATAATCTAATAGAAGAGACTAGAAGCAAAGCCATATGTGCATAAGTTTCCCAGCTGGAAATCTCACCAGTGCTCAAGGCTTAACCTGTTCAAACTCCCTCCAGAGACCTGTTCCCAGCATAAGCAAGCAGAGTCACTGACACCTGCTCTACACCCCTGAGTCCCAGAAGGTGCTTTGCATATTAGAGAGGGTCAAAGAGCCTGTGTTTTAACTTTTTTCCTTAAAAGAAGAGAAAGAAGAGTACTGAGACTTTTATAAGTTCTCATTTAACTGACAACATTTAACTTTTACAGTACACACCTGTGCACTTCTATCATAAAAGGGAGACATAGTCTAAGATCCGTTAGGCAGCTTTCCTGGCCTGCTCAGGCCTCAGAATGAAGGCTTGCATTTGAATGCAGGCTCAAAAGAGAGGCCCATGCTTCCCTTTCACAGCATTTGACCCTAAGAGCTCCCTTATAACAGCATCTGGATGTGAGAGTTGGACTATGAGCACTAAAGAATGGATACTTTTGAACTGTGGTGTTGGAGAAGACTCTTCAGAGTCCCTTGGACAGCAGGGAGATTTAACTTAAAGGAAATGGTCCTGAATATTCACTGGAAGGACTGGTGCTGAAGCTGAAACTCCAATACTTAAGCCAACTGATCGAAGAACTGACATTTAAAAAGACCCTGATGCTGGGAAAGATTGAAGAGGGGAGGCAAAGGGGACGACAAAGGATGAGATGGTTGGATGGCATCACTGACTCAATGGAGATGAGTTTGAGCAAGCTCCAGGAGTTGGCGATGGCAGGGAGGCCTGGAGTGCTGCAGTCCATGGGGTCGCAAAGAGTCAGACATGACTGAGCGACTGAACTGAACTGAACTGAGGTATCACGTATGTGTTCATCTATACAAGAGCGATGGACAGGATCATCTTTCCCATGCCTTTCACACTAGCATCTTGAGACTTGAATTCTGGTGGCTCAGAGGTTAAAGCATCTGCCTCCAATGTGGGAGAACCGGGTTCGATCCCTGGGTCGGGAAGATCCCCTGGAGAAGGAAATGGCAATCCACTCCAGTATTCTTGCCTGGAGAATCCCATGGAAGAGAAGCCTAGTACATTACAGTCCACAGGGTCGCAAAGAGTCGGACACGACTAAGCGACTTCACCTTCACCTTATAAATATTTATTTATTCAGGCTGTGCTGGGTCTTAGTTGCATTATGCAGGATTGTTGTTGTTGTTTTTGCAGCTCTGGGGCCTAGTTGCTTCCTGGGATATGGGATCTTAGTTCCCTGACCACCAATCAAACCCACATCCCCTGCACTGCAAGAGGGATTCTTAACTGGAATTCTTACTGGACCACCAGGGAAGTTCCCTGAATCCCCTTCTCTTCTCAGTTCAGATCACCCTTGCATATAGGTTAATCTTTCTATTAGTCTTGTGCCCAGAAAAGTCTTGCTGAAAACAATCACATAAGGGTTAGATCCCAAATCCTCACAATCAAGATCATCTGCTTCACAGCCTCATCCACATTTTCAATTTCCTCAATTCTTTTCTCAGTTTATCTCATTGTATACTTAGAAGCTCCTTAAGAGCCAACAGAGGCTTCCCTGATGGCTCGGATGGTAAAGAATCTTCCTGCAGTGCAGAAGACCTGGGTTTAAGCCCTGGGTCAGGAAGATCCCCTGGAGGAGGGCATGGCAATCCACTCCAGTATTCTTGCCTGGAGAATTCCATGAACAGAGGAGCCTGGCAGGCTAACGTCCACTGGGTCACAAAAAAGCAAACGTAACTGAGCAACGAACACCTTCACTTTCTATGAGCCAAGAATGATGTCTGGCCACTCAGCAACACCTGACACAAAATTCTATCCTCAACCAGTAAATATTTGCTCAATTGGCCTGAATTACATTTGGTATAAAAAGAAAAAATTGGGAATGGAATGATACTTCAGATGAAGAACTGCAGTGTATTTTCAAATTTTTCTTCTTTCAACCTAAAGCCTTTAGTTTAAATAAAACATTTTTTAAAGTCTCATTTCATCCAAAAGAAAGAGGACAACAAAATCTAAAATTTCTAATTTTTCTTCCTAGCCTTTATGTTTCAAGGGGAGTATTATTCTAGTTGGGTCTACTTATATTTATAAGACTCCTAGGTTCCTGAGACCAATGGCTAGGTAATATAATAGTTCACTAATGCAAGTGGCCAGACTTCCCTGGTGGCTCAGAGGTTAAAGCGTCTGCCTCCAATGCGGGAGACCTGGGTTCGATACCTGGGTCGGGAAGATCCCTTGGAGAAGGAAACAGCAACCCACTCCAGTATTCTTGCTTGGAGAATCTCATGGACTGAGGAGCCTTGTGGGCTGCAGTCTATGGGGTCACAAAGAGTCGGACACGACTGAGTGACTTTACTAATGCAAGTGGCCACTGTAGGCTGTTAGATGATGAATAATTTCTGTAGTTATTTTCAAATTGTTTCTGTGATGGCAGCACTTTCTCCATCTAGTATAGAATGAAGGAATTTTTTTTCTACCAAAGGACCACAGAAGAAAGCAGTCATCAAGGGAACGTTTGTTGTGGTCATCTATTATTGCACAGAGACTATCCCCAAACTTAGTAGCTTCAAACAGGAAGCATCTCTTATCTCACGGTTTCTGTGGGTCAGGAATCTGGAAGCGGCTTAGCTGAGTGATCCTGACTTGTAAAAGGGTGCAGTCAAGATGTCAGCTACGGCTCCGGTCAAATGACGGCTTCACTAGACTACAGGATCCACTTCCAAGTAGTTTCCTTGTTGCCTCACCAGTGAGTGCTGGCCTGCTGGCAGGAGCACTCAGGTCCGTGTTAGCACACGTACATGTCTCTGGAACTGCTTGAGTATCCTCATAACATGGCGGCTGACTTCCAACACAACAAAAGTATGCAAGGTAGAAGCCACGTGCCTTTTATGAGCTAGCTTCAAACGTCACATGCATCTTTTCTGTATCCTCCGGCACAGTGTGGGAGAAGACTATGCACGGATGTGAATCCCAGAGGGGAGGCGAGCACTGTTGGGAGCCACCTTAGAGGCAAACTGCACCATAATAATTTAGAACTCCTAACAACTCTGTGAATAGACCAAGTGATTCTTCTTCACATGGTATCAGCTAGGTATAGCAAGAAAGGGCAGCTGAAAGAGGGCCTCCATTCTCTTCCACTCGGGTTTCTCCCCATGGCTTCCTTCCCAGAGTGCAAAAGGAGAAATTTCCAGGCCTTCTTAAGGCTTATACCCAGAAGTAAACCAGCGTCACTACCATTCCATTCTGCTGGTTAAAATGAGTCTCATGTCCAACCAAAACTGAAGGGGAAAGGGTAACTGCTGGAAGACATGATTCATCAACAGGCAACGGTAGAGCAAGGACATCCCTAGTGGTCCAGTGGCTAGGACTCTGAGCTCCCCAATGCAGGGTACCCAGGTTCTATCCCTTGCCAGGGAACTAGATCCCACATGCTGCAATCAAGGATTCCTGATACCACAATAAAGATTAAAGCTCCCATGTGCTGCAAATAAGACCCAATACAGCCAAACAAAAAGAAATAAGTAAAAATTGTAAAAAAAAAAAAAAAAAGTACTACTACTAAAAAAAAAAAAATTCAACAGAATGTATTACCACAGGGTCACATAAAAGAATGATCTAGGGTTTGCTTCCTGTTTTCAGGGAGTGTACTTAGTGACCATGTGGTAGGTTTAACTGAATACTGAAGACCATGTTTGCATGTGTATTGAGCATTATCACAGCACCTGCATCTTAACTGGTAAAAATAAACTCAGGGCAAATGTGGACGATGGGCCAACAACCCCCAATTCTTGCTAAAAATTTCTTTGGAATTCTGTCAATGGAAAGAAACAGTCTCTGCAGGAGAGGAGCCCAGGGTCATTTTATGGGAGGAGGGGAGCTCTGTCATTTTAAGAGGGGCTTCCCTTGTGGTTCAGCTGGTAAAGAATCCGCCTGCAATGCAGGAGACCTGGGTTTGATCTCTGGGTTGGGAAGATCCCCTGGAGACGGGAAGGGCTACCCACTCCAGTATTCTGGCCTGGAGAATTCCGTGGACTGTATAGTCCATGTGGTCGCAAAGAGTCAGACAAGACTGAGCGACTTTCACTCCACTGTCAGTGCAGGAAGCGGGGCAGACACCAGCCTCATGCAGTCCCAGTCTCTGTGCCAACAGTAGGCCGTCCACAAGCAGTTGCTAAATGATGACTCATGCTGAGTCAGGGACAAGTGTTGGTTAAAATGTTTTGTAAAGTAGGATCTTTAGGAACTGTAATTCTCAGTGACACCTTGAGCCTATAATCCTTTTGCCCATAGGAGTTAAAGTAAGTCCTAGTGTTAGCTCAGGCTGCCTTAACAAACTATCATCAACTGGTTGGCTTAAGTGACAGGAATTTATTTTTTCACAGTCCTGGAGGCTGGAAGTCTTGGGTGCCAGCAGAGTCGAGTTCTGCTGAAGGTTCTGTTGCTGGCTTGCAGACTGCCACCTTCTCTCTGGGTGCTCACCACCCCTCCTCGTGTAAGCAGGGCAGAAAAAGCAAACTCTGCAAGTTCTCTGGAGTCTTTTCTTATAAGGGTGCCAATCTCATCATGAAGGCCCCACTGCCATGACCTCATCTAACCTTGATTATCTACCAAAGTCTCCACCTCCAAACACTATCCAATGGAAGTTAAGGCTTCACCATATGAATTTTGGGAAAAAGTGAAAGTGTTAGTCACTCAGTCGTGTCCTACTCTTTGTAATCCCATGGACTGTAGCCCAACCAGGATCCTCTGTCCATGGAATTCTCCAGGCAAGAATCCTGGAGGGGGTTGCCATTTCCTTCTCCAGGGGATCCTCCCCACCCAGTATTCAAACCTGGGTCTCCCACATTGCAGGCAGACTCTACCCACTGAGCCACCAGGGAAGAATTTAGGAAAAGACACAAATATTTAGTCTATACCAGTCCTCAATACACATTTGATGGAGAAAAATTTAAAAATGGTACTGCGCTAATTAAAAAAATGTAAAGAAAATTTTTATATTTCAGAAGTGCCCAATATTTAAATGATGACTAGGCAGAAACATAACTATTATGATTAGGAAACAGGAGGAAATTTATGGGTACCAAGAATGTGGATGAAATGAGATAAAATGCTGATTAAACAAACCTAAGTTTCAACTATTTTCCCAATCAAACCTTATAAGGGCTTTTAGACAGGAGTTAAGGTGCATGCCCAGTGGCTCAGCTGTCTCAGACTCTTTGTGACCACATGGACTGTAGCCCACCAGGCTCCTGTCTCTGTCCATGGGATTTTCCAGGCAAGAATACTGGAGTGGAATGCCATCTCTTTCTCCAGAGGATCTTCCCGACCCAGGGATTGAACCTGCATCTCTTGCACTGGGAGGCGGGTTCTTTACCACTAGCACCACCTGGGAAGGCTCAATTTTTACTTTTTTCTTCCTAACCTTGCCCATGACCAATGATAGGACCAAAGAAATCAGGAGGCAAAAATGCCAGTATTAATAATAACAACCACGACTTCCTTGGTGATTCAGTGATTAAGAATCTGCCTGCCAACGTGGAAACACGGGTTTGATCCCTCATCTGGGAAGATCCCACAGGCCACCAAGCAACTAAGCTACGACACCCCAGGACCTGTGTTCAGCAACAGTAGAAACCACTGCAATGAAAGGCTCAACCACCAGAATTAGACAAATTGTCTCTGTGTGTGGCAATGAAGACCCAGCACAACCAAAAAACAAAAATAATAATAATGACAAAACAACCAGTAGCAGGGAGTACAAAACGAGAGAAGCAGGAGACTCTAAAGGACATGGACTAGATAATTCACCATCAAAATAATAATATTTGACACATCACACTAAGGTAAGCACCAACAGACAGGAGGTGCAGCTACCCAGGCAATTCTTTGGAAAAACAAATTAACAAGTGAGTTAAATTGGTTAGCAAAAGGTCAAAATGAGGTCATAGTCATGAGTTCATTTGCTTTCATTCTGTCCTAGGATCACAGACTGCTCACAGCTGCCTCTCTGACTCAGCCAGCTGTCTCTAAAACATCTGTGTTTTGGTCACAAGAGGAACTGAGAACATAAAGAAAAAAATGATTCATTACTATTGAGAGAAAATAATCAGTAAATGAAGAGCACCGTAAGTGGGGACAGTTTTGTATATTAAAAAAAGGAATCTGCACAATGGTAGATGCCACGATATATATACCTTAAAGGTGTTTAACAAAAATATCTGTCCACTTGGAATTCTATACATAACTAAGTTATTGTTTAATAAGAACAGCTTCTCGAAATAACTAAGATGACGGCATTTAAAGAAAGAGAGGAATCAAAAATATAGAAATTGAGATCCTTTGGTGAAAGGATTGGCTACAAACAGGATTGGCTACAATGAATCAAGTTAAAGGCAGAACCTACGACTGTGAAAATTATGGCAATAGAACAGACCATAATATTAAACTTTAAGAATACAAAAATAATATATCTTACAAAACCTGTGAGAAGGAGAGCTGAAGAAATTATGAACATTATTTTCTGTGGCTATATTAACAAGGAATCAAACAATCATCTAAAATAAAAACATAGTTTAAAGAAAAAAACAAAAAAAAATTTCCCAACAGCACACAAAAATATTCAGTCTTACAAATGAAAGGTATTTCTAGTTATAAAAGAAAAATTTCAGACTACCTACAACATGGCAAATAGTAGGAAGACTAAAATACCAATAAGGAATGTTACAAGTTTAAAGGTTCTGAGCGAATCTCACCAGCAACACCACTCCCACCATACCTTCCCAAAAGTTGTTTAAAGTCACGATGCACTATGAATTTCCTCAGATGCCCATTCTCCAATCTACAAAGCTTTGAAAAGGCACTGTGTGCTTCTAAGCCCATTGTGTTGGGCTGTGGTCATTATTCTATTTTGCCTCCATGCCACTCATCACCCCTTTTTGTCTGGCAAGAGCTCCTCTCCCTACACCAGGTGGTTCTGCTTGGCTTACCAAACAAACCATACACCCTGATGACCAAGACAAGCCAGTCCCAGTACTGAGTCCTTGGTGGCTATGATAACTGGTCCAAAGATATATGCATGACCAAAAGCAGGAACGAGAACCCCTGCTGGGAATTAAGCATGCAAACTACCAGGATAAGGTTGGAATTCTAGGCCAGGAAGATACTTTCCCAGAGCTACTGCTGCCATTTTCCCTGACCTCCTAGGGGAAGCACATTTTATGCCAGAGAAAATGAGGTGAACATAAAGGATAAGGATAAGCAGATAACAAGAGATTCCAACAGAGAAATTCCAGGAAGCACTGAGTTTTGGTTCCAATGTCTGAGGATCCAGTTTCTGGATGCTGCTTTCAAAATTCTGTAAATTATCCCCACCCCAAGATTCTCTCCATCAGTAGGAAAAAATATTCTCCATGTACAAGTAAATTTCAAGCACCTGTCAACATAAACTGACTCAATTCACCCTTCTTCCTCATTTTTCTTTTCTAAGACTCAGCTAATCACTTATGACCAGGATCTCATTTATCTCTATTTTTACTTGAGCCTAGTTTTCATATGATGGACACCTATTCTTCCTACAATTTCCTCAGCTTAGGTTCCTTCCCTTTAAAAGACAAAGCACAACAAATAACAAAGCCTCTCCCTTTTCCGTGAATTGCTCACAAGTTCTTTGCCTCTTGGTCTTTCCTCAAAGAAGCCACAGATGGCTGGATCATCCATACATGTTATTCTTCCTGTAATCTACCACAATTTTACTTTCCTCCCATGCTATTCCCTCAAAACTGCTCTCCCATTTGCCAAGTTAGGAGGCTGTTTTTCCAGAAAAACATCTATTTCTGCTTTATTGACTATGCCAAAGCCTTTGACTGTGTGGATCACAGTAAACTGTGGAAAATTCTGAAAGAGATGGAAATACCAGACCACCCGACCTGCCTCTTGAGAAATCTGTATGCAGGTCAGGAAGCAACAGTTAGAACTGGACATGGAACAACAGACTGGTTCCAAATAGGAAAAGGAGTACGTTAAGGCTGTATATTGTCACCCTGCTTATTTAACTTATATGCAGAATACATCATGAGAAACACTGGACTGGAAGAAGCACAAGCTGGAATCAAGATTGCTGGGAGAAATATCAATAACCTCAGATATGCAGATGACACCACCCTTATGGCAGAAAGTGAGGAGGAGCTAAAAAGCCTCTTGTTAAAGTGAGAGAGGAGAGTGAAAAAGTTGGCTTAAAGCTCAACATTCAGAAAACGAAGATCATGGCATCTGGTCCCATCACTTCATGGGAAATAGATGGGGAAACAGTAGAAACAGTGTCAGACTTTGTTTTTTTGGGCTCCAAAATCACTGCAGATGGTGACTGCAGCCATGAAATTAAAAGACGCGTACTCCTTGGAAGAAAAGTTATGACCAACCTAGATAGCATATTCAAAAGCAGAGACATTACTTTGCCGACTAAGGTCCGTCTAGTCAAGGCTATGGTTTTTCCTGTGGTCATGTATGGATGTGAGAGTTGGACTGTGAAGAAGGCTGAGCGCAGAAGAATTGATGCTTTTGAACTGTGGTGTTGGAGAAGACTCTTGAGAGTCCCTTGGACTGCAAGGAGATCCAACCAGTCCATTCTGACCCTGGGATTTCTTTGGAAGGAATGATGCTAAAACTGAAGCTCCAGTACTTTGGGCACCTTATGCGAAGAGTTGACTCATTGGAAAAGACCCTGATGCTGGGAGGGATTGGGGGCAGGAGGAGAAAGGGACGACTGAGGATGAGATGGCTGGAGGGCATCATGGACTCAATGGACATGAGTCTGAGTGAACTCCGGGAGTTGGTGATGGACAGGGAGGCCTGGCGTGCTGCGATTCATGGGGTCGCAAAGAGTCGGACACGACTGCGCGACTGAACTGAACTTTATTATAAAACAATATCCATGATTCAGAAATGGACAAAAGAGATTATGTACTGAGTGTTTCAGCAGTGAAATATAAATGTTGTCTTCCAGAGTCTGGAAGTGGTGAGGAAAGGAGATCTGATTCAATGGGGTATGTTCTTCTGACTGACTGGCTGTAGGCAACCCTGCTGCAAAGAGTAGGACATGGGACTGGGCAACTGAACGACAGCAACAGTAAGGCTACTCTGTAGGGGTAGATACTAATCTGATAGCAATGCAAATGTTTCCTGTTTCATGCACTGCAGATTAGATGATTCCTATTCATAGCCCTGTATTGAAGTCTGTTGAAAAAGAATTTAAATCTCTTCAAGTCAAACTGGATAATACCTTAGAGGTTATCTGATTAATTAATGAATTGAGGAAAATCTTTGATATGCATTCATTGTGCAACACAGTCATAACTTGCCTTGACAAAAATTATACTTCAACTGTTTCTGGTTTGATGCTGGGAAAGACTGAAGGCAGGAGGAGAAAGGGACGACAGAGGATGAGATAGTTGGATGGCATCACCGAATCAATGGACATGAGTTTGAGCAAGCTTTGGGAGTTGGTGATATACAGGGAAGCCTGGCGTGCTGCAGTTCATGGGGTTGCAAAGAGTTAGACACGACTGAGCTACTGAACAGAACTGAACTTCTGGTCTGCATCCCACTTGCACTCCCATCATTTCTCTCATTTAGAAATTAACCTAGCTTGACTTCCAGCACACAATACCTCCTGGTTCTGATCCTCAGTTTCTAGCTACTGCTTCTCCTCCACTGATTTCCTTTGATTCCCTTAATGTTGCAACTCACCAGGGTTCTTTCTTAGGATTCTTCCCCAGAGGCATCATAAGGGCAAACACTTGGCAAGGTAGCTTAGTACCTTGTTAATGCTCAATAAAAGTTAGATGGCACTGGCATCATCAACATTATCACCACGTGCCAACATCATCATCATCATTCGATTTTCTGTTGCTAAAATTATTTTATAAGCCTTTCTCGCCCCTGAGATCCCCCTTTAAGAACAAGTCTTGTGTTCTACTTTTTATTGTATCCTTGGCACCCAGAGATATATGTCTGAAGAAGGAAGAGAGAACTATTGGGCTCTAGAAAAGTATTTGTATAACCATCTTGCACTTAAATATTTTTAATGAAAGATATATTTAAAAAGTCACAAACAAGCATTTGTCTCTTAACATCCAGTCGGTCAGTTCAGTCGCAAAGTCGTGTCCAACTCTTTTCGATCCCATCCCATGAACCGCAGCATGCCAGGCCTCCCTGTCCATCACCAACTCCCAAAGTCCACCCAAACCCTGTCCGTTGAGTTGGTGATTGCCATCCAACCATCTCATTCTCTGTCGCCCCTTCTCCTCCTGCCCTCAATCTTTCCCAGCATCACAGTCTTTTCAAATGAGTCAGCTCTTCGCATCAGGTGGCCAAAGTATTGGAGTTTCAGCTTCAACATCAGTCCTTCCAGTGAACACCCAGGACTGATCTCCTTTAGGATGGACTGGTTGGATCTCCTTGCAGTCTTAACATCCAAGCACTGGTAAAATTCTTGGGGAAGGTCTGGGATGACTCCTCATTTCTGCTCCCCTCTCCCACCAGCTAGATCGTGGGGTCTAAGACCCTGACAGCTTAGAGTCACTAGTAGAATGGGGTGGGGGGAGGGAAGAGTAAGCTCCAGTTGGCTGCCTGAGAAACTGGAAATGCAGTCAGAGTGACCAAGCCAGAGGGTGACTTTGGAAATGCTATGTATAGTGATTCTCCTTCTTTAACAACAACAAAAAACACCTTCAAGGACACTTTTGTTTTCACAGATGTGAAAGTGAAAGAAGTATTAAGTCACTCAGTCATGTCCAACTCTTTGTGACCCCAGGGACTATAGCCCTCCAGGCTCCTCTGTTCGTGGAATTCTCCAGGCAAGAATATTGGAGTGGTTGCCATCTCCTTCTCTAAAAGTGAAAGTTGCTCAGTTGTGTCTGACTTTTTGTGACCCCATGGATTATATAGCCCATGGAATTCTCCAGGCCAGAATACTGGAGTAGGTAGCCTCTCCCTTCTCAAGGGGATCTTCCCAACCCAGGGATTGAACCCAGGTCTCCTGCATTGCAGGCAGATTCTTTACCAGCTGAGCCACAAGGGAAGCCTGTTGTTAACGGAAGAGACCAAATTCATTAAAAGGGCTCACAAAGCCGGATGTTTGGACCCTCTCTTACTTCTCTAGCCTAACTTTTGTCTAATCCATCTAAGACTCTGGCCTGTATGCATCCTTGTACACAATCTCTGTGGGTGGTGAGCTGAGACAAGCAGGTAAGACCAGAATTTCAAGACAAGGAGAAACAACCAAGGGCTCCCTCTCCCTCTCCCCCACCACTCCCCCCATGCTATGACCACCAACAATCTGGCAAAGTCTGGGACTGGAAAGAGCAATCTGTGGCTTAGCCCTGGAACAAGCAGCAGACTAAAACAGGAAGCAAAGCTACCCAGGCATTAGTGGGATCTCTGCATGGAGCGGGAATAAGGGTTGTTCTCAGGGTTATGAAGAGTGATTTTATAGAGTCATCATGCAAGTAAAAACATCTGATTATTTATAACTGACACTGAAGAAAACCTTAGATGCCAACTATGATATGTACATCAAAAGAATCATTCAACAGAAAATGATGACACAATCAATGTCATTAAATGAGTTGCAGCCTTCAGAAAAATGTATTTAATATTCAGTAATGTGCAGGTGTATCCAGAAAAGTAAAATAGTATCTAAAACCTATAAGCATGCATGCAGAGTCCTAATTTACCAAACTCGTAACTTATCCACAAAACTGTACTACAGGAACTCTTCAATTGAATGTGAATATTATTTCCAAAAATGTGTATTTTAGAAATATCATAGCTGGGCAAAGTAAATTTGTTATCAGTGCTTATATAATAAATGTTTTTAGAAAAATATAAAGAATGCAAATATTAGTGATTTCTACTTAAATACAAAGAAGTATCTTTTCACATCATGGTTCATACTCCTTCAGGACAAAAATTACTTGATAAGCCATATACTGTGATAACACCATGCCATTTTGCTTTTCAAAACATAGGAGTTAGAATTTAGAGATTGTCTTTTCATATAGTGCTATCAATGAAAATATACATGTGGGTATATATATATGTATATGTGTGAGTGTGTGTGTGTATATATATATATATATATTTCATTAACACACATTTTGGATCCAAAAAGGCCGAAGAAAATTTTCTTGTACATAAAAGATTACAATAAAGAAAATGTTGGTAGATTATCTCTTGTTTATGGAAGGTAAGAAATTTTGCTTTGTCAAGAGGCATAAGACTAGTTCCTTGAATGTTCTTAAAACACAAAGAGTCACATATTATAGGAATAGACAACCATCTAGAAATGTGAGACAACATGCCTTGCTGCTGCCACTTCTAAGTCGCTTCAGTCGTGTCTGACTCTGTGCGACCCCATAGATTTTCCAAGCTTTCCCGACTCCAGTTATTTCAAACTGAATTAATTTAAAAAAATACCCTATACAATAATGGCAAGAAAACTTGGAAAAATTACATGAAGGCTGAAGATCTCTACAAATGGCAAGGGGGTGATTTCCAGGATCTAAAAGTTATGTTAAAAAAAGCAAAGCACAGAACCGTACTTACTGTAAGCTATCTTTTTTATAAGAAAAAAAGGAAAACTATCCATTCTTCCTTTTGCAAGAAGAATAAGTCAAGAATGATGAAAATATTTATTAATAGAGGATGTGTGGCAAGTGAGATTTCAGAGGGCAACTTCTTACTTTAGTGTTTCAGTAATCTAAGTGTTTTACGTTTTCAAATAGTAACAAGAAGGAGTGAAAAACTAAAATTAAATCTAAACAGATAAATGAGCTAAAATATATCACATTGATAACATACAGTTAATTCTAGCCACTTTTATTTATTTCTAGAAAGTTTTTATTGGAGTATAGTTCATTTATAATATGTTAGTTTCTGCTGGACAGTAAGATGAATCGGTTATCTATGTTCTTTTTCAGATTATTCTCCCATAGATCATTAATGTTGAGTGGAGTTCCCTGTACTATACAGTAGGTTCTTCTTGGTTATTTATAGTAGCGTGTCAATCCCAATCTCCCAATTTCTACTTACTTTTAAACACAATACCTTGACTACACAGCCATAGTGGGATATACTCTAAAGATAAACAGAAGTACCAAGACACCTTAAAGTTTGCTCAGTTGAGTGTTTTCTTTTTTAAAAAAAAAATTGAAGTATATTTTACATACAAGATTATACTTAAGTTGGTTTTACTAATAGTTTAGTAAATTTAGTAAACAATTTCAAAAATATTTATGCATACTGTAGGATAAACAGGTAAATATGGTATGGTGAATCATTAGGAACCCAGATGTTCAGTGCAAGTGATAAAATACAAACATGAAGGAAGTTAAATGAACAAGGAACACGCATGTGACCCGACGTGAGCCACTGGCCACCAGCGGAGACTTACTTCCTGGCAGTACTGCAGGATGCCCTCCTTGGTGCCAATGCAGGTTTTGGTCCCTGATGGGTCCGACTCCCACTTCCCATTCTGCACGTTCATGTGCATGTTCAGTTTGCCACAGAACATGGCCACCTGGGGTTCTGCAAGCAGGCCGGCATTGCCGTCAGTGGGCACCTGGAAAAGTAAGTTTCGGTTAGTTATAGAAATCCATAGCTCTGGGGTGGAGGCTGGAGGAAGGGCTATGAAGAGAAACATGGCATGGAGATATGCGAAAAATAGCTCTATTCTTGGGAACTCTCAATTATGAATCTCTATGGGTTAAGCTTTATGTGTCCTGGGCTTCCCAGGTGGCTCAGATGGTGAAGAATCTACCTGCAATGCAGGAGACCTGGGCTTGATCCCTGGGTCGGGACGATGCCCTAGAGAAGGGAATGGCAACCCACTCCAGTATTCCTGCCTGGAGAATTCCATGGACAGAGCAGCCTGGTGGGCTGTAGTCCATGAGGTTGCAAAGAGTAGGACAGGACTGAGCGACGAAGCACAGCACAGCATATATATATACACACTGGCCACGCCACACAGCTTGTGGGATCTTAGTTCTCTGACCAGGGACTGATCCTGGGGCACAGCAGTGAGGCACTGAGTCCTAACCACTGGACCACCAGGGAACTTCCCACATAAATATTTTTAAAAGGGGAAAACGGAAGTTCTGAAATATCCACACTACCCCACTTATGAGGTTCTGATAGCTCAGAAAGGGGAAAAAAAAAAAATCACCAAGAGATGAAGAATAATTGGCAAGAGTGAAAGTCTTATTCAAAACCAAAGAATCAAAAGACAGGACATGGAGGCCAAGTAATTCCTCCCAGGTTAAATCCAGCTGCTGAGGAATGTGTGAGGTCCATGCCAAGAAGAGTTAACTTCCAGCAGAAGCCATTCATGTAGCTGGGAACCGGGTGATTCTAGAATAACTTGTATCATGCCTAAAAATTGCTCACAGGAGGGAAAAAAACAACAACACTAAAATAACACCAAGCGATTTTGGTTAAAGAAAGAGCTTCCTGACACTTCTTCCCACAGAAATGTAAAAATAGATCAAACATCTGTCCATTCTAGTCATCATCATACATATTTTGTCCATAAACCCCTAAGAGGATTTTTATCCTTTAAAAAAAAAAAAAAAAGTCTTGCACTGAACTCATCTGAGACCTCTCAGATCTCAGCAAAAGCTCCTGGGCACAATCTCTAAAACCATGTTTCAGGTGACATTTTCTACATTTCTAGTTCTGCTTTGTAAAATATATTTAGTAAGATTCTGCTTCTCTGATGCCCAAGGTAACAAATAGCAATGCAAGCCTTAGTACTGGATTGTCAGCAGCGTAGCTGGGATCCCTCGATTCCCCAGTTTGGGGCTTTACCCACCACCTATAATTTCCAAGTCGTAAAATGAGAAGCCCATGCTCCAACAGATGCAGAGAAACAGTCTGAGCAGAATGCTCCACAAACGCTAAGTTTCACAGTTTTCCTGAGGGAATAAGAGTAAATTCAATGCCTTGATCCTCAAAAAACAGCATATAAATTTTGTCCATTTTGCTGAATTAAGTAGTAAGATAATAACACTGCAAGAAAGTCAAGTAGTCAGATACTTATAGACAAGGCCCCATATTAGATGCAATGAAGGACATAAAATATATTTATAATATAGATAAATACATAAAATTTATGTATTAATACATTAATTTTAAAATTCCACTGTCAAGGAATTGAAAATCTAATAATGAAATCACCATTGTATTAGCCACGGTACTTTATTCTGCTCAAATTCATTCCTGTCCCAAAGACTTCCAGTCTAAGAATCTTGAGAACTTACCCCTAACCGAACAGGGAGAGTAATGATCTTTTACCATGGTTGTAATAATTTTGTTGAATAAACTCCCCCTCCTCTCTATCTCAACATTTCTCTGTACTCAGATTCTCCACAGTGGGTTCACCACAGTTTCTGTCTCCTTGTCAACACGAAGGCCCTTCATTCCAAATCCTCCCCTCAAGGAACATTAGGTACCAATTTCTCTCCCCCATGGCAGCCAGTTTCCAAGAGTTTCAATAGTCCCTACTTCCTAGATTAATGTTCTCATCACTGTCATCCATAAAAAAAATATTTAGAGTTTTTCTGTTGCAGCAAATAAATAGGGCAGAAATGATATATGTTTTCCAAGGCAAGGCTGTAAAGGGCCTTAGGGTTGCTTTGCTGCTCTCTGGGATCACTTGGTATTGGGGGGCGGTGTCCAGCTGCCATGTTGGAAGGACACTCAAGCAGCCCTGGGGAGAGGCCCATGTAATATGGAACTGAGGTCTCCTGTTAACAGCAACATTAATGAGCTTGGAAACACCCGACAGCCTCCTCAAGCCTTCACCTGCTGACATGACTGAAACCTCAAGAGAGAACTCGAGCCAGAACCACCCAGAAGACACTCCCAAATTCCCGATCCACAGAAACTGAGATAAGTCTTTGTTATTCTAAACCATTAGTTCTGAGGTAACCTATTACACAACAATAAGATACCCAATAAGCTCTTCCTTTTCTCCAGCTTCACAGTACATCCACGAATATGCTCAGATCTCCTCTACTGAAAAAAAAAAAAAAAGCAAATAAACCAAAAATATTTCCTTCCATTCTATTATATTCTAGAGCAGGGAGGGTCAACATATTTTCTATGTCAAAGGCCAGACAGTAAATATTTTAGGTTTTGTGAACCATACAGTCTCTTGTACCTGCTCAACTCTGTTGTGTGTGTGTTGAGTTGCTTCAGTCATGTTGGACTCTGCAACGCTATGGACGTTAGGCTGCCAGGCTCCTCTGTCCCTGGGATTCTCCAGGCAAAAATATTGGAGTGGGTTGCCAGGCCCTCCTCCAGGGGATCTTCCTGACGCAGGATCGAACTTGTGTCTCTTATGTCTCCTGCATTGGCAGGCAGCCCTTAACTCCCTTGCTACAATGCAAAAGCAGCCGCAGACAACCTGGGTGTGGCTGCTTCATAGGAACATTTTCTTCATAAAACAGGCAGTAGACCAGATCTGGCCAGTGGCCCCTAGTTTACCTATCTTTGCTCTAGAACTATTATTTTTTCATTTTTTCCAACAAATTCTATCAGATGGTGATTTAAATACTCAGATACCACCTTCTTACCTGCTTCTTAAGACTCTTATAGTGTGGTTTACATTCCCACCCATGGAACAATTTTCTCAAAGGTTACATACAACTTCCTGAGAAAGGGAAGTATTTTTCTCTAATACCTGTTACTTTTCAGTTTCTTTGCCATATCTGAACTCTTCCTTGCAAGTCTTTCCCCTTGGCTTCTGTTGCAATGAACTAGGCTGGCTCTCTATTTTTCTGATTATCCTCTTACTAACTCAAAATCCTTCAATGCCACAAATAAGACATTCCTAAAGATTAGGCCATTGCTTCTCTTTTACCTACTTGAAGAAGTCTTTCACCTCCTTGCTGCTGAGTGGCAACTAAAATATAACAACGGCAATAATACATAAATAAAGCAACTAACATTTTTTCATTCAGTAAATTTGAGTATACAATACATGCTGGACACTGTGTCTTTGGGGACAAGGTAGTAAATCAGGCAAGTGCTTATCCTGATAATAACATGACCAACCAGTCTGCTTGGGACTAAGGGGTTCCAGGATATGAGACTTTTAGCATTAAAACTGCCAGATGCATCGGTAAGTTGAGACAACTGGCCACTCTATCAGACAAACACATCAAATGTTTCTCCACTTTTCCTACCTTGACTTTTTACCATCTTTCTATTTTTCCCATTCTTCATTATTTTTCTGTCTTTTTGACTTTACAGTTATTTTAATTGCCATCTGTTTGTATGTTTCTATATTCCCACTACCAAATGGTGGTAATCACTCTCTCATTCCCCTCAAATGAACTGATATGGCCCTATCATCTTACTGGAATACATCTTTAATTGCCTATGATTTTCTCCTTTTGACAATGGGAGTTAAGAAGACATACGCTTCAATTCCTTTCAGATTTCTACCAGATGAGATTTAGTATTAACTTAAAAAAAACAACTGTGGAGAGTCACAATCATTAACACGCCCATTTTCTTAGAATGGAGCTGTTTAATAGTTCAAACCTTGATTCTTCAATACTTAGGACAACTTATTATGCTGGAAATTCTAAAACTGGCTGTATGTGCATATCTGTGATATTTGACATTACAAGAAGCCCTTCATAAATAAATATTTCAATCACAAAAACGTATTTCTTGGACAAAAATTCTTTTCCAAGCCAACACCAGTCGTGCACAAGATCAGTAAGGGAATAGTAGAGAATAAACCGAACCTGACACTTTTCTATTCTTAATGAAGTCCACCTGCAAAGAATTTCAGGTTTTAAGTAACATATCCCTGGTTCGGTTAAGACAAACAACCCAGAATCCTTACTGGTGTCAAATAACCCATCTAAGAAGCAAAGCCTGGTATCTGAGAGCAGCCCACTCACTCGCTGGCATTCAAACAGAAGGAGACCGTGACCACGGCAAGGGGGTCACACAGAAGATAATACCTAGCCTTCCAAGGGCCCAACAGGTTCACCCAAATCCCTTTCCCCGAATGAAACCTCAAAAAATGGCTTAATACATCATACACAGTGTCCTTTTCAGGACTTGTTAAAATGAACACTCTTAAAACTGAAATCTTTCCATCCTAGAGTAAATTATTTGCAGCTAGTGACAATGCATAATACCCTGTCAAAGTCATCCTAAAGGTAATTATTCCTAACTTTTACAAAACATTTCTCTTTTTAATAGAAAATAAAAACTCTTGAGTGGATGGGAAATATACCCACTTAAATAACTATTACTTTAATTTTGCTTTCATCTTAACACCATCTAAAGTAACAACTTAATGTTACTTGGCAGAAATCTAAGACAAAACATAAAAGATTGGCACCTGCTATAAATGGCCATTCATAGTCTCTGCATTTCAGAGTGACTGAAGACGAAGATAATTCTTATAACTTGAATGACTTTCCACTGACATCATAAGACCAAAGATGCTTTCCCATGGGAAAACAGTGCTCAATGACAAGGAACAGAATAACCGGCTGAAACAATGGTGCATGCACATTGCCTCAGAAGCAACAGGCTATTTACAGAATGCTCTGAACTACAGAGACCCAAAGCTACACCTAAAAAATGCTGTTAATCTTTTAAAAACAACCATTTGCTGTCAGCTCCGTATTTTAGGGTCATCATATACAGACAAGCTACCCAAGTGAAAATGGACTTTCCAAAAGAAAGTTAGCTAGAGAACAGCTTTTAAAAAGCTGAAGGGGAAATTAAAACAAACAAATGAAATATATATACCTAATCTGGGCCACTCTGCAGAGGTGACCCTGGAAACCTACACCTAGCTAGAATCAGTGCAATTTACAAGCACAAAACCAACTTCTCAAACAAGTTCTCTCACTGTCTTTCAAACTGGGTGTTCCCTTTCTCCATAAAGTTTCTCTTTATTATCATCAAGGAGATCAAAATTCCTTATAGAGCTGGCTTGGCAGCATTCCTCCCCACACAGTCCCAACTAAAAGAGAAAGGGAACAAGGAACTCTCTGTTTCACTGGCCGAGAAGTCTAGCTTGGCAAGGAGAAGGCACAGATCCATAGCTTAGTGCATCCGTGGATTTACGTAATTTTAAGGTTTGTGGCTAACGGAAACCTCTGGTTTCTGCATTTAAACGAACTTCTCACTGGTCTGAATAGCTGGCCTCCTATAGTCGAGTATTGACTACTATTTAATCAGTATACAATTTCCTTGGAGTGATTAGATTTTATATAGTGAGTATCTTTTAAAAAGTACAATATGATGTTACTTCTATCACAGCCATGGTTTCCTCATATAAACAATTTTCTGTTAGCCTAGGCATAATACAATTATACCCCCGGCACACGCACAAAAATATTTTAAAACATTACATTTTCCATTTTCAGTGTAATTATTCTGCAGCATCACAATCAAGAAGATTTGAGCATGAACTCCTTTCAAGGCCAAATAAAGTACCTCATTTAATCCTTAACAAACAAATTTTCAGTCTCCAAAGGAAAAGAAGATTTGTAAGGCTTTCCTTTAAATGCAAAAAATAGAAAACAAACAAACCCCAAAACCCAACAACAACAGTAACTTAAGCAGAAGCAGACCATCCACAATTGCCCATTTTGTCTCCAACAGAGGAGAACTGAAATTAAAATCGGGATCACAGAACTGAAAGAATCTGTAAAATCATCTGTCTCAACTCTAAGCAGAAGGAAAAGGCTCTGAAGGAATTTGTTTAAGGTCACAGAAGTATGAACAGGCAGAGCTGGGAGCTGGACCCATGCCATCAAGGGTTTTGTTGATGTGACCAGGGTGACTCTCAAATTAAAATGGAAAATTGCAATTTTCCAAGGTTTGGCCCCTGTGTGTGGGTGCATGTATTTGTAGTGAGAAAGAACAGAGTAGCTAATCAAACCATACAAAAAACTGAAATGTGATTACTGAAACTGCACACACAGCTTCAATTTACCTGTGTGGAGAGGGGCCTACGCTGCTGTACAATTATTTCAGAGCTGGACAACATGAAGTGCGTAAACAGTGGTGTCCGACTCTTTCGTGACCCCACGGGACTGTAGCCCCCAAGGCTCCTCTGTCCATGGGGATTCTCCAGGCAAGAATACTGGAGTGGGTTGCCATGACCTCCTCCAGGGGATCTTCCTGACCCAGGAATCGAACCCGAGTCTACAGCATTGGCAGGTGGATTCTTTACCACTGTGCTACCTGGGAAGATCAGAGCTCAAGTTTCAGGCTTAAAAATGATTTGCCACAGAGAAGACATCCCTTTCAGAGATCTAATCCACATATTTCACTCCTTGAAATCTGACATTCTTTTGGGGACATCAGTGAACTGGCTTCAAATGACAGTTCTAGCTCTTTGAAGGATCCATGGCCTCTGCTGATATGATAAAGCTAATTCTTAAACGGAGACACACAGCATGGAGGCCATCCCAGCGGTGCGGCCCACATCACAAGTCTACACCTACGTCAGCCTGCATGTGAGGGAAACACCTGTCAAGGAATCCTAACACACAATCACAGTCCTCCAGCTGAGCCTGAGCTTGATTTACCCTGAAAATAGGACCTGCTACAGTGGAAACAGTGTCAGACTTTATTTTTGGGGGCTCCAAAATCACTGCAGATGGTGACTGCAGCCATGAAATTAAAAGACGCTTACTCCTTGGAAGAAAAGTTATGACCAACCTAGATAGTATATTCAAAAGCAGAGACATTACTTTGTCGACTAAGGTCTGTCTAGTCAAGGCTATGGTTTTTCCTGTGGTCATGTATGGATGTGAGAGTTGGATTGTGAAGAAAGCTGAGCACTGAAGAATTGATGCTTTCGAACTGTGGTGTTGGAGAAGACTCTTGAGAGTCCCTTGGACTGCAAGGAGATCCAACCAGTCCATTCTAAAGGAGATCAGCCCTGGGATTTCTTTGGAAGGAATGATGCTGAAGCTGAAACTCCAGTACTTTGGCCACCTCAAGCGAAGAGTTGACTCACTGGAAAAGATTCTGATGCTGGGAGGGATTGGGGGCAGGAGGAGAAGGGGATGACAGAAGATGAGATGGCTGGATGGCATCACTGACTCGATGGCCATGAGTCTGAGTGAACTCCGGGAGTTGGTGATGGACAGGGAGGCCTGGCGTGCTGTGATTCATGGGGTCACAAAGAGTTGGACACGACTGAGTGGCTGAACTGAACTGAGCCTTATAAGGAAATTCCCTTCCCGACCTCTCTAGATAATCCATTTCCATATTGCCTCTTTTAAAGCTCTATTGATACTATGCATAAAATAGATAACTAATGAGAACCTACTGTATAGTATTTTGCCAACAAAGGTCATATAGTCAAAGCTATGGTTTTTCTGGTACTCATGTACAAATGTGAGAGTTGAATCATAAAGAACGCTGAGTGCCGAAGAATCGAAGGTTTCAAATTGTGATGCTGGAAAAGACTCTTTGGAGAATCCCTTGGGCAGCAAGATCAAACCCATCAAACCTATTGGAAATGAACCCTGAATATTCAGTGGAAAGTCTGATGCTGAAACTGAAGCTCCAATACTCTGACCACCTGATGTGAAGAGCAGACTCACTGGGAAAAAACTCTGATGCTTGGAAAGGCTGAATGCAAGAGAAGAAGGGGGAGGTGGAGAATGAGACAGTTGGATGGCATCACTGACTCAATGGACATGAGTTTGAGCAAACTCAGGACACAGTGAGGGACAGGGAAGCCTGGCGCGTTGCAGTCCATGGGGTGCCAAAAGTTGGACATGATTCAGCGCTTGAACACCACCACCGTGCAGCACAGAGAACTCTACCCAGTGCTCTGTAGCGACTTAAATGGGAAGGAAATCCAAAAAGAGGGGAAATACACATACATGCAGCCAATTCACTTTGCTGTACAGTAGAAACTAACACAGAATCACAAAGCAACTATGCGGGCATGTGTGCTAAGTCATTTCAGTGGTGGTCACTCTTTGCGACCCTATGGACTGTGGTCCTCCACGCTTCTCTGTCCATGGGCTTCTCCAGGCAAGAATACTGGAGTGGACTTCCGTGCCCTCCTCCAGGGGATCTTCCCGACCCAGGGACTGAACCCATATCTCTTATGACTCCTGCAGTGGTAAGCAGGTTCTTTACCAGTAGCGCCACCTGGGAAACCCAGAAAACAACTAAGCTCCAATAAAATTTAATTAAAAAAACCAAAGCTCTATAAACTCACTCTTGCCCCAAATGTCTTTAAGAATTGATGCTTTCGAACTGTGGTGTTGGAGAAGACTCTTGAGAGTCCCTTGGACTGCAAGGAGATCCAACCAGTCCATTCTAAAGGAGATCAGCCCTGGGATTTCTTTGGAAGGAATGATGCTGAAGCTGAAACTCCAGTACTTTGGCCACCTCAAGCGAAGAGTTGACTCACTGGAAAAGATTCTGATGCTGGGAGGGATTGGGGGCAGGAGGAGAAGGGGATGACAGAAGATGAGATGGCTGGATGGCATCACTGACTCGATGGCCATGAGTCTGAGTGAACTCCGGGAGTTGGTGATGGACAGGGAGGCCTGGCGTGCTGTGATTCATGGGGTCACAAAGAGTTGGACACGACTGAGTGGCTGAACTGAACTGAGCCTTATAAGGAAATTCCCTTCCCGACCTCTCTAGATAATCCATTTCCATATTGCCTCTTTTAAAGCTCTATTGATACTATGCATAAAATAGATAACTAATGAGAACCTACTGTATAGTATTTTGCCAACAAAGGTCATATAGTCAAAGCTATGGTTTTTCTGGTACTCATGTACAAATGTGAGAGTTGAATCATAAAGAACGCTGAGTGCCGAAGAATCGAAGGTTTCAAATTGTGATGCTGGAAAAGACTCTTTGGAGAATCCCTTGGGCAGCAAGATCAAACCCATCAAACCTATTGGAAATGAACCCTGAATATTCAGTGGAAAGTCTGATGCTGAAACTGAAGCTCCAATACTCTGACCACCTGATGTGAAGAGCAGACTCACTGGGAAAAAACTCTGATGCTTGGAAAGGCTGAATGCAAGAGAAGAAGGGGGAGGTGGAGAATGAGACAGTTGGATGGCATCACTGACTCAATGGACATGAGTTTGAGCAAACTCAGGACACAGTGAGGGACAGGGAAGCCTGGCGCGTTGCAGTCCATGGGGTGCCAAAAGTTGGACTGATTCAGCGCTTGAACACCACCACCGTGCAGCACAGAGAACTCTACCCAGTGCTCTGTAGCGACTTAAATGGGAAGGAAATCCAAAAAGAGGGGAAATACACATACATGCAGCCAATTCACTTTGCTGTACAGTAGAAACTAACACAGAATCACAAAGCAACTATGCGGGCATGTGTGCTAAGTCATTTCAGTGGTGGTCACTCTTTGCGACCCTATGGACTGTGGTCCTCCACGCTTCTCTGTCCATGGGCTTCTCCAGGCAAGAATACTGGAGTGGACTTCCGTGCCCTCCTCCAGGGGATCTTCCCGACCCAGGGACTGAACCCATATCTCTTATGACTCCTGCAGTGGTAAGCAGGTTCTTTACCAGTAGCGCCACCTGGGAAACCCAGAAAACAACTAAGCTCCAATAAAATTTAATTAAAAAAACCAAAGCTCTATAAACTCACTCTTGCCCCAAATGTCTTTACAACAATGCTTATAAGACACTGTACTCCTCCAAACCATGGACTGTCTTTCTCTGAATGAAGGACATCAAACTTATTACTAAATTGTTTTAGTTTTGTTATTTGATAGTATCAAACTTTTTTTTCTGCTTAAAGGATAGATATTCTAAAACTGACCCTCCAGATTCCTTCCAACTTACAACAAAGGCCTGTAAATAAATTCTCACTGCTGGTGCCCAGCAGAAAATCAAGACTTCTCTTAACAGAAAAGTTTGTTATTCAACACTCATGGAATTAATTACCCACGTTTACAGCACAAATTTTAGGCAGGCCCAGGAAAAGTGACGCCCACTGCCTGGAATAGATATAGAACTGGAATTAAAAAAAACAAAGCCTCATGTAGGACAACCAACCAAACTCTTTAGGCTATAGTTTTCTATCCAGTTAATGCCCATTTAGTCCTAAAAGTAAATGTCCTATCTTTTAACTGAATGCATATATGCATACACATCATGTACATACTATACCACACATAATTGTGTTTATTGTGCTCTGACCTAACAATCAAAATTCTTTCTACGTCGATCACTCTGATGTTTATCTCTTTAATTCCGTCTTGTAGTTTTCCTGCCATGTTTCACACACAAAAACACACTGTATCATGATTTTTATATTATTTTGACTCTGTCAATATTATTATATCTCATCAGCCTTGATCGTATGAACATGAAGATAAAAACAGAGTTAAGGGCAAAAATGGAAGCATCTGCTTAGGCCTTTCCCTTCATTATCTTATTTGACTCTCAGAAGAACCAAGATAATTCACTTCCACATCTACTTAGATAATCAGAAATGCTCAAAACCTCCCTAAGAGTCTAATCATTGGTGTTTACTCCAAAGTCCATGCTTACTTTTTTTCGTAGTTAACCAGCTGGCATTCCTGCTACTAGTTCTTAAGCATTTTTATTTTCAGTTCTTGAATATTATTTTCAAATAAGTTTCTCCCTGATGACAGTAGTATCTTGCAGTTCTTTACTACTGGCTCTTAAAAAATATTTTTAGACCAAGTAAAAGGGCAACAAATTCAGTTTTTAAAAAAGTTTAAATGTTTAATCTGCATTTTCTAAATTAAACTCCTAGATGTTAACACTCAGTAACCTTTGGTAGCTTCCTCTTTAAGAAGTGAAGTCGCTCAGTCGTGTCCAACTCTTTGCCACTCCATGGACTGTAGCCCATCAGGCTCCTGGATTTTCCAGGCAAGAATACTTGAGTGGGTTGCCATTTCCTTCTCCAGGGGATCATCCCAACCCAGGGACTGAACCTGGGTCTCCCTCATTGTAGGCAGATGCTTTATGGTCTGAGCCACCAGTGAAGTTCTCCTCTTTAAGAAGCTGCCCCAGAAATGAAAAGGGAAAACTTTCTCCTAAATTAGTTCTTAGCTTAAATCAGAAACAGCTAATCGAATCACCAAAGTAGGGGCCCAGAATCCCCAACAGTCCAAATTGTGAATGCATATCCTTCAAGGCTTATGTTATTTTATCTCTATTTGCTAATTTCTCAACAATGAGCACACTCACAGGCAATGAGCATACCTATTATGCATATCCCTGCATTGTGTATGTGTGTTAGTCACTCAGTCATGTCTGACTCTTGTGACACCATGGACTGTATCCCACCAGGCTCCTCTGTCCATGGGATTCTCCAGACAAGAATACTAGAGTCGGTTGCTATTTCCTTCTCCAGGGGATCTTCTGGACCCAGAGATTGAACCCGGGTCTCCTGCATTGAAGACAGATGCTTTACCATCTGAGCTAGGAAGTCCCATATTCCTGTATTATACCTACTATAA
This sequence comes from Aepyceros melampus, assembly GCA_006408695.1. Taxonomy (NCBI): domain Eukaryota; kingdom Metazoa; phylum Chordata; class Mammalia; order Artiodactyla; family Bovidae; genus Aepyceros; species Aepyceros melampus. Next base: position 75,857 of record SJXQ01007908.1, on the reverse strand, counting down.
AGCCACCTGTATAATACGTAGTAACGTGGTGTTAATAGCAGTAATAAACAGTTTACAGGTAGAGAGAGCAACTAGAGCAAGTCTCAAAAGACTGCTTTGCTAAAGGCACACTCTAGAGTTACTGCATTTAAGCCACGTTGCTAAAAAGCTAAAGGATGTGGAAACGGGGCTCCATGGGGATGCTGGTTTGAATGGCATTCACTATAAAGGAATCTGACGGTACCACATGAACTATTTTCCGGTATGATTTCCATTAGTTCTGACAGGTAGGACAGATAAGCATGCAGCCCATAATGCTACAGAGAAAACTGAAACTCTATTACTTCTCACACTTTAGATACAAGAGATAATTCATTCAATTTCAATTTTGTAAGTATTACTATTTGCTATCAAATTTGACCAAGCTCAGCCAAGATCTTTCTAATCAAGGGCTTCCTTGATAGCTCAGCTGGTAAAGAATCTGCCTGCAATGCGGTAGACCTGGGCTTGATCCCTGGGTTGGGAAGATCCCCTGGGGAAGGGAAAGGCTATCCACACCAGTATTCTGGCCTGGAGAATTCCATGGACTGTATAGTATAGTCCATGGGGTTGCAAAGAGTCGGACACGACTGAATCACTTTCATTTTTCAGCCAAGATCAGGTGACTCATAGGCATGTGAGCTATAAAAATTGTTATTACTTTAAGCCACTGAACTTTGGGTTGGGTTGTGGCTTAGCAGCATTACTGTAGCAAGAGAAATTAAGACAGGCAAGTATTATATACAGCAATAATAAAGTACTGACAGAACCAGGGCTCAATGTTATTCCAGAAGGAAGACAATCAAAATGAATTTTTAAAGTATATGTGTGTTAGCCGCTCAGTTGTGTCCAGCTCTTTTAGATCCATGGACTGTAGCTTGCCAGGCTCCTCTGTTCATGGGATTCTCCAGGCAAGAATACTGGAGTAGGTTGCCATTTCCTCCTACAGGGGATCTTCCCAACCCAGAGATCGGACCTGTATCTCCTGCATTGCAGGAGGATTCTTCACCGGTGAGGTTGTTTCCGAAAGTTTTTAAGCAATAGGACCTTATACTGAAATAAAATTTTGTGTGACAGCCTCACAGCTAAGTTCCCCGCTTGGAACCTGGATGTGAGCCCTACCAGATTGTTGAGGCACTGCTCCCCTAGAAACTCTGCTTCTCTACCGTTTGCTCTGTTGGTACCTGATGGGTCTTAGTGAATTCTCAAAATCGTTATAAGGTTCTTCAGTACCCACAGGGGATTTGTTCCAGGTCCTCCCCCCTGCCCCACCCTCTGTACCAAACCCAGATGTTCAGGTCCCTTATATCAAAGGACATGGTACAGTCAGCATTCCTTGGATATTGAACCCCCGATGCTCAGGGCTAACTATACTGGGAGCACCAGCTGGTTCAATGGAGGAACTGAACTGTTCATTTGAGTTCACTGTAATTAACATAAATTTAAATTGAAAAACTGATTACTCAATCCTATTATTGAAAAAGTTTAAAGCAAATTTAGAAAAACCTGGATAAGCAAATCTACCCTGTGATTGTAAATTTTATATATTTTATGAAATTTTCCCAGCCAAAATTTAGTGTTCCAACTGAGATTTTGATGATAGGATTTTTCTTTTTCTTTATATGTCCATAGATGATAAACAATTTGCTTAAATGCACTGGCCTTAAAAAGAAAATAAATGCATTTTAACTCAATTGGCTTTTTTTAATTGAAAAATAGTTGCTGTATATGTTATCGGTATACAATATAGTGAGTCACAATTTTTAAAGGTTGACTCCATTTATAGTAATTGTAAAATACTGACTATATTGCCCATGTTGTACAGCATATCCCTGTAGCTTATTTTGTACATAATAGTTTGTGCCCAGCCCCATGTTGCTTTCCCCCTTCTCCTCTCCCCATTGGGAACCACTCGTTTGCTCTGTATGTCTGTGTCACTCAATGTTTTTGAAAGGAACTACTTTAATAAATACGGTGTAGTGCTATTAAATAGATGATGCTCCTGCTCACGTTTTATATGTGGCTCTGTGAATCCAACATCAGCTCCAATACTTGGGCAACCTGATGCAAAGAACCAACTCATTAGAAAAGACCCTGATGCTGGGGAGAAAGAGTGAAGGCAGAAAGAGAAGGGGACAACAGAGGATGAGATGGTTGGATGGCATCACCGGCTCGATGGACATGCATTTGAGCAAGCTCCAGGAGATGGTGAAGGACAGGGAAGCCTGGCGTGCTGCAGCCCATGAGGTCACAAAGAGTTGGACACGACTGAGCAACTGAACAACAACAACATTCTAATTACACCTCTTCCAGGAAAGGACACACAAATTTTATCACCAAATACTCATGCCACCAAGAACACACTCCACCAACCACTTTGTGGTTATTGAACGCCACGGAACACAAGCAGAGAGAGTTCTTGCCACACACAGCCCAGGCCCAGCTGTAGGAGGCAGGTGTGTGTGCAGAGAAAAGGGCAGGGTGAGAAATGGGGACACATGGAGTTCTGGAATGCTGTGGCAAGCACTTCTGTCATTTGATACCTCACATTGAGATCATACCACTTGGCACCAAACAAGTCTCAAAGTTAAAGTCTCAGTATCACCTGAGTTTAGTGTACAGACATAGCCAAGTAAGTGGAACAGCTATGAACTCTAGATATAACTGATCTTATTGGCTTGGGCTACACTATCCCTACAGAATTTTCAAGCTAAATTGTTAGGACTATTCCTAAGGTGAGTCCTCTTAATATGAGACCCTGCTGCTAAGTCACTTCAGTCGTGTCCGACTCTGTGGACCCCATAGACGGCAGCCCACCAGGCTCCCCTGTCCCTGGGATTCTCCAGGAAAGAACACTGGAGTGGGTTGCCATTTCCTTCTCCAATGCATGAAACTGAAAAGTGAAAGGGAACTCACTCAGTCGTGTCTGACTCTTAATGACCCCATGGACCGCAGCCTACCAAGCTCCTCTGTCCATGGGATTTTCCAGGCAAGAGTCCTGGAGTGGGGTGCCATCGCCTTCTCCGATATGAGACCCTGGATGTTGACAAATTTGTGGCACCTCACTCATCAACCTGGCAGATTCACAGAACCTTCATCTTTTACTCAATATCATATATCTCACGATCTAACACAGCTCTAAACCGGACTTTTGCCGACAGCACCTTATCTACAGCACTACAATGAATTTTCAAGAGCATAAAACTTAGGCTTAAGGTACAAGTTTTAATATATGTGCTGCTGAAGTGAGCACTACAAATTTTTAAAGTTTGTTAGTTCTTTTTTTCCTCTTTATTTCTTTCACTTACTGCAACAATGTAAAGCATAGAAGAAACAGAGGCCCCAGGTATTACTGGGTGGAGCAGGGAAGACAACAGTGTTTGAACAAGAGGCAGGAGGGAAATAAGTGGAAAACAAGCTTCCAGCAGAAGTCGATTGATAAATGGAGCCAGATCATTTAATTGGAACATGTACAGCAGGGTCATGTACAGTACATAGACATGCATAGTACAGAAGTGGATATATTCATAAGAGTTACCTATACTACTGGCTTCCCTGGTAGCTCAGAGGTTAAAGCATCTGTCTGGAATGCAGGAGACCCAGGTTCAATCCCTGGGTTGGGAAGATCCCCTGGAGAAGGAAATGGCAACCCACTCCAGTACTCTTGCCTGGAGGATCCCATGGAGGGAGGAGCCTGGTAGGCTACAGTCCATGGGGTCGCAAAGAGTCGGACATGACTGAGCGACTTCACTTCTTCACTTCACCCATACTACTTGGACAGGGGGGAAAAGAGTATTCTTCTCTGCTCTTTGTCAGCCAGAAATTCATCTCTATTATTCTATATAGCCTCTATTAGGTTTCAGGTTTCAAGTCATTGTGAAACCAATGTAGGTGGAGAGACAACCAGGGCAAAAACAGGGAGAGGTGGTTAATGAGATTCCTAGTCTTCGGCTGTATGTTGTCACCCTGTTTATTAAAATAATATGCAGAGTAAGTACATCATGCGAAATGCCAGGATGGATAAAGCTCAAACTGGAATCAAGATTGTGGGGAGAAATATCAATAACCTCACATATGCAGATGACACCACACTTATGGCAGAAAGTGAAGGGGAACTAAACAGTCTCTTGATGAAAGTGAAAGAGGAGAGTGAAAAAGCGGGCTTAAAACTCAACATTCAAAAAACTAAGATCATGGCATCCAGTCCCATCACTTCATGGCAAACAGATGGGGAAACCATGAAAGACTTCATTTTCTTGGGCTCCAAAATCACTGCAGATGGTGACTGCAGCCATATTAAAAGATGCTTGCTCCCTGGAAGAAAAGCTATGAGAAAGCTAGACAGCATATTAAAAAGCAGATACATTACTTTGCTGACAAAGTTCCTTCTAGTCAGAGCTATGGTTTTTCCAGTAGTCATGTATGGATGTAAGAGTTGGTCCATAAAGAAGGCTGAGCGCCGAAGAACTGATGCTTTTGTACTGTGGTGTTGGAGAAAACTCTTGAGTCCCTTGGACTGCAAGGAGATTGAACCAGTCAATCCTAAAGGAAACCAACTCTGAATATTCATTGGAAGGACTGATGCTAAAGCTGAAGCTCCAATCCTTTGGCCACCTGATGCAAAGAGACAACTCATTGGAAAAGACCCTGATGCTGGGAAAGATAGAAGGCAGGAGAAGAAGGGATGACAAAGGACGAGATGGTTGGATGGCATCACCGACTCGATGGACATGAGTTTGAGCAAACTCTGGGAGAGGGTGAAGGACAAGGAGGCCTGGCGTGCTGCAGTCCACAGAGCTGCTTAGAGTCGGACACGACTGAGCAACTGAACAAGTCTTTGCTGCAGTGAGGGAGCCAGTACCCATATCTGGACCCAATACATTTCAGACTATCCATATCCCTTAGTATCTTTAAATTCTAATACTAAAATAGCATGAAAATACTCCTAAGGTTGAAGATCCTTACAAAGATGCTCATTTTCCATTAAGATATAATACTGTTCTTCAATGATAAGGATAATAAAATCTCAGAGCAGAAGTGTAAGGAGAGAATGGGACAAATTGTTGCGAGTACCACTAAAACGTATACACCGTCATATGTGAAATAAATAATCAGTGGGAATTTGCTGTATGATGCAGGGCACACAAACCCGGGGCTCTGTGATAACCGAGAGGAGCAGGATGGGGTGGGAGGTGGGAAAGAAAGAAAGTGAAGTCGCTCAGTAGTGTTCAACTCTTTGAGACCCTATGGACTATAGCCCACCAGGCTCCTCTGTCCTTTGGGATTCTCCAGGCAAGAATACTGGAGTGGGTGGCAATTTCCTTCTCCAGGGGATCTTCCCAATCCAAGGATCAAACCCGGATCTCCCACATTACAGGCAGACTCTTTATCCTCTGAGCCACCAGGAAAGCCCAGGGAAGGTGGGAAGGAGGTTCAAAAGGGAGGGTACATGTGTATACCTATGGCTGATTTCTACTGATGTATGGCAGAAACCAATATAATATATTGTAAAGCAATTATCCTGCAGTTAAAAATAAATTTAAAAAAATAAAGTTTTGAACACATTTCAAAAAAGAAATCTCAGAGCAGCTCACAGAGGGATGAAGGGCACTCATGTGAACCTCAGAGCCTCACTAAACCCTCTAGGAAGTCATTTCCATCAGATTTCCTACTAGCCTGGGGCGGAGTGGTTGAGATAGCTGGCATGCTGTTATACACACAAAATTTAAGGTACTTATATATTTCAGCATGGGCCCAATAAAAACAGGGGCTTCTGTTTTATAAGATGGTACCAACCAGTCCTTGCCATTAGTACGTGACCTTCAATTAAGAGTGTGAGGAAGATCCTAAGTGGAAGTGGAAATTAACACCTTTCATGAAAAAATTTCTGAAAAATCTTTAACACAAGTCACACTACAGGCGATGAGGTAAATAGGAAGAGGATGAAGAGGAAATAAAAGAATTTACTCTGTGAAAGCGAACTGAGACAGAGGAATTCAGATATTAACTATTTACTTCTGATCTCTTCTCTTCATACATACACAACTATGCACACACTTTCATATTTATGTTCACAGAATAAGAAGCCACCCTGTTGGAATAAGACAGAATGTAAATTAATACATTATATGGGATAAGAATATCAAATATCTAGAGTTTTATCTCCCTCTTTTCAGAATACTGATAGAATCATTTCAGGAAACAAAAATCATGAAGTATTTTGGATAAACACAAAGGATATTTACATTCTATCCTTTGGTTTCTGTCCTTTCACCAAAGTTGCATAATATTTACCTATCTACCTTTTCTGTCTGCTTATCACTTTCATATCACTGTGCTTTCATTACTGAGACTTTCTGGCATAGAAGAAAACTGCTTTGCAAACATAGCAGAAATTAGAGAGAATGTGAAGTTGATGTTAAAAATCTAAGATAACTTTCAAACAGCATTCTTTCTCATTGTTCCAAGTGTTTTCTGTTAACTTATCATTTTAGAAAGAGGATTATTTCTCTTCCTCCAGGATTATAACTAAAAAATACTCAAGGCTCACGTTTCAGGCTATTTGCTTGATAACCATGGGTAGGTTAGTTATCCTTCTTAAATAAGGCATCAAGGCACTTCAACAGGAGGAGAAAATAATTCAGAACAAAGGGAGCAGTGGATCTCTTTTCTCAGCTACAAAACAAAATCTCTGCAGAAACAACAGAAAACCAGGAGTCAAAAGAAAAACACACACACACACACACACACACACACACATACACATTGGTGTCTTACTTTTCCACTTACTTTTAATGTTAGTTTCAGTGAACACAGACACTTAAGCCTTAGTTTCTTTATCTCTAAGTGAAGACAAAACCCAGAGGGCTCTTTAGGGGTCCAGTATGACCTACATGGAGATAATCTGAAAGCAACAGTGGTAGTACTATGGGGTGCCATAATACTATCTATTGGGATAAAGATAATAAATACTATCTGTTGGGATAAAGATAATGTCTAAATGATTCAAATGTGTGGGATAAGCGTTCCTTTTTTTTTTTTTAAACGTAATACAAACAAGATGAGGAACTTCACTGTCTACTGGAGATCTGCCTTGATCTTTAACTATTCACCTCTCTCTCTCTCTCTCTCCCCCCCATATAGAGGCATTCAATAAATATTTATGGAAAAGCATTAAGGAATGTCTGGCATGAAACACAACAACAGTAAGAAACTCAAATGTAGAAAGTGTAATCATCAATGAGGGCGTGGAACAGTAATTCCACTTCCACGCTTGTGAGATTTTGTTTTTTCTTGTGGCATCAGGAGAGTGAATTCCTCAGGTGGAGAAATGAAACTGCAGAACCCACACTCTTGCCTTTACCAACTCCCATGTGCCAGCTATAACTCAGCTTGTTCAGGATCCTCAGACTTCTCTTAGGGGAAAAAAAAAAAAAATAGGGCACACAAAGTGAGGTGGTTCCAGAATGTTCAGTGTTAATTTTCTAACTCTTTGAGAACACATTCCTGAAAAGAGCATGATTTTGCAATTCAGGCAGCATTTTAAAAGTTAGATTATCTCACTAGACTCCAAGAATTGCACGAATAGTGTGGACAGCTAGACTCCTTCGAGACAGGATCCAATCAACTATTAAAAAAAAAAAAAATTCTGCAGCTAAAAGCCCTCTGCGGCACAGAACTGATCCTCAGAGATTTCAGTGTAATGTAACACCTCAAGTGAAGGCTCATGTAAAAAAAAAAATACACCTGAAAATACAACAGGGAAGAGAGAGAAACTATTTGTTGAACAGTCAGGCCATAGAGCATATGCTTTTGATTATCACACAGCTGCCCTTCCCACTGCAAACAGACAGGCTTTCAGACTTGTTGGACTCCTGGGTTAAGTTTCAGGAACGTGCTGGCTTGGGCCATATATTAAGATAAACATTTCCCTGGAACCAAATACATTCAAGGTTGGGGGTGAAGGGGTGCAAATACATTCAAGGTTGGGGGTGAAGGGGTGACCTGAACACCGCTGACTTCAATGAGCATGCAATGGTGGGGATGAAAACGAGGATCCACTTGCTAATACAAGATGCTGGTGTGATTAAGCATTGACTAAGGTTAGATTTGCATAGAGACCAGAATGGAGTTTGCACATAGTATGCAGAACCAGAAACTGGTGCAGAAAATCTACATAGGATGAGCTGGGGAGAGGAGGCATAAAAGGGAGGACAGTGTTGGGTCTGAACGACCTTGAATTTGTAAGCAATCTCCAAAGCCACAGGGAACAGCAAATGCCACACTTCAAAGAGAGCAAGAACAGCATCCTATCCTTGTATGAAGGGGATGCGTGGGCTTGTGACATCTTCCCTGAGCCCCTTCCTCTCTAAAAAGTTTATTAAAAGCTACATTCAGAGGGAGGAGGGAGGTTCAAGATGAAGGGGATATAGATATACGTAAGGCTGATTCATGCTCTTTACGGCAGAAATCAACACAACATTGTTAAGTCAGTTATTATCAATTAAAATTTTTTTTTTTTTTAAGAAAAGTTACATGTGGGAGGACTTCCCTGGTGGTCCACTGGTTAAGACTTCATCTTCCAATGCAGAGGATGCAAGTTAGATCCCTGGCCAGGAAGCTAAGATCTCACAGGTCTCAAGGATAAAAAACAAAGCATGAAACAGAAGAGCAAATTCAATAAGGCTTAAAAAAAAATCTTTACAAAAAAGTTTAATTTGGGGACTGTGTTGGTATAAAGATGAGGGTCATTCAAGCTGAGTCATGAGTATCTATTCATTATTATAGCCATTTTTTTCCTTCTGATTCGAAAAAAAATGAACACTGAAACCTTTTCACCCAAAGCTTTCCCTGTGCTTACTACGCATAATGGAGACAAGGCCCTGGGATGTAGGGACAAAGGAGATGGGCACAGGCAAGACCACAGAGCAAGGGATGAGGACAGAGCATGGAGGTGGAGGCGGGGGAGCTGCGAAGACTGGTCAATTTCAGGAACGAGCACATGGGGGTGGTGGCAGAGTATGAGTCTGCAATGCCTTCCCAGCTAAGGACAACGGGCCTCAGGCTAGAGGATGCAAGTTCGTCCCCATGGGGTGGAAGAAGTAAAGCAACAGTCACACTGATCACGGCCTTCCCGATTTATTAACAAAACAACCTATTCCGCCATACGGCTGTGCGCCCCAGACCACACCAGGAGGTCTTATACTCAATCTGGTCCCTCCACCCATTACATTTCCTTGCCTTGAGTGATAGGAAATTTTAATTTTCAAAACTACAGATGTTTAATGGAGCAGTGTAGGGTTGCTGCTCCATCATGGAACACTGTGCCTATGTAACCTGGGGACAGAAGTATCCAGAATCTTGCATTGCTAACCCATTCTCTCGAACCACAGAGATGTCTTTCTGACATGTTTACAGGAAAATAAGCCCTAAGACAGAGAAACAGTTTGCAATATAATCTATATCCTGCCGTTAAGGGAGAGAGGCATTGTGTTGTGCCGGCAAGATTTAAGTTCCACCAAGAAAACTAAGTATGGGCTGCTTACGTGGGCAAGACTTTTTAAACCAATTTGTTCAAACAAACCGAGAGGCACACAGCTGTGATCTCTCATTCTCTCTCTCTCTCTCACACGCACACACGGTATATAATTCTAGGAAATAAGAATCTTAGTAACTGGAATGGAAGTACCTTTTCAGATTTGTTCATATGTTTTACAGGCATAGCATTCTTCTAAAGAGGGAATTAGGCCGGTGTGCATGTTACACTAAACTCTTCTGGCCTAACGAGGGTGAATTCTCAAATATCCACAAGTATCTGCTTTCTTTTATAAAGCCTGGCCAATCTTCAGTAAAGAAGTGCTTTACCTTGGCACCAGGCTTGCTCATGTCATTCAGCTGTACTCCATCGTAGAAAGCTTGTTACCTACACGAATCATAAGCCATCTTGCTTTTGAGCCCCATGTATTGATTCCAGTGGAGGACACTCAAGGATCTTGGGAAAGCTGGTTGTCACAACTCGGGTGGTACTGTTGGTAGGTGGAGGGGAGGGATGTTTCTAAACATCCTACAAGGCACACGACAGTCCCCCATACACACACACACATGAAAGTGAAAGTCGCAGAGTCGTATCCGACACTTTGCGATCCCATAGACTGTAGCCTGCCCAGCTGCTCTGTCCATGGAACTCTCCAGGTAAGAGTACTGGAGTAGGTTGCCAATTCCTTCTCTAAGATCCCAGAGGATCTTCCCAACCCACGGATCAAACCCGGGTCTCCTGCTTTGCAGGCAGATTCTTTACCAACTGAGCCACTAGGGAAGCCCATATCCAGTTTTTAAGGTACTTGGGAGATCAAAAGTAATTCACATTAAGCAGAATAACCACTCTACTCAAGAATAAGCCATAATTATTTTGTATAAATACTAAAAAATAACTTTATTAACTCCTTATTTGTCTATTACAGTAATCTCTCAATTAAGAAGTCAGGGGTAATTATTCAACCTACACACACACACGGGTGGTAACTACATCTGAGCAAAATTCATGTGGAAGTAGGACCACAGCCTTGTAACTAGGGTCTCAAGACTTAAGGAATCCAGCCAGGTCATCTCTCCTTGAGTAGACTTTCTAATACTACCCAATCACTTCATAATGAATGAGCTGGGCAAAGAGAGAGAGGGCTAAACCACTGGCATTCCTTTAAATAAGCCATTAACTCTACTGGAATAACAAGCATACACTAACAAGTTACATACATCAATAACTGTATGACAAGTCATGACTAAAAATTGCCTGTTTCCAGAAACTTCTTTATGTCCTGTACTTGCAACTATGAACCTGGTTTAATCCATCACTTTCTAAAAGAGCTCTTAGAGACCTCAGGGGACTTACCGGTTCAGGGTGCCTGTAGGAGGGACCGGCTGAGGGAACCCACCCCTGAAGTTACCATTATAAACCTTGGAATCAAAAGGAAATATGCTGTGTCTAGCATGTAACTGCTGTTTGGGGGGCACTTGTTAACTGTAACTCTTGATTTCCTTTATCTCTAAAGTGGATATGTTAACACCTGACCTCACAGGTTATTATGAGGATTAAATTCAATAATATACATAAAGTGAATGGTAAGCAATTTGTTTTAACAGTGAACCACAATGACTCAGCTTGTTTCTAGTAAGAAGAAAGAAAGGAAGGAATTCCAGTATGAGAAGCTTCTGGACACATCTGAAGAGACTGAATGAATACATTTGTAGTCCTTAAAATCTCCTGAGAGTTATCTCCACAAAGATGTCTGCTGTTTATTCAAGAATTCTGAGAGGGGATTTTCTGCTCTCAAGAAAATGCTGACTGTATAACCAGATATGACACACTGGAAAAGAATGCCTTATGCCACTTGAAACAGACAATCTTCCCTCATTTATCTGCAAGATGTCTGCCTGCCAAGCTGTTTCTAAGAGACAAACCAGTCACGACAACGCCCGTGTGTCCTCGTTCACAGCTATGACCTACAAGCTCAGTGTGGCAGGTCTGACTCACGAGGTCTCAACAGTATTTTCAAACCATCTAACATATTTATTTCAGGCAGGTTAATGGTTACTTTAGCTCTTTTCAAAATGTCTAATATACGTTTCATGAAGTCTACTCAGCGTACTATCAACAATTCTTATCAGGGTGAAAGAGCTGTGGCAATTTTCAAGATGTTAAGAATTTTTCAGTCTGTTTATTTAGCCACAGTATTAAATTCATTTTAATAGGAAGTTTATTTTACGTTAAGACAGTTTTTGTTGCAAGCTCATACCAATAAATTATTAAATATATCTGTGTGTATGTCTATATATATATATATACAGGACTTCCCAGGTGGCTCAGTGGTAAAGAATTTGCCTGCCAATGCAGGACACACAAGAGATACAGGTTTGGTCCCTGGGTTATGAATATGACCTGAAGTAGGAAACGGCAACCCACTCCAGTACTCTTGCCTGGAAGTCTACAGTCCAGAGGCTGCAAAGAGTCAGACGTGACAGAGCACACAAGCATGCACACGTACATATTAGTATATACACATATCTCACTAATAGTGTATACTCAAAATGGCCTGGTAAGAGTTCAAGACACGTTTTTCAAAGTATTTATATATGCCTCAATTAATTTCTCAGTGTTCTCAAGGCATTTAGTTATTTCCTACTGGAGGGGGAATTTCATTGTTAAACACATATGAGAAGTGGAACCTTCAAGATGGATATTGGAGACTTTGAGAAAATCCTGTAATAATGAAGCTAGTTCAACTTTTTCTACACCAAGGTTTCGCAAACATATTTGGCCATGAAACCTTCCACTGTGGCACATTTAACGTATTTGGAAGAGCTTGAAAAACACTGTAAGAGATTTGCAACGGATGATCCAGCAAAATTTAAGCAAGTCATTTTAAGTAAGACAAAATATTGATAAATAAAACCGAAAAGAAGTCTTGGAGGGAGTGAGAGCAGTGAGCGTTACCAGGTGACCACGGAACTCATGAAGCATCCTATGTGCTCTAAGCAACAGAATGATACACCATGTAGAATGCAAAGCAAGAAGAGGGATGACAGGAAAGGTGTGTGCACATGTGCCCCAAACACCTCAGAAGCCAATCCTAAGCTTTCAGACACATGCAAGAAAGTGAGAGTCAAGAACTTTATAAAGTCCCGTAAACTATACAGGTAAACTGAATTAAGGTTTGTTAAGTTAGATTTTGACTTATACCACAAATACCATATATTAATGCATATATGTGGAATCTAGAAAAATGGAACAGATGAATCTACTTGTCAAAAAGAAATAGAGACAAAGGTGGGATGAGCTGGAAGATTGGGATTTATGTACATACACTACTGATAGTATGCATAAAAAAAACTATTAAGAACCTACTGTGTCGCATAGGAAACTGCTCAATGCATTGTGGCAGCTACATGGGAAGGAAATACAAAAAAGAGGGGATATATGTACACATATGGCTGATTCACTTTGCGCTATAGTAGAAGCAACATAGCACTATAAGGCAGCTATATTCCAAGACAATTTTTAAGTTAGATTTTCATTTAGTGAAATAAATGTGAGATGGTTGATGATAGGTAGGTACATGTACTTAAATCACATCCTGGGATTCCAAAATCGCATTTCTAAAATTCATTAAAATGATGCTAAGTAAAAACAATGGGTGAATAAGGACTAAAAAAAGAAAAGGCAGAAGACATGGATATCATAACTCTGAACTGAAGCATAAACCCAGAAGAGAAAGAATTAGTGCTGTTGTTTCCACAATACACTGCATGAGAATTACTAGTGATGTCACAATAGAGAATACAGATTCTTTCTGACTTTCCCATTTTTATACAAGTGAGAGAGAGGTCAGCCCAGCTCCTAAATAAGGAGGATCTTGTTTTTTTTACAGATGTTTAAACATGTGTTTTCTGATACTGGGGAGCTCATTAACGGTGATGAGTAAAAAGCACTGGACAAGTAAAGGGTAATTAACATTATACCCAGAACCTTACTATTTCTTAAATGGTTTCTGCAACAATGACATGAAAAAGTTGTGTCAATTTTCACTATGGTAGTTCAGCTGGTAAAGAATCTGCCTGCAATGCAGGAGACCCCTGTTCAATTCCTGGGTCAGGAAGATCCCATGGAGAAGGGATAGGCTACCCACTCCAGTATTCATGGGCTTCCCTGGTGGCTCAGACAGTAAAGAATCTGCCTACAATGTAGGAGACCTGGGTTTGATCCCTGGGCTGGGAAGATCCACTGGAGAAGGGCATGGCAACTCACTCCAGTTTCACTATAAAGAAGATAAAAGCCTTCAACATCACACGAAAGCCAAACTACTTACGTTTCCAATCAAAAACACACAGAATAAAACTCATCAGTTCAGTTCAGTTCAGTTGCTCAGTTGTGTCCGACTCGTTGCAACCTCATGAACCGCAGCACGCCAGGCCTCCCTGTCCATCACCAACTCCCGGAGTCCACCCAAATCAATGTCCATCGAGTCGGTGATGCCATCCAACATCTCATCCTCTGTCATCCCCTTCTCCTCCTGCCCTCAATCCTTCCCAGCATCAAGGTCTTTTCAAATGAGTCAGCTCTTTTCATCAGGTGGCCAAAGTACTGAGTTTCAGCTTCAACATCAGTCCTTCCAATGAACACCCAGGACTCATCCTCCTTTTGGATAGACTGGGTGGAACTCCTTGCAGTCCAAGGAACTCTCAAGAGTCTTCTCCAGCATCACAGTTTAAAAGCATCAATTCCTTGGCGCTCAGCTTTCTTTATATAGTTCAACTCTCACATCCATACACGACCACTGGAAAAACCATAGCCTTGACTAGACAGACCTTTGTTGGCAAAGTAATGTCTCTACTTTTCAATATGCTATCTAGGTTGGTCATAACTTTTTTCCAAGGAGTAAGCGTCTTTTAATTTCATGGCTGCAGTCACCATCTGCAGTGATTTTGAAGGCCAGAAAAATAAAGTCTGACACTGTTTCCACTGTTTCCCCATCTATTTCCCATGAAGTGATGGGACCTGATGCCATGATCTTCGTTTTCTGAATGTTGAGCTTGAAGCCAACTTTTTCACTCTCCTCTCTCACTTTCATCAAGAGGCTTTTTAGTTCCTCTTCACTTTCTGCCATAAGGGTGGTGCCATCTGCATATCTGAGGTTATTGATATTTCTCCCAGCAATCTTGATTCCAGCTTGTGTTTCTTCCAGCCCAGCATTTCTCATGATGTACTCTGCATAGAAGTTAAAGAAGCAGGGTGACAATACACAGCCTTGACGTACTCCTTTCCCTATTTGGAACCAGTCTTTTGTTCCATGTCCAGTTCTAACTGTTGCTTCCTGACCAGCATACAGATTTCTCAAGAGGCAGGTCAAGGGGTCTGGTATGCCCATCTTCTTCAGAATTTTCCACAGTTTATTGTGATCCACACTGTCAAAGGCTTTGGCATAGTCAATAAAGCAGAAATAGATGTTTTCCTGGAACTCTCTTGCTTTCTCCATGATCCAGCGGATGTTGGCAATTTGATCTCTGGTTTCTCTGCCTTTTCTAAAATCAGTTTGAACATCTGGAAGTTCAGAGTTCATGTATTGCTGAAGCCTGGCTTGGAGAATTTTGAGCATTACTTTACTAGCGTGTGAGATGAGTGCAATTGTGCAGTAGTTTGAGCATTCTTTGGCATTGCCTTTCTTTGGGATTGGAATGAAAACTGACCTTTTCCAGTCCTGTGGCCACTGCTGAGTTTTCCAGATTTGCTGGCATATTGAGTGCAGCACTCTCACAGCATCATCTTTCAGGATTTGAAAGAGCTCAACTGGAATTCCATCACCTCCACTGGCTTTGTTCGTAATGATGCTTTCTAACGCCCACTTGACTTCACATTCCAGGATGTCTGGCTCTAGGTGAGTGATCACACTATCATGATTATCTGGGTCATGAAGATCTTTTTTGTACAGTTCTTCCATGTATTCCTGCCACTTCTTCTTAATATCTTCTGCTTCTGTTAGGTCCCTACCATTTATGTCCTTTATTGAGCCCATCTTTGCATAAAATGTTCCCTTGGTATCTCTAATTTTCTTGAAGAGATCTCTAGAAATTGTGCTGTAGTTTGAGCATTCTTTGGCATTGCCTTTCTTTGGGATTGGAATGAAAACTGACCTTTTCCAGTCCTGTGGCCACTGCTGAGTTTTCCAGATTTGCTGGCATATTGAGTGCAGCACTTTCACAACATCATCTTTCAGGATTTGAAACAGCTTAACTGGAATTCCATCACCTCCACTAGCTTTGTTTGTAGTGATGCTTTCTAAGACCCACTTGACTTCACATTTCAGGATGTCTGGCTCTAGGTGAGTGATCACCTCATCTTGATTATCTGGGTCATGAAGATCTTTTTTGTACAGTTCTTCAGTGTATTCTTGCCACCTCTTCTTAATATCTTCTGCTTCTGTTAGGTCCATACCACTTCTGTTCTTTATTGAGCCCATCTTTGCATGACATGTTCCCTTGGTATCTCTAATTTTCTTGAAGAGATCTCTAGTCTTTCCTATTCTATTTTTTTCCTCTATTTCTTTGCACTGATTGCTGAGGAAGGCTTTCTTATCTCCTTGCTATTCTTTGAAACTCTACATTCAAATGGGTATATCTTTCCTTTTCTCCTTTGCTTTTTGCTTCTCTTCTTTTCACAGCTATTTGTAAGGCCTTCTCAGACAGCCATTTTGCTTTTTTGCATTGCTTTTTCTTTTTCTTACTGAATTATTCCTTGGCTCTTCAGAAAAATGCACTTCCCCCATCTTGTCAGGTACTACTTGGGTCCCTCTCAGGCTTTTTCTTGAGTAGCATCACCTTCTGATGTAAATACTTTATGTTTATTTCTGTGTTTTGTTTTTCTGTCTCATCTGCTGGCTTATAAACTCCATGAAGGTGGAAGTGGGTGTGTTTTGTTCACTGCTGTATCTTCAGCACTTAAATCAATGCCTGGAAATAGCCTAGGAAGTCAATCAGTTGTTCAATATCAAATTTATTTTCTATTGTACAGTATTTGTAAAGTCTGCATTGTTTTAAAAAACAGAGTAGAGCATGATCAAGGAAGAATGAAAATATTATGGATTAATTACCTCCTAAACTATTTAATTTTAATAATTTTTATTGAGGTTTTAAAATCTTTCATGGAATATTTAGCTAAAAAGCAGATCCACTAAAATAGGTGCAATTGCTCAGTTGTAAGAATATGAGTTCACACCTTGGGCAACTCTTAGGTTATGACATCAGTTTATTTGAGGGCAGGCTCAGAAAAAACATCTTCTGACGTATCACCATTGGTAGAATCTATTTGGATATTTAATCAAAACACAATATCAGTAAATACAGCCCTAATCTAGAGTTTATAGTCTTCGGTGAGTAGCTTACAAGATGGTCACCATTTGTTTTTCTGTTTCCTTAAGCAGCTATCTTGATATCCAAAATGTCCTGTTTATAAACTGTCATCCAAGGGGCCAAGGAGCAAAGTGAGCCCTGTGATGGATCACGCTCAGCAGGCTGACTCCGCTGTCGCTCTTGCTGCTCTAATTAAAAGGCGGTGAAGTCAGGGGTCTAAGGCAGGGATGACAATAGGGCGGCAGTCCCCAAAATAGCAGCCAAGGAAAATGGATGCCTTTGAGTGATTGCATGATGTCTGAATTAATGGCCAGGAAATGAGCGATTATTGCATACTTAAAGCTGGGCTGTTTTATAAAGCTTGTGGTGTGCTCAAAGCCTTGTACTTGAACTTGGGGAAATGTTCAGGAGAGGAATTTGTTTGGTTATTGCTTGGCTGGAGATAATGCATATCCAAGCAGTGCTTAAACTAAGGAGAAAAACCGTTCCTGTTGTTTTAGTATTGATGTTTCTAAAATAAGCATGATCTTATGAAACTGATTTTGTAGATGCATGTAGTAGCTAGCCAGTTGTTGACTTAGAGAGACCACATTTATTGCCACTGCCTTTGTTCCTGACTTAAGATAATATTTAAATAGATGTTTTACTGTGGAAGCAAAGCTTCTAAGATCACCTTTCTTTTTTTAAAAGATATTTTCTCAAAGCACTTCTGTTTGGCAAGTCAGTGATAAGCATCCTTATTTCTCTGTGGCTGATTAGTTCAGTAGGTTAAGGCATCACACAAAAGAGGCCAAGGTCCGGTGTTTGATTCCTCTGTGGGGGTGTGCTCCCCTAGGCTGCACTCCTAACCCCAGACGCCATCTTGTAATGGTGTCCATTCATCATGGGCGGAAACAGGAGAGGGTGAGGGTCGATCACAGCAAATCCATCACCACTGCTGGAAACCCAACTGATCACGCTGGCCTCACAGATTGGGGGCTGGGCGGGGTCAGGGCAATTGTTTTATGCAAACAACAATGAAGCATGCCAATGAGGAAATTGAGGTACTGCTACGTTATATTGCTACATTTAAAAAAATTAATCATTTTAATAAACTTCAAAT
Organism: Aepyceros melampus; assembly: GCA_006408695.1. Classification (NCBI taxonomy): domain Eukaryota; kingdom Metazoa; phylum Chordata; class Mammalia; order Artiodactyla; family Bovidae; genus Aepyceros; species Aepyceros melampus. The sequence continues at coordinate 57,838 of SJXQ01007908.1, read as the reverse complement.
CCACATTATTTTTTCCTACTCTTCAGTCAGTTTGAATTTTTTTGGACATAATCCTAAAAACATTTGCCACTATCTGGCCTGTATCACATATGGGCACTTAATTATTTCTTAAACTATCTTTTGTTCTAAAAATAACCACTGCAAATTTAATAGCTCAAAACGGATGTCAAATGAAACCTTGCTCACATATATCTTCTCACAGAGAATGGCCTACCTTAGAAGAGCCCATAGGGAATATGGGAGAAAAAAAATAAAGCGACATAACACTGACTTCAAAAGGCAGATGATTTGGGCTGAGGTAGGGGACATTATATTTGGCCTGGTTTTGTTTTTGCAGGACAGTTATTCTTAGAGTGGCTGACCTTCCTATTGTGGATTTCTTTTATCTTGACTAACGTCAGCTCTTCTGTTTTTTCCCTCATTTATTTATTTATTTTCCCTCCAATGGGTGGTGCTTCCGAGAAGCCCATCTGCTCTCAGCCCTGCAGACTGTGCTGTCAGATGTTCTCAAGTGCCCTGGGCGGCTGAGGTCCCCCTCACACATACTAAGACCACAATCAAGACTCCACTGAGATGAGAAAAATCTGGGCCGTGTTCCGTATTCCATTCTGTCCCATGTCACGTTTTCCTCTCAGTTGGACTTTCTCGAGTGCTCACAGAGTTGAGTGGGCACAGAAGCCAGGTTCTCTGAATGGTATTTATACACTTCTCTGATGAGAATGGTTTGGCTTTATTTTCCAGTGTGCTTCATCCACAGAGATTCAGAGTGTCCTCTTAGTTCAGACAGACTTTAACCTCCACCTTTGATTTATTTTCTGTTTACAAGTGGCCTCCAGCCCTGGAATCACCTCTCCTTTCCTTGGCCACCAGTGTTATCCATTCCATGTATGGCTGGTCAGGAAAACATGATTTTCAGTGCCTAAAGCTCCAGTCCCCAGCCCTCCTTCCCTGACTCCACACTGTAGCTTCTGACCCTCTGGCTGGCTGGGAAGGCAGCTTCTGGATTTATCCTGAGCAGTTCCTACATACACTCTATTCCTTCTGATAGAAAAAAATAGCTCATTAGTGATGCCAGGAACTAGGTAGAGAGGAGGCTTCCTAGCTCAGGATGAAGAGGCTGCACATGTGTGTGTGCATACTCAGTTGTGTCCAACTCTTTATGACCCCATGGACTGGGGTCATAGTCTGCCCGGCTCTTCTGTCCATGGAATTTTCCAGGTGAGAATACTGGAGTACAGGTTGCCATTTCCTACTCGAGGATATCTTCCTGACCCAGGGATCAAACCCTCGTCTCCTGTGTCTTTTGCATTGGCAGGCAGACTCTTTGCCACCATGCTACCTGGGAAGCTTGAAGGAGGTCGCACAGCATCATAATTAACAGCACAGATTCTGGAGGCAGACTGCTTGGATCAAATCCGTCTCTTTGTAGCTGTGTGACTTTAGACAAATAATTTATTTTATCTGGCCTCCATCTTTTAATGCATATAACAGTATCTGTCTCACAGATAGTATTCTTAAAGCATTTAGACCTCAGTTCAGTGCAGTTCAGTCGCTCAGTCAAGTCTGAGCAACACGCCATACTTCCGTGTCTATCACAAACTCCCAGAGCTTGCTCAAACTCATGTCCATCGATTTGGTGATGCCATCCAACCATCTTATCCTTGTCGTTCCCCTTTCCTCCTGCCTTCAATCTTTCCAGCATCAGGGTCTTTTCAAGGGAGTCAGTACTTCACATCAGGTGGCCAAAGTATTGGAGTTTCAGCTTCAGCATTAGTCCTTTCAATGAATATTCAGGACTGATTTCCTTTAGGATGGACTGGTTGGATCTCCTTGCAGTTCAAGGGACTCTCAGGAGTCTTCTTCAATACCACAGTTCAAAAGTATCAATTTATCGCTCAGCTTTCTTTATGATCCAACTCTCACATCCATACATGACTAGTGGAAAAACCACAGCTTTGACTAGACGGACCATTATCGGCAGAGCAGACCTGGCAAAGAGCAAATGCTGCGGAAGTGTTAGTCAAACCATGAGGATTTTTTTCCTCCTCAGCCTTTCTGCTAACTACCTTGCCTATTACTTTGTTCTTCTGGGTGGCAGGCAGACAAGGCTGTGTGTTTGGGGACCAGGAACCAGATACTACCTGTCTGCAGGCCCATTTCCTGGCAAAAGTGTGGCTGCAGGGTTAGTACATCATCTCTGAAGGCGCCCATGTGAAGCCTTGGCCCTGATGTTCAGAATGAACTTCAGGGCCCTGTTGGCTGTGAAGCGGTCAGGTACATGTGGGTGAGTGTGTGTGGTGTGCAAAACTAAGGGTGTGTGAGGAAAAACCACAGCTTTGACTAGACGGACCATTATCGGCAGAGCAGACCTGGCAAAGAGCAAATGCTGCGGAAGTGTTAGTCAAACCATGAGGATTTTTTTCCTCCTCAGCCTTTCTGCTAACTACCTTGCCTATTACTTTGTTCTTCTGGGTGGCAGGCAGACAAGGCTGTGTGTTTGGGGACCAGGAACCAGATACTACCTGTCTGCAGGCCCATTTCCTGGCAAAAGTGTGGCTGCAGGGTTAGTACATCATCTCTGAAGGCGCCCATGTGAAGCCTTGGCCCTGATGTTCAGAATGAACTTCAGGGCCCTGTTGGCTGTGAAGCGGTCAGGTACATGTGGGTGAGTGTGTGTGGTGTGCAAAACTAAGGGTGTGTGTATGGTCTGTGAGGTGTGTGGGATATAGTGTCAAAGCATAATCTATGGGTTAAAGCCTATTTTGTACTCAAGACTCTCACAGAGATATTTTAGAATGAGAAATAACAACTCAAGAGAACTAGAGTGAAACCCTGGAAAAGAATACGTGTAAAAGAGAGGGGGAATCAAGAAATAATGGGAAAATTTGGTTTTTTGGTGAGAATTCAGAGACCTTAGTTAGTTTGATGGTATTAACGTGTACTTACTACAGCTAAATGTGGCCCTAATCTTGACTGATAAGTGTAAAACAGCTCTCAGGGATACTCATGTCAACGGGAGAGGGCAGGGCCAGCATTGTCAGCAACTACGATCCTCAGGAGGGCCCTGGTGTCTCTTCAGAGCCCGCTTGGATACCCTTGTAACTCTCCATATTCCTCATCAAATCTGCTTTCATAGCCCAACAATCAAGATAAAATCAATATACTCTTCCTAATGTATTTCACTGTTGTGTTTCTTTCTTTTTTTTTTTTTAGTCATGGAATGCATAAGGGAACTGCTATGTGTATGTTTTAAAGACATTTGAATGATCCATATGTTTGTATTTAATTCTAAATTATAAAGATAAAAGTGATTCTTAAAGACCCCCAAGCCTGGGGCTGTGTCTCTCTGATTACCATAACCATAGGACTTGCACAGTGTGTTACCTCCTGAGGATATGTTTAATAAATATTTATTGCATGTAATTGCTGATTATATGGGTAAATGTGCTATCTATTATATAATCAGTTAAATGGGATTCTGAGCTAATATGTTTTTATTTCCACTGGGTTTCAGGTATGTAGAAATGGGTTGATAATTTTTGGTTTCTGACACATTCTTATCATTGGTCATGCTTTTATTGTTTACTTGTTTATTAATATAATTTTATAAAGTAGTAAATATCCATGAACCTACCATCCAAAACAAAAGCTTAATGTTAACAATTACCACCTTCCCAGGTAGCGCTAGTGGTAAAGAACCCACCTCTCAATGCAGGATATGTAAGAGACCTGGGTTTGATCCCTAGGTCAGAAAGATCTCCTGGAAGAGGGCATGTCAACCCACTCCAGTATTCTTGCCTGGAGAATCCCATGGACAGAGGAGCTTGGCGGGCTACAGCCCATAGCGTCACAAAGAGTTGAACATAACTGAAGCGGCTTAGCATGCACACACACACATTACTTATAGTCATTCCCCTCACCCCCATCCATCTCCCTGCTCTCGATCCAAGGAGGCCACCATCCGGAATCTGTTGATAAATAACTGTCTAAAATATGTCTCTTGAGATAGGGATGAGGAAAAAAAAAAATTCCCATGTTCCAAACAAGTGGCCCGGGGATTTCTGACTCAAGTCCATTTGTAAGTTGGAGACAGTCTGTGTGTCATGCAGGCCACTCGACTATCTAGTCCGCCTCAGTTGGCCTTGGCCTGGAGGGCTTTGCAGGCCTGTGATGAAAGGAGTAGGATAGGAGGAATTTCTTTGCCTTTTGTTTATAGGGACATGATAATGTTCGTTTTAAAGTATAGAGCTAAGGCACTTAGCAGTTGACTATCAGAACTGATGTTCTCATTAGGTAAAAGCTATAAAAGTCTTCCATGAAGAGTAATTATCTTATTTACTATGTAATAAAGCTCTGCCCCCTCCATCCTTCAACTACTTTCAGCTCTTCGAGTTGTTTCTTCTGGAATGACTTCCATATTTCTAAGTAAGTATGACGCGCCCTTGAGGCATCAGTTTTACTCACTTCTGTGGAGTATTTCCTCTGCCAGAGAAGACTTTGTTCTTTTTACAACACCCTCCAGTCTTTCCACTTGATTTTTGGTTCAGTGCTTCTGAGTTTATGAAACTATGACTATAGATACTGTTGTCTGAGCCAAATAGTGTGCCATGATTATGTTTCTTTTCTCATTATGCCTTCACTTTCTCTGGAGTTACTAACTCCCTTGGTTTTCACTGGACTTGTTTTCTTCCCAACCATTAAATATGTCTTTCTGTACTTTCTTCTGGGCTTCCCAGGTGGTGCAGTGGTAAAGAATCTTCAGGCCTAGGTAGGAGACACAAGAGAGGAGGGCTTGATCCCTGGATCTGGAAAATGCCCTGGAGGAGGAAATGGCAACCTACTCCAGTATTCTTGCTGGGACAGTCCCATGAACAGAGGAGCCTGGTGGGCAATAGTCCATAGGGTCTCAAAAAGTCTGGCATGACTGAACACGTGGGTACGTACATATCCTCTCTTCTGATCTCCCAGTACAGGTTCTTTTGGTATTAATCTGTCTGACTCTCTCTCTTGTTTTTCCTCTCCCCGCCCCTCTGACTTTTTCTCCCTGGAAACATGGCTCCTGGTTCCCATGTCTCCTTGCTCTGATCTGAACCAGTAGCTCTGGAGCTCTGTGGTCCTGGGATTTTCCTTTGCCTTTTTCCTACATTGGATTTTCCTACGTTGGATTTTCTGTTTTCTTTAAGCACAGACAAGCAGCTCCAATCTTAAATATGTACTTCACTACTTTCTTAACAAGTTCCCTTTGGGAATTTTTCCTAAGGGAAAAATGGACAATGATGTGTACATGACAATGCCTAGTAAACAGAATTTGTAAATCAACTATTGTTCTTGTTCAGTTGCTAAGTCGTGTCTGACTCTTTGGAATCCCATCTTTGCCTGCTAGGCTCCTCTGTCCATGCGATTTCCCAAGCAAGAATACTGCAGTGGGTTGCTATTTCCTTCTCCAGGGGATCTTCCTGATCCAGGAATCTCCTGGATCCGGGAGTCCACGAGTCTCCTCCTCCTTGGCAGGCAGATTCTTTACAACCGAGCCAATTAATTAATTAGTTAATTAAAAGAAATGTGAAAAAATGCCCAGTGTAGCTTTACTTATAATATTAATTTCTTTTCTTTTTCTTCTTCCGTTTACTTATTTTAAAGATTTCCTGAGGAAAAAAAATTGTTTCATTGTCCTCTGTGTTCCAGTGCCACTTTTGAGAAGTCTGATGCCATTCTTATTCCTGATTCTGTGTGTTCCGGGTTTACTACTCTCCCGTTAGGAAGCTCTTAGGATCTTCTCTTTATCCCTAGTGCTCTAAACTTTTCTGATGTGCCTATTTTTCATTAGCTATACCAGACTCTCAGAAGGCTTTTCATTTTTCAGATTTGTAAACTTCAGTTCTGGTAATGTTTCATATATTATTTATTTGATAATTTCCCCCCAACTGTTTTCTCTTTTCTTTCTGTCTGTTCTGTTTGTCAGCTGTTCAACATTCTTCACTGATACTCTAATTCTCTCATGTTTTTCTTTCACTGTCTATTTCTTTGGCAAATTAAAAAAAAATTTATCTTTCAGTTCTTCTGCTGGACATCTTCATTTAGCTGTCATATTTTTCTTTTCTATAATCTCTTCCTTCTTGTTTGTCCCCTTTTTATAGCTTCTTATTTCATGGATGCAATATTCTCTCTTTTCCCCTTACAGATACTAAAGGTAGTTTTTTGGATATTTTCCAACAGTGCACCATATGTTGTTTCTCTTACCTCTAAAGTTCTTTCCTTTCTACCAAGTTTACTGATTTAGGTTTCCCAGCCATTTAATTAATTTATTTATTTTTGGCTTCCCCTGAGTCTCATTGCTGTGCACAGCCTTTCTCTAGTTGCAGCTAGTGGGGGCTTCTCTCTAGGGGCAGCGCTCCGGCTCAGCGGTTGTGTGTGAGCATGGCATTTGGAATCTTCCTGGACCGGGGATCAAACTCATGTCCCCTGCATTTGGGGATGGTGGATTCTTAACTGCTGGACTGCCAAGGACTTCCTTGATGGAAGTTTGATAAAATATTCATTTACAGAGAAATGAAAAATTTCTTATGGTTCTGTCTCCTAGAGATAGCTACTATTTAAAAAAATCCTTCATGTTTATATGCATATATAAAGAGATATTTATGTAAATGGAATTGTAACATACATGTTTGAAACAAACCTACCTTTTTTTTACTGTCCCTAGGCCATTAGTATCTTTCATGTCAATACCCTTTTTAATGGCCACAACACTTCTTTAACCAGTGATTTATTGTTGAAAACATCTAGGTTTCTAATTTGTTACTACCACAAGTAATGCTGCATTAGGCATTTTTCACATTTTTAAAAACTGATTAATTAATTTTTATTCAGGTATAGTTGATTTATAATATTGTACTTACTAGGCACTGTTGTATACACGTGTTTGTCCACTTGCCTGATTTTTCTTTCAGGAAATATTCCTAAAGGAAAGTTGCTGAGAAGGTAGTGAGATTGGAGGTGTTTGTATGTGAGGAACTTGTCAGTTGGTGAGAGTCACTATAGAATTATCAGATTATGAACTGCCTGGTTCATTATCTGCTGGTCTGTTTCTGGGGCTGCCCAAGAAGAGCTGTAATCTCCTGTTAAGAGTGTGTAAATCTAATTATCGCTTTGGAGAGTAGGAAGGGGCAAGGTCTGGCACCTCATCATGTAACGTGAGGATGAGCAGTCAGTGCCATCTCCCCCGTGCTCTCTGCTCTGCCTCGTGTCCCTTAGCTCATGTCATTTCCCATCTCCTGGCCTTGCAGGGTGGAGGTGAGGATCCAGGATAGCAAGGAGTGAATAACCGCTCCATATGTGGATTTCAGCTGAACACCTGGTTTCATGGGGCATTTAATCCCCGTCTCTCCAGCACCTGATGCTTCCCATTCCTGAGGCTTTCCTGCTTTGGGCATTCTGTTAGCTGGCTTCTCTTCAGTACGTCTCTCTGCAGGCAGTTAGCTTTAGCCTTTCCACCAGCTTTGCATGTGTACATAATCGTGACAGGATTTCAGATGACTCCTAGGCTCAACAGAGATGGAGCTTGCGTTTTTTGTTTCTTGTCTCACATACTGTTGTGTGGGTAGTTTTCAGAAGTGACGCAGGGGAACGGAAAAGGCAAATCTACAACATCTCAAACCAAGAAATGTATAGTTAATATTTAATACAGTTATGATAAGGGTCTGCAAGAGATGTGAGAGTTTATAACAGAGGGACTTTTGAGTGAGTGAGGGTTTGGCCACCTGAGCTAGGAGGAAAGGTCCTGAGGAAAAGATACAGTTGTTGCCTACAAGCAAATTGACCATATTAATTGTTTTTAGTTTTTCTTGAGACTTAAACAGCTTTGCTAGGCATTTTATCTTTAAAGTAAAACATATTAAGGTACACGTTTCTGGTTATAAAAAACTAAATCATGAGGATGTAATGTACAGCATGGTGACTATAGTTAACAATGCTGTATTGTGTATCTGAAAGTTGCTGAGAGAGTAGATTTTGAAAGCTCTTATCATAAGGAAAAATATTGTAACCATGTGTGGTGATGGATGTTAGCTAGATGTTGTGATCACTTTGTAATATACATATATTGAATTATTATGTTGTAAATCTGAAACTAATATAATATTATGTCAATTATATCTCAATAAAATTGATATATTAAACCTCAAGAAAATTAAATTTTTAAAAAACAAAAACTGTTTAAATATAGTGTCCATTAGCAATGATCATTGGAATCCTTTCATGTGATGGTACATTTTTTTGAAAGATAGAGATTCTTCCTTATTTTGAAATGTTAAGTCATCTAGACCTTTAAAAAATACATTTTTCAAATCCTCAAATAGCATTTTGTGTTTCTGTCTTCTTGGAACATCCTGAAGTTTAGGAAAGAATCCATATTTCTCAGAGTTGACCTCCTTCTTTTTGCTAAATAACCATTCAGGCAACTTACTGACACTCAATTAACAGAAGAGGAAACACTGACACTCTATCAACAAAAGAAAGTTGTACTTGATATCCTGTTTGTATGGCTGACAAAAATAGCTCTTCAAAAATAGCAAACTGAAGTTAATATTAAAAACATCCACTTTGATAGTGAGCATTTCCCTGTCTCTGTTCCTGAGATAATCTATGCTACCATAATAAATAGGCCATCTTATGCAGCACGATCATGTCAAAATCTGTTTTGCACAAATGCAAAATATACATATTTTGCAGTGAAATTGATAATAAAGATTTGCACAGGACTCAACTGTTTGTACCTTTCTTATTGCCCTGCTATTGGTGATATACAGCAGGACATTTTTTTATGAGAGGAAAAAGAACAGAACTCAATAACAGAAAGCCAATGGGTAGAGCTATTGTTGATAAGTAAGTTTCCTGTAGTTGGGGTGGCCATGCCCTCAGCATTCAAAAGATTCCTTTACAGACTAAGATTTGGAACAATTTCACTGTGCCTCAGGTTTGGTGTCTAGAGGAGTTGTCTCTGGATTGACTTCTGTACTGTAGCACAGGTACATTAGTTTATTTAAGGGGATGCTGTTACATGTACCTTCAATACCAAACAAAAAGTTAAAGATGATCTAGGTCCAACAGACACATTTTAAAGAATTTAAATTTCTACCTGTACCCAGTATCTCATTCCTGTTTAGGAGCCAACTGGTCTAGAAACAAGTTCCTCATTTTATCTGTACAGTGAAAGCTCCTAGAATTTTCCTCTACAATAAGTGAATCACTTAGTGAGAACAGAGTCTAGAGAAGCATACATAGCTTATTTTTTTTCCTTCTTGATGCTCATCTAAACCTCTCTATATTAAAGGTCATTCTTCACTAATGGAAAATTCTCTTAACCAGGCATCAGTATAGAAACCCAGCTCCCAGAAGTCATTTCTCCCCTGTGTGATTTGAAAGTGTTCTTGCTGGCTATTTTTATGTCCTCAAAGTCCAGGATCAGAAATGGAATTTTCAGATTAGTTGCAAATGCCCACCCCTCCCCGCTTTGTAACTGAATGTGCTGTAATTCAAAAGGAAACTTTTCAGGCCATTAAGCTTCAATACAGTTTAATGCCTTTGGGCTGTGGGGCTTGAAATCATAGAGAAGCCTGAATAAATGTTTTAAAATAAAATCTGGAAAGCAAAGTACATTCCCTCACCCCCCCCCTTAACAGCAGATTTGTTTTTAGTTTTGTGATTTTCTGCCTTGTTCATATCAAAGATCTCGGTAAGGTGGAGGCTGCACCAGCCCAAGTGGATGGCCCAGCCCAGCTGAGGAGTGGACAGGCCAAGTCTGAGAAGGTCTGGCTTGTCACAGAGGGAGGAAGGCAGTGACTGCTGTGTCCTTCTGCTTGTAGCTTTAAAGTAGTCCCAAGTGACCAGTTTGCATTCTGGGCTGTAGTAAGCTTTGCAGAATGAATAATATTTTCTTAAGCACTTTTAAGTTCTCATTCACAGCCTATTTCAAAAATGATTTAAGGAATAAAAATATGCTGTTTATAAGTCCCTCAGTGCATATTTTTCAGAAAGACCTAAAAGAGTAGCTTTGTTTACACATTTAATACAGTGGCCAAATGGAATGTTATTGTGGTTAGAACTCCCTCAAAATGATTTACGGAGAAAATGGCTATCTGCCTGGTCATCTTTCTTAGGATCGGATTTGATTTTAGCACTTCTTTCACTTGAACCTGTACAGAACCTTGGCCCCATTTTTCAAATAGAAAAACTGAGGCTTGCAAGTAGATGAATAATTTGCTCCTTTTGAAGCCAAAGAAAACAGAGTAATCAGGAGCAAAGTCAGGTTGTTGGAGAATGTAGTCAACGTGCTGCCTGTAGACTGTAGGGAAACCTTAGTCAGAAGAGCTCTGATAAAGGAGACAAGAATGGAGCTCTTACCTCTAGGCTGGAGAAAGGATTTTTAAGCAAATAAATAATCTGCAAAGGACAGTTTAGTGCAGGTGCTATTTTAAGTCTAAAGGAACAGCTGGTCTTGTGCAGTTAGCATGCTAATTATGAATTATTTCTCTATTAGGTCCGTAAATAATCTCTTATTGCATACATGTGTGCTAAATTGCTTAAGTTGTGTCCAGCTCTTTGACACCTTATGAACTGTAGCTCACCAGGCTTCTCTGGCCATGGGATTCCCCAAGCAAGAATACTGGAGTGGATTGCCCTGCCCTCCTCTAAGGGATCTTCCTGATCCAGGGATTGAACCTGAGTCTCATTATGTCCCCTGCATTGGCAGGTGGGTTCTTTGTCACTAGCGCCACCTGGGAAGCCCTAATCTCTTATTGCTGCTAAGTCGCTTCAGTCGTGTCCGACTCTGTGCCACCCCATAGACGGAAGCCCACCAGGCTCCCCCATCCCTGGGATTCTCCAGGCAAGAACACTGGAGTGGGTTGCCATTTCCTTCTCCAATGCATGAAAGTGAAAAGTGAAAGTGAAGTCACTTAGTCGTGTCCGACTCTTAGCGACCCCATGGACTGCAGCCCACCAGGCTCCTCTGTCCATGGGATTTTCCAGGCAAGAGTACTGGAGTGGGGTGCCATTGCCTTCTCCGAATCTCTTATTAGTAATACCTAATTAGAGTTCTTATGCATAGGCTTAGGAAATGAAACGATGTTGATTGAAATATTCTTATTCAGATTAGACTGAGCGAGGAAATGTTGCAGTACAATATGCCATCTTTTATGCAGCAAAGTGCTAGCTTTAAGTGTCTTAATTTTTAAAATTAAAATTCAGTATGAAAGATTGATTCATAAATTTGCTATTATCAGATCTATGTGGGGTTCTGAATAATTTCATTATTTGGAATTAACATTCTAATTTTAAATAAGAAATTGATTTTGGAAACCATTTCCCACCAAGAAGAAAATTTAACTTTATTTTTTGAAACAGTATCTCTATGAGGCACTCCAAAGGAACAACACAGGCTGAGTGGAATTTAACTGAAAAATAAATTATCATGTAAGAGTATGTTCTGTCAGATTTTTAAGTATTAACATTCTATTTTCCTTTTAAGTTGGACCTTCTAGGAATAATCCATAACCTTTGAATAAACTTAAGTAAATGTATCTTTTGTTGTTTTTGTCAGTGTGGTGCTTTAGGAATTTTAGGAAGCCTATAATTCTGGCAAAATAAAAGAGACTACTTCAGCATTTCTCAGTAAAAAGGAGAACTCAGTGATATAATAATTTGTTTTGATACCCCAAATACAAAAGGAAAAAGAACTTGGATTATACATATATATATATATGTATGTGTGTGTGTGTATATATATATATATAATATGGGCTATATATTATTCAACCCTGCAAATACAAAGTCACTATTTGACTTCAGTTGTTTTAACAAATCTTCTAGCCCAAATCAATTCAAGTTAATCAGATACAGGCCACTGAAAACTGAAAATCCAGAGTGATTTAGGAGGTGCACTGCCCAGGCTAGTCATGAGAGCATCAGAATTCTTTTGAAGAGCTAAAGCTTTAAATTGTTAAATGTTTAAAGTGAGAAAATTCATCTTTTTTTTTTTCCTCTTTTAGTCAAAAAACCCAGGTCAAGCTGGAGTGATACAGTATATCTTAGTGGAGAATAATATTGAATTGATTTGAGGGTAGCAATACTTGATGATTAGTTTTCAGGTACGGATGCCATTCTCTGGAATTCTGCATTAAGCCTGGTTTCACCTTCTTCTTGAGAGGTAGTTATTTTCATCCAGCATAAAGCATTTCCTGTGTGGTGGTAATAACAATGAAATTTTATCAGGTGCCTCAGTAATGTATAGTCATCAATGAATCTAACAAGGACGCATTTTATAAGAAAATCAATAAGAGAAAATGATTATACTGTTGACTGGAGCCAGCATTCAGAAATGAAAAATAGAAAGAAAAATATCACTTTGCATTGGACAGGGTTTCAGTATATATAATATGCTGGGATCTTCTCTTCAAAGTTATTAGGGTCTAGAGAAACAACATGCAGCAATGGGATAAAAACACTTCAGGCTTTTTTAAATGTCAAGAACAACCTTAAAACCACTATTTCATCCCTAATCTGTTGTTTGAATAAAGTGCAGTTTTCTGTCCCATGGAAATGTTTGTGTCTTAGCTGAAATATGTTGTGAGCCTCTGTTTGGAGATATCCATATTTACAGATGGGAAAAACTATTCAAGTAGTGAGTTGGAAAGAAATCAATGATGAAGAATGAATTTTTTAAATCTCTGAGGACTGGAGATCTTGTACTTAACCAGTGTTGTTTCTAAATACTCATAAGGATAAACATATACTTGGGAAAGATTGATATATGTTATAAAGAAGAATACAACACATTTATTTTGAAGTGTAAGCGTGTGTACTTAACACAATTGTGCATGTGTGTATGTGCCTCAGTCATGTCCGACTCTTTGCGACTCCGTGGACTATAGCCCGCCAGGTTCCTCTGTCCATGGACTTTTCCAGGCAAGAATACTGGAGTGGGGATTTCCTCCTCCAGGGGATCTTCCCAACCCAGGGCTCAAACCCTCATCTCTTGCGTCTCCTTCATTGGCAGGTGAATTCTTTACTAACTGCACCACCACATAATTGAAACTACCTTAAAAACCACTTTTTAAAATACTGAGGCAATATCATTTGATCACAGTCCTCTGATTGTTTTTCCTTAAAAGGTATATTACCTTGACTTGAGGTAATATAAAGGTAAATTACAAGACTTGAAAGATTAGTGAGATTTTTTCACATTCGCTATCATAAATGCATCTGATTCTAAAATGAAAATTTATTTTTATATCTTGATTCTACTTATTTTGATCCTTTTATTTTTTAAACCCGTATCAGTTCAGTTCAGTTCAGTTGCTCAGTCGTATCCGACTCTTTGTGACCCCATGAACCGCAGCATGCCAGGCCTCCCTGTCCATCACCAACTCCCAGAGTTCACTCAGACTCACGCCCATCGAGTCAGTGATGCCATCCAGCCGTCTAATCCTTGTCGTCCCCTTCTCCTCCTGCCCCCAATCCCTCCCAGCATCAGAGTCTTTTCCAATGAGTCAACTCTTCGCATGAGCTGGTCAAAGTACTGGAGTTTCAGCTTTAGCATCATTCCTTCCAAAGAACACCCAGGGCTGATCTCCTTTAGGATGAACTGGTTGGATCTCCTTGCAGTCCAAGGGACTCTCAAGAGTAAAGATGTACATAAACAGCAGTTTAAAAAGGCAAAATATTTGAAGGCTTAAAACTGAAAACCGCAGCCCCTAACTCAACTTTTCCCTCCTGAGTCTTCTCCAGAGGCACCCACCTGTAACTCTTCTAATTTGTTCTATTATTTGTGATTATGTTTCTGAATAATATCCTTACACTACTATTAAAATTTCTTTTTCAAAATGAAAACACTGATTTGAAAAGATACACACACCCCAGTGATCCTAGCAGCATTACTCACAATTGCCAAGATGTGGAAGCAACCCATGCCCATCAATAGAGGACTGGATAAAGAAGATGTGGTGCATACATATACATTGGAATACTCAGCTATAAAAAGAATGAAATTTTGCCGTTCGCAGCAACACGGATGGATTTAGTGGGTATTTTGCAAGTGAAATAAGTCAGCAAAGATAAATACTGTACTATATCTCTTATATGTGGAATCTAAAAAATAAAACAAACTTGTGATGATAACAAAAAAGAGAGAGATTCACAGATGTGGAGAACAAAGGTGCTCACCAGTGGGGAGAGGGAAGGAGGAAGGAGCAAGATAAGGGTAGGGGATTAAGAAACGTAAGCTGTTGTATATAAAATAAATAAGCTACAGGAGACATTGTACAACACAGGAAATACAGCCAATGTTTATAAGTGCAATATGGCCTTTAAAATTTGTGAATCACTATGTTGTACAGTTGAAACTTATATAATATTGTACATCAACCAAGTTTCATTTGTTGTTTAGTCGCTAAGCTGGTCCAGCTCTTTGCAACACCATGGACTGTAGCTGGCCAGGCCCTTCTGTCCATGGATTTCTCAGCAAGAATACTGGAGTGGGTTGCCATTTCCTTTTCCAGGAGATCTTCCTAACCCAGAGATAAAACCCTCATCTGCTTAGCAGTGGATTCTTTACTACTGAACCACCTGGAGAGCCATATTGACTATACTTCAATTTAAAATGCCTTTTTTTTTTCAGCTTTGTGCTGTGCTTAGTCATTCAATCTTGTCCGACTCTTTAGGGCTTCCCTAGTAGCTCAGCTGGTAAAGAATCTGCCTACAATGCGGGAGGCCCCAGTTCGATTCCTGGGTTGGGAATTCTCCTGGAGAAGGAATAGGTTATCCTCTCCAGTATTCTTGGGCTTCCCTTGTGGCTCAGACTGTAAAGAATCTGCCTGCAATGCAGGAGAACTGGGTTCAGTCCCTGGGTTGGGGAGATCCCCTGGAGGGCTACAGTCCGTGTGCTATGCGCTTAGTTGCTCTATCGTGTCTGACTCTTTGCAACCCCCATGGACTGTAGCCCACCAGGCTCCTCTGTCCATGGGATTCTCCAGGCAAGAATACTGGAGTGGGTTGCCATGCCCTTCTCCAGGGGATCTTTCCAACCCAGGGATCGAACCCAGGTCTCCTGCATTGCAGGCAGATTCTTTACCATCTGAGATTAGTTTCCTACCACTGATGATGAGGTTTGGCCTTTATACGCTTCCTGCCTATGAGCCACATGGTATGATATTTCCATTATTATCTTCTTTGTTGTTTTCCCTGAATTAATACTCTTTTTCATTTGCTTAGTTTTCTGTTTTTGTTCTAGTTTATCCCCAAATCTTTGGGTAAATTCTCTCTGACTACAGTCAAATAAATCAAGTAAACTTTTTCTTGGATGCATCCCCTTCCAGAATCCTCCTTTCAGCTTACCAGTCTAGACTGCCTCGTGGCCGTAGCCCTGTAGCTCCCGTTGCCATCAGCATGTAGATTCCTCGTGCCCCTCTCTGCAACGGATCCCAAACCTTCCTCTTGCTTGTTTCACCACTCCTTTGTGTGGTACTACCTTTTGAGAGTAAGCCTCTAGTCTATTGGCTTCCTAATACAAAAAGTCAGAGGAGACCATTTTGTTTGGTCTTTGCATTTCCACAGATGTTTTAATCTATCTTTACATTTGATCAGCAGTTCATCTAAGAATACAACTCTTATATGCAAATGAATTTCCTTCAGTACTTTGGAGGCATTGCTTTGATGTCTTCTTGTTTGCAATTTTGCTGTTAAAATGTCCTATGCTATCCTTTGTTATGTGGCCCAAATTTGGGGGATTTCCTTTTCTGTTTCCAGAGTTCTGAAATTTTATGGTTATGAGCTTTGATATCACCCTTTTTTTCACTTACTATGCTAGATACTTGAAAAGCCCTCATATATGGAACCCCATGTCTTTCTCCACTCATATATGAGGGCTCCAGTTCTAACTGTTGCTTCCTGGCCTGCATACAGATTTCTCAAGAGGCGGGTCAGGTGGTCTGGTATTCCCATCTCTTTCAGAATTTTCCACAGTTTATTGTGATCCACAATGTAACCCCTCTACTAAATCCAATAAGATCTGTCTCTCTAGACCCTCTTAGCCTGTGAGCCTCTCTCCTTGTTGAATGTCTATGGTTTTAGTTCTAAGGACAAGAAGTTTGAAAGCAAAGAACAAGCAATAATTCATAATGATACTCTGATAAAATTTTCAGTCTTTCCAGAATATCTCATCTGCAATTTTATTCAGTTATTCCAAACTTTTCCCAACAAAAAACCTCTGCAAACCGTCCAACTCCTAGTTATTTGGGAAAGAAGAAATTCAATTAGGGAACGGTAAGTGAAGTTACCAACATCCACTGGATCATCAAAAAGCAAGACAGTTCCAGAAAAACATATATTTCTGCTTTGTTGACTATGCCAAAGCTTTTGACTATGTGGATCACAATAAACTGGAAATTTCTGAAGGAGATGGGAATACCAGACCACCTGACCTGCTTCTTGAGAAACCTGTATGCAGGTCAGGAAGCAACAGTTAGAACTGGACATGGAACAACAGACTGGTTCCAAATGGAAAAGGAGTACGTCAAGGCTGTATATTGTCACCCTGCTTATTTAACTTACATGCAGAGTACATTATGAGAAACGCTGGACTGGAAGAAGCACAAGCTGGAATCAAGATTGCCTGGAGAAATCTCAATAATCTCGGGTATGCAGATGATACCACCCTTATGGCAGAAAGTGAAGAGGAACTAAAAAGGCTGTTGATGAAAGTGAAAGAGGAGAGTGAAAAAGTTGGCTTAAAGCTCAACATTCAGAAAACTAAGATCACGGCATCTGGTCCCATCACTTCATGGGAAATAGATGGGGAAATAGTGGAAACAGTGTCAGACTTTATTTTTTGGGGCTTCAATATAACTGGTAATTGCAGCCATGAAATTAAAAGACTTCTACTCCTTTGAAGGAAAGTTATGACCAACCTAGACAGCATATTGAAAAGCAGAGACATTGCTTTGCCAACAAAGGTCTGTCTAGTCAAGGCTATGGTTTTTTCAGTGGTCATGTATGAATGTGAGAGTTGGACCGTGAAGAATGCTGAGCACCAAAGAATTGATGCTTTTGAACTGTGGTGTTGGAGAAGACTCTTGAGAGTCCCTTGGACTGCAAGGAGATCCAACCAATCCATCCTAAAGGAAATCAGTCCTGGGTGTTCATTGGAAGGACTGATGCTAAAGCTGAAACTCCAGTACTTTGGCCAGCTCATGCGAAGAGCTGACTCATTGGAAAAGACTCTGATGCTGGGAGGGATTGAGGGCAGGAGGAGAAGGGGACGACAGAGGATGAGATGGCTGGATGGCATCACGGACTCGATGGACGTGTGTTTAAGTGAACTCCGGGAGTTGGTGATGGACAGGGAGGCCTGGCGTGCTGCGATTCATGGGGTTGCAAAGAGTCAGACACGACTGAGCAACTGAACTGAACTGAAGTGAGGTTGAATTAGTGCTTCTCTGAAAAGGTGTGAGGTTTGAATTTAGAACTGAGCTTTCTAGTCTTTGGGGGGCATTTTAGGAGGGCGGAGTGTTACAGATTACAGAGTTTTCCTGATCATCCCAGTTGGAACTGCACATTACTTACTTTTCCAGTGTGGTCTTGCCGTGTTCATGGTGGTGACTCAGTCCCTCGTGAGATCTCTGCTGCTGTAGTCCCTCCTTTCTCAGCAGCTCCCCTCACTGTAATCCACAGGTATGTGTTACCTTGGTCCTAGTGCCACTCAAACTTCACTGTGTCCATGGATCACCTGGGATCTTGTAAACATGCAGATTCTGATGGGTTGGGTCTGAGTGGATCTGAAGAGTCTTGGCTTGCAGAAGATGCCAAGTGATGCTGCTGCTGGCATCTGAGGAACTTTGAGTGTTAAGAACATAGGAATAATTAGAAGAATTGGTTCAAGCTCCACATTGTTATTTTTAAAAGTACCCCAGACATGCTGAACTTGCTAATATATTGCATTATCAAGATCTTTTACTGATAATTACAGACCCATGATTTTGTACTTTATTTCCGTCTGCAGATGTCCCAGTGAGAAGCTTGTCCTCACATCAGAGAAGGCTAGGGTTGCAGACAGGTATCCTTCCCTTGAATTCATGGGGTCAGCACTGATCAGGGCTCTTGGGAATTCAAGGGAACCATTAATGGCCCCTCAAGGTGCCACTCACTTGGGAATTTGGGCATATTTCTAATGCCCTCCAGCTCTGAGTAACTGGATCTCTATTTTTAAGAGGGCTGCTTGAAAAAAAAAAAAAAAGAGGGCTGCTTGAAGTACTTTTGAAGCATATGTGAGGGTCCCACTGCTGGCTGGGAGGCTGCATGTGGACTGAAGTTCTCTGATTTATGGGGCTTCTCCCGGCCCATTCAGCAGGGAGTCACTTGCCAGACAGTCAAACAGAAATATGACTCACGCTGGTGATAAACATTCTGAGAAGAGGGCATGAAATGTGACTGAGAAAAGAACTGAAAAAGAAAATAACATTTTATTCACTGAGCTACACTCAAGCTTTTCCCTCTGGGGGATGGTGGGTGTCCTTCCTTCCTGTGGGTAGTTGATATAAAAATATGAGCTCTGGATTACCTGGTGGAACAGGAGATTTTTCACACAGGCTGCTTTTGCCTGACATTTTAGAAGGATTGATTCATTTTAAGATACAGATTAGATGGGGATATCTCCCTTTACAAACTGATTTTATTCTATTTTATTTTTATTAACATTTATTTTCCAGGACTGGGTTGAGCAGCCATTTGTTTGGGATAAAAGACATTTTGCTCTGAACTGATACTTGTCTACATTTGTCTATTTGAGAGGAACAACCTCTGTGAAATTTGAAATGAGAGCTCAGATTAGTTTCTACAGCTATCTAACCATCAAATTAAGAAGCACTTTTAGATCAGACCAAACAAGCAAGGACTGAATTGATTTCCTACTTACTTTATTCTATAATTCTGAAAGTGTGGACTCCAGACCTTGGAACCAATTAGAAGTGCAAATTTGTAAGCTCTACTCCAGATCCACTAAATCAGAAATTCTAGGAATGCAACCCATCACTGTGAATTTTTTCTCCTGAGATCTGAATTTTTATGATATATACACTTCAACCAGTTATAGAAATGTAAAGTTAAAGATGAAAGACCCATCCAACCTCCTCTCCTAAGTATTTCATCTTTTATAAAAATAGCTTAGTTTATTTTCTTTAAAATTTTGAATTTTGAAATAATTACATTCACAGGAAGTTGCATAAGACCAATATACAGGGAGGTCCTCCTTCCAGTTTCTCCCAAAGCTGATGTCTTGTATAACTAGAGTACAAGATTCAAAACTGGGAAATCGACATTGGGAGATCCATAGAACTTATGTAGGCTTTACCAGTTTTCATACACTCAATTGTGTATATGTGTGTACTTCTGAGCAACTTTATCACATGCATAGATTTGTGTGACTACCATTACAGTGAAGATACACCATTGTTCCATCACCACAAGGCTCCCATGTGTTCTTTGTAACTATATCCACTCCTCTCCCTTCTACTCCAATCCCATGCTTAACCTCAGGCAACCACTAATCTATTCTTCGTCTCTGTAATTACTTATTTCAATTTTATTTATTAAAAGTTTATATTTGTTATATAAATGGAATTGTATAGTTTGTAACCCCTTGGGAATGGCTTTTATTCTTTTAACTCAGTATAATTCCTGAGATTCATTCAGGTTGTTGAATGAATCAACAGTCTTTCCTTTTTAATGGCTGAGTAGTATTCCATGGTAGGGATATCCCACAGTTTGCTTAACCACTCATTCATTGAAAGACAACTGGGTAGTTTCCCATTTTTAACTATTATGAATATAGCTGTTGTAAACATTCTTGAATCTGTTTTTGTGTAAACATAAATTTTCATTTATCTGGGATAAATGCCAAAGAGTCATATGGTAGTTGCATATTTAGATTTTTTTTTTTAAACTGCCAAACTTTTCCAGAGTGGTGGTATAATTTTATATTTATACCAGTAATGTATGAGTGATCCAGTTTCTGGCCACTGTTTTTAATTTTAGTTATCCTGTTAGGTGTGTATTGATATCTTATTGTAGTTTTACCTTGCAAATTTCTAATAGAAAGTGATTTTCAACATCTTTTCATATGCTTATATGTCAGATGTACATCCTCTTTGGTGAAATACTGGTTCGTGTTTTCTGCTTGTTTTCTAGTTGAATTGTTTAATTTATACTGTTGAGTGTTGAGAGTCTTTCAGATGTGTGATTTGTAAATATTTTCTTCCAGCCTGTAGCTGATCTTTTCATTCTCTTAACAGAGTCTTTTGCAGAACAAAAGTTTTTAATTGTTGTGAGGTCCAATTTATCAAATATTACTTTTAGAGATTATTCTTTTGGGGTCAAGTCTAGGAACTCTTATCCTAGCCCTAGATCCCAAAGGTTTCCTCCTTTTATTTTTTTCTAAAAGTTTTATAATATTTCATTTTCCATTTAATACTGTGATCCTTTTGAGGTAACTATGAAAGCAGTGACAGAGGACATCTTTGCCTTGTTCCCAATTTGGGAAGAAAGCATTCAGTGTTTTACCATTAAGTATGATATTAGCTGAAAATTTTTTGTGATGCTTTTATCAACTTGAGAAAGTTCTCATCAGCAGAAACTAGTTTGCTGAGTTTTTAATCATGAATGCCTATTGAATTTTGTTAAATGCTTTTCCTTCATCAATTGATATATGATTTTTCTTCTGTAACCTGTTATTATATATGTATATTTGGTTTTTCAGTAATGAACCAGCCTTGCATACCTGGAATAAATCTCACTTGGTTGTAGTATATAATTTTTTATATTTCAAGAGGGAGAGGACATGTGTATACTTATGGCTGATTCATGTTGATGTTGAGAAGCCAATACAATACTGTAAAGCAATTATCCTTCAATTAAAAATAAATAAATTAAAAAATTTTAACTTAAAAAATGGCAAAATTCATTTTCTAAATTTCATTGAGGATTTTTGTGTTTACCTTCATGAGAGATATTTGTAGGTTCCATTTTTTGGGTACTCTTTGTTGATTTTGGTATTATTCTGGCCTCATAGGATGACTTGTTCCCGCCTCTTCTATTCTCTGAAAAAGAGTATATAAATTAATGTTAATCCTTCTTTAAGTATCTAGAAGAATTCTCCAGTGAAAGTATACAGGACCAGGAATTTGGGGAGGGAAATTCTGAATTATGAGTTCAATTTCTTTAGTGGTTATAGATTATTTAGATTTTTCATCTTGGCTAACATTTGATAATTTGTGATTTTCTACTGTGGTCAATTTCTTTTAAGTTGTCAAATTTATGTGTTCACTCCCTTATTATTACTTTAATGGCTGCAACATCTGTATTGAAATCTTTAATTTCGTTCCTGATATTGGTGATGTGTATCTTCTTTTTGTCTTTATCAGTCCTTCTAGAAGTTAATTAACCTCATTGCTTTAATAAAGAGCTTTTTCTTTATTGATTTCCTCTAATGTTTTCCTGTTTTCAATTTCATTGATCTCTTTTCTTATTATTTTGTTCCTTATCCTTGCTTAGGGCTTTGTTTGATCTTTTTCTAGTTTCTTGAGATAGCAAATTAGATTTTCAATTTAAGGTTGTTTTTTTTCTAATGTAAACACGTTTCTCTCTCAGCAGTATCTCTGTAATTTGTAAATTTGTAAAATAAATTCAAATTTATTATATTGCATTTCACTTTCATGTAGTTCTATGAATTTTAAAAATTTCTTTTGAGTTTTTTGTCTTCCATTTATGAATCATTTGGGAGTCTGTTGTTTTATTTCCAAGTATTTGGAGATTTACCTATTGTCTCTCTGTTATTAATTTCTGGTTTGATTTTATGATGGCCAGATAACATGTGTGTATGATTTCCGTTCTTTTACATTTGTTGAATTTTGTTTTATGACCCAGTATATGGTCTACTTTGGTTTTTGTTTCATGGTGATATGAAAAGAATTTATTCTTTTATTGGGTGGAGTTCTATAACTATCATTTCGATTCTGCTAACTGATGGTGTTGTTCAGTTCTTTTACTTCTTCACTGATTTTTTGTCTAGTGATTCTATCAATTGCTGAGTGTAGTGGTGAAGTCCCTAGCTATGATCGTGGTAATCTGTGTTTTAGCAAGACTTCCAGATGGTTCTGATCATGCTGAAGTATTGGGAAGAAGTACCTTTAGTTCTTTGCCAGTTTCAACTTCATGAAAGAAATCACCTTGAAAGGGTGATGATGATAAATACTATTATAAGTGGTTTGAATATATAGTGTCATTTAATCTCACTGCCTCTGTAGTAGATTTCTATTATTGTTTACAGAGGAGGAAACAGAACAACTAAGAAGCTAAATAGTTTGCTCAAGATCACAGAGCTAACGGGTACTAGATTTGGGTCTATGTAGTTTTGATTTCGGAAGTCTACTCTTTTAACTGCTAGCCTCTACTGAGGAAATATGCTACAAGGGCCCTGAAGCAAGTTACTTCTCTTCGGTAAATAAGAGTAAAACTCAGCTCTCTCAGTTTCTACTGCACTATTCTTTCTACCTCACCAGATCTAATAAAACCATGTCAGATAATTTGAAATTTCTTTTGGACCCTTCCTGTTATCAATTGGAGTGTGTTGTGACTCATAGCACAGGAAAGTAAATACATCTAATAGTGTCAGCAAAGTCTTCTAGGTTTGCCTGAATTTCAAGTCCTTTAGCACCAAATAGGCAGATAAATGTCTTCCCTGGTCACTCAGTTGGTAAAGAATCCACCTGCAATGCAGGAGATGTGGGTTCAATCCCTGGGTCAGGAAGATACCCAGGAGAAAGGAAATGGCAATTCACTCCAGTATTCTTGCCCAGAAAATTCCATGGACAGAGGACCTTGGCAGGCTACAGTTTGTGGGGTTGCAAGGGTCAGACATGACTTAGTGACTAAACCACCACCACCAGGCAGATAAATAACTCAGTGCCACCATTACATTAATGGACATGTAAGAATATTATGAATAACCAAAATAAATATTACCACTTAAGAGTTACTTTGTTTCAGCATATATTATAGGCTGAATTGTGTCTCTGCTCAAATTCCTATGTTGGAAGTCCTGACCCCTAGTACCTCAGAATGTGACTGTATTTGGAGAGAGGACCTTTAAAGAAATAATTGAGGTAAAGATCCAACCAGTCCATGCTGAAGGAGATCAACCCTGGGATTTCTTTGGAAGGAATGATGCTAAAGCTGAAACTCCAGTACTTTGGCCACTTCATGCGAAGAGCTGACTCATTGGAAAAGACTTTGATGCTGGGAGGGATTGGGGGCAGGAGAAGAAAGGGACGACCGAGGATGAGATGGCTGGATGGCATCACTGACTCGATGGACGCGAGTCTGAGTGAAGTCTGGAAGTTGGTGATGAACAGGGAGGCCTGGCGTGCTGCGATTCATGGGGTCGCAAAGAGTCAGACACAACTGAGCGACTGAACTGAACTGAACTGAGGTCATATTGATGGGTTCTGATTCAGTCTGACTGGTGTTCTTAGAAAAGAGGAGACAGGACAGAACCAGCACGGTAGGGTGACTTGTGAGGACACAGGGAGAAATTGACCATCTGCAAGCTAAGGTCAGAGGCCTCGTAAGAAACCGAGCCTGCTGACACTGTTCTTGGACTTTCGCCTCCAGAACTGTGAGAAGAAATCTGTGTTATTTAAACCACCCAGTCTGTGGTATTTTGTCATGGCAACCTGAGTTGACTATTAGAGTGTAATTGTTATAGCCCATAGAGTCTGGGAATATTGATACTTGAGAAATCCCTTTGGGTCATTAAAAGATTTTTTGTTTACTTAATATTTGCTTTGCACAAAGCCATTAGCAAAAAAGAGCTTTCCAATTCAGGATACAGTGCCCCTTCTGTGTGCAATGTGTTTCCCTTTATGGTAAGTTCAATTTGAATTTCTCTGCTAAGGGCTCCAGAAATATTTCCTTAGTTTAGCTTAGCCCTGCAATCACCAGCTTCTTGAAATCCTGGACAACTGCAGTAACCAAAGTATTCATAACACTGGCCATTCTTTCGGCTTCCTGTGTCTTTGGGCAAGGCTCTACATTGAGGTATGGCAGCATGGTAAAAGGGCAGAGGGTTCTGGCTGAATAACTGGCCTGTGGCATGATCAGTAGTGAAGTCATTTTAGCTAGAAGTTGTCTACCTTGAGGAAAATTTCTGTTCTTTACCTAGTGGGGAATGTATTTAAAAAAAAAAAAAAAGAACACTATGCTTTTAGAAAATGGACTTTGGAAAGTAAGCTCTAGCCATTCTGGGCGGGCATCAGGGAAACTACTCATTTTCCCTTTGGCTCCCATGTGAGGGACCATGACAAATGTTCTTGGGAAAAGGTGCTTTGGAAGGTTCTTTCTACCTAGAACTTTCAAATTTAAGATGCTATTACAATGTACTTATTATTTGCCAGTTTATCTGAAAACTATTCATTACTATTCATAACTATTCATTATTCATATAAAAGCCCTTCTATTTTGCCCCCAAACTCAAAAGAGTATGGAAACTTTTTGCCTAATGGTTCCTGTTTTAGGTCTTCTGAAGAATACCATGAGCAAGAACATCACTTTTCTTTTGGAATAAAATGTGTGTATGGGTGAAAGGAAGGAGTCTGGATACCCTACACATTTATTTCTCAGTTTTGTATAAATATCAACACATAAGATAAAAAACAATGCTGCCAAACACTCACCACCAGAGAATTCTTCAAGTAGAGTTATACTGGGGCAAAAAGCAGGTTGACAATTCTGATAGAATGTAAAGGATTTTAATACCTTTCGATCCATAAAGCAGCAGGAAGTGGCATACATGACAACCATAAATTAAAAAACCCCCCCAATTCCAACATGCTACAGAATTTCTGATTGTGTCAGGTTTTAAATAAGTTTTGGCATCTTTAAATCCATGAGGTACTAGAAAGCTGTATAAAACAACAAGAATATTTTTAAAAAATTTTGAAGTTATCCAGGAGTTCTAATTGTGTCAGATTTTTTATGATTTCTGTGTTTTTCTAGGGTAAATAACATATAGTTAATAAACATACATATAATTCACTAAATATTTATGATCATGTGTTGGTTGGATGAAAGACTAGGAAGGAAACTGCGTATTTTAAAGCATTTTACTGTAGTTACCATTTCTGGGACCACACACTGAAGTGCAATATTACTCATGAAGCAAAAGTAAGTTGATTGTTTTTTTTTGTTTGTTTTTTTGCCAGCTAGTTCTAAACAAACACTGCTGGCAGTGGTAATAATGTTGTGAACATAAAACTTCCTTTGTTTAACGTTCCTGACGAATGCCTGCTTGCCTGGGAGAAGCCATCAGTGTGTTTCTGAGCTGGTGCAGGATGCGGTGTTCCTATTTGTTACACAGGATCGTCTGTGTAGGCTGGAGGTGTTTTCTAATGCATTTCTTCAAGTGCTGTTTTCTCTCTAGATAATAGGTAGACAGATCCTCCCAGAGAGCAGGGCAGCATAGGCTCCTTAAACCAACGGCACGCCTGCTGGCTCTGGGTGTGTGAACTGTGAAATAAAAGGCGCAGGGCAAAAGTGTCCAACGACGCGCTCAAGGGCGGCTCTCTTCCTCACACTCAATAATACTCTTGAAGTGGTGGCTTAACATGTTGAAAACGATGTGAAACTTTAAGAGCAAGTCAAATAGATGGGAGGCTCTGGGGATTTGTAAAATGATACGGACCTTTCTAGCGCAGATTAGTGGGGCATCAGAACAAATGCAGCTGTGCTCAGCCATGACAAAGTCACCGCCCGGGATGGGCTCGGAAGCCAGCTGGGAAGCGGGTGCCCCGGGTCCTCTTGCAGCTGCAACCCAGCGCGAGGGACCGCAGCTTCAGCTGGCACTCGGGAAACCCGAACCTGCCAGACCGCCCCTGGGCCGCGGAGCCCCGCTGCCATCCGCCAGGGCTCTGCCGCGGAGGCTGGGGGCTGGGGGCTGGAGAGCGCCTGACCCGTGACTCAGATTGCACGGATTCCGGCAGCCCCGAGGAAACCCTTTCATGCCTGAATCCAGCTGCCCAGAATCGTGCCTGGCGCGTAGAGGACGTGGCTTCCGAATTTGACTCCAGGTCGTTGAACAAGTCACGGAGCTCTGAGTTTCCTCCAGGCCCCCCGTCCCACCCTGAAGGTACCTCTAGGAGAGTCTTGGCGTGGTCCTTTGATTTGACCTGGGTGCAGTAACGCTTGCAGAAAGGTGCGTATCATGTTCACAGAGCTTCCAGCTCTATGACACAGCAGTCAGGACTGCAACGGTGTTGGCACCTAGTAGTACCCAGGACTCTGATTCCCATGAAATAAAAAAAAGAGTTTTTCAGTGGTAATTGTGCTTCTGGTAGTCAGGTGAGAATTACACTATTCAAACAAGCCTGGGGTAGAAGCAGATACCAGCTACCTGGTCCACTTAAGTTGGAAAATTTGTTAAGTGAGATGTTATCTTTCTGTGACCTCCCCTCCCCTCCAGTGTCCACCCAGAATGGGACAGAGATGCGAGGGCTGACAGGTCTGGATTGGGTCTGGGATCCTGGGTGGCAGACCTGGATCTGCCAAGAAGAATCTTGGCTGGTCCCATAACCTCTTTAGAACCTCAGTTTTCCCACTAATAAAACTGAGACATTGAACTAGGGAGGATTTCTGAGCTATGCTGTGTTTTCCAAGATGCTATTTTAAAGCTGTTGAATTCTTCAGGAGACAGCCCTTATCAAAATGTAAATCAGCACGTCACTTTTTGCAACCCTTTGGACTGTAGCCCGCCACCTCTTCTGTTCATGGGACTTTCCAGGCAAGAATACCAGAGTGGGTTGCTATTTCCTTCTCCAGGGGAACGTCTAGACCCAGGGATCGAACCTGCATTCCGTGCATTGGCAGGTGGATTCTTTAGTTTAATTGCTCAGTCATGTCTGATTCTTTGTGACGTCATGGACTGCAGCACTCCAGGCTTCCCTGTCCATCAGCAACTCTCAGAGCTTGCTCAAACTCATGTTCATCCAGTCGGTGATGCCATCCAGCCATCTTATCCTCTGTCAGATTGTTTATTGGAGTCATTAATAGTAACTAAGTTATTATATAGACTCAGAGTGATTGTAAAAAACTTGTTCATTCTGTAGAAAACTGAGGATCTATTTACAAGTTTAGAAAGCCAAAACCACAATGACGTTTAAAATAAGATCACTTTGTAAAACGCGTACATACAACAAAGACAACCCAGAAAATAGTGAAAGTAGTTATAGTGAATGGTAGAAATATGGCTGTAGCTTTTTATAGAAAAAAATGTTGAACATTTTATTTGCTACATTTATTATTTTTCTCAACAACTAATAACAGACTTCCAAAAAGCTTTTCTCTTTAAATTTACTTTGGGGAGATAGTTATGCTGCCTTTAGAAAAACTTATTAGGCTGTGCTTACTACATTATGTAGAAAATAGTACACTTATATATGCCTATGGAGTCACCGCCCTCACCTCACCTCACAAAAAATACAGATGCCTGCTTTTGTCATTCCCTATGCATAAAAGAAATGGCAACCCACTCCAGTATTCTTGCCTGGAGAATCCCATGCACTGTAGCCTGCCAGGCTCCTCTGCCCATGGAATCATAAGAGTTGGACATGACTTAGCGACTAAACCACCACCACCACCATACATAAAGGAGGCAGAGATAGTCATTCAAGAAAGGTGGCGTGTTACATTACCATAACAAACAGAAACCCAAGATGAGGATAGAGGTACTATTTATCAACCCAACGATAACCATGATTCTGTGAATTTTCATGTCTTCAGCATTACTGGAGTTTAGATAATTCCAGAATTTAATGCTTTATCTTGGAATTTTACCTTTGGAGGGCTTGTTAGTAAAACTCAGAAGTAGAGTTTAGGAGCTGGGAGCCTGATGGGGACCAGAGGTAGGTATGAGAAGCTGTGAAGTGTCTACACCCCAAATGGCAACAGAAGGCAGGGAAACCTTGACTCAGAGGGTATCCTAGGTGTAAAGATGTTCATCCTCTCGACGTCTGTTCACTTGTTTGCAATCCATAATCCTGGCAACACCAGGTGAGTTCTGTCTAGTATATTCCCCCAAGTGCCATTCCTGGTCAGGAATCCATTTGTCTGATTTTAAATTAAAAATTTAGTTGTAAATATCACAGCAATCTGGGTGACATTATTTGCATTAATTGTGTTTCTTTTCACCATTAAGGAATGTGTTTCTCCTTCAGTCTCTCTCTGCAAGTATTTATTATTAAGTACCCATCTTTGTAGAAAATAAAATTATGACTTCTTATTAATAGCATGAAAGTGAACCAGAGTATAATTGAGGGTGAAGAATATAGTGTTTCTTTCTTT
This sequence comes from Aepyceros melampus, assembly GCA_006408695.1. NCBI lineage: Eukaryota > Metazoa > Chordata > Mammalia > Artiodactyla > Bovidae > Aepyceros > Aepyceros melampus. The sequence goes on along the minus strand of SJXQ01007908.1, from coordinate 29,404 downwards.
CTGTTTTTTTTTTTTTTTTTTAATTCAAAAGCTAAAAACAGTCTGGGTTTCTAAGGTTAATAGGAGACAGAAAAGTATGACTAACATTTACTGTTCTGCATTGTACTCACTTGCTCAGTTGTGTCTGACTCTTTTTGACCCCATGGACTGTAACCCTCCTGGCTCCTCTGTCTGTGGGATTTTTCAGGCAAGAACACTGGAGTGGGTTTCCATTTCCTCCTCCAGGGGATCTTCCTGACCCAGGGATTGAACCTGCGTACCCCGTATCTCCTGCATTGCAGGTGGAATGAAATCTACCCTATTCCAGGCTCTGTGCCACATACTTTAAGTATTTCATCTCATTACCCCTCATGCCAGCCCCTGAAATGGACATTGTTTCCCCAGTATACAGATGAGATGCTCAAAGTCAAGCGACATCTGAGATGGGTAACAAGGTGGGGACTGTACACTCTGCAGTTTAAGAGAAAAAAAGAAGCCTCCTTCATTGGAAAATACTCTTATATTGCTCTTAAGACACCACTCTGCCACATGCTGATGGAAGAAGAATATGTGAATTAAGGAGAACTTGAAAGAGAATGAGTTATGCTGGAAGAGAGTGCTGAAATTAAAGTTATTTTAGCACATCAGACTTGTGTGTAATAAAGAAAATTATGTATTTGAGTCCTAGTGTATGAATTTTGGCTTGAGAATGTGGGAATTTTGCGGGGGGCGGATTTCGGGTAGATACTCTGGGCAGAGTTTCCTTGGAAAAGGCCTCTTTTACTCTCCTCCATCTCCTCTCTTACTCAAGCCTGGTTTGCCTTCCTTTCCACCCTGCAGCAGAAGCTGCCAGGGTCCCTTTTACGTCTCATTTGCAGAACCGGTCACCCTTCTGACGAGTCTCCCCCATCTGTCTTCCCAGCTGGGTTGGAGGTCTCAGGAGTGCTGGGACTGTCTCTCTCCTTCACCACTGAACACTTCATGCAGGAACTGAGGAAAAGCCACAAATGGAGGCCTCAAGCCTTGGTCCACTCCCCCCAGTTCTGAACACCCCAGCATTATACTCAAGCTCCATCCATCCTTCTCTACCTACCATGGCTAGTCCTTTGCTTCCTCCTCAGGGTTGTTTGGGCAGGGAATTCTGGGGTCTTGGGTACCTGGAGCCTGGCTTAAAAGGGGAGGAAGTGAGCCAGAACAAGGTCTCTAGATTGTGGGGCCTGGGCAGAGGCAGTGGTTGTCGGGGGCTAAGGGAGATGTTGCCAACACTCCAGAAACACTGTTGAATGGATGATTGTCAATTAATATGCTGAAGCAGAGCCACAGAGAGAAAACACGAAGGTGACCTCTGGGGGCCTGCATAGAGGGAGACCATGCGGGTGTTCAAGAGTCCCTGGAAGAGAGAGCAGAGTCTGCAGGGCTGGGGCATGGTGGCTCTGTTGGAACACTCACTGTAGTATATTGTACTCCTGCTATTATTTTCATCATTTTTCTATAAACTTTAAGGGCATGCAGACAAAGTTCCTTCTACCTGAGTGCCTAATAAAGAGATAATCTCAGGCTATCTCAGCAATGACTCAAAGCAATAGAAGCTGGGGGCTTCCCAGGTGGCACTAGTAGTGAAGAACCTGCCTGCTAATGCAGGAGGCATAAGAGACGCAGGTTCAACCCCTGGGTCAGGAAGATCCCCTGGAGGAGGAAATGGCAACCCGTTCCAGTATTCTTGCTTGGAGAATCCCATGGACAGAGGAGCCTGGCAGACTACAGTCCATGGGGGTTGCAAAGAGTCAGATATGATTGAGGTGACTTAGCACATAAACATACACACAAAATAGAAGCTGGGTTCGTGAGAAATGACCTGGACCCTCAGGTTCTTTCCTTTTCTGTCACCAGGAGTTTCTAGATCTACATGGCATTTTTCTAACTCATACCCGACACCATGTCTAAAGTTCAGATTATAGATGAAATTGCAAGGCAAGGTAAATTCATTCTTTGTCATGTTGCCCCAGGAGGGCCTATGAAGTAGATGCCAACCTGGGCCATCCTCATAAAGCAAATGTAAAACCCAAACAGAAACCTGGGTTATCTGGAAACAAAATCATCTTTTGTTTTTACAACTTGACCACTGCTCTATGAGGTTTTGAAGTCAAAATTTAGGAATAGTGTGAAAAGAAGAAGAGAATCTTCATGAAACAGTAGAGAATTCATCTTCATTCCTGGAGATGAATCACAGCTCCATTCACTTTCCCTGATTCTTTTATCTTAAGAATACAAAATGATTCTGAGAGATTCAGAATGGACCTCATTACAGAAGGAGAAAACCAAAAAGGGAATGTATATTCAGTAGACAGGAACTCCATTAAAAAAAAAAAAAAGAATTGACAATTACTTAGACGTCAGGAAGCCAATTTTAAAATCAATACATTGCTTGAGCAGGATACCACGATGAGTGTCAAAGTAGGAAGCATTATCAAAGCTACATTTACTTCACATCAGTCCTTAAGTAGTCTGGTCAGTACTGAAACATCAGAGAGAGGAAGGTCTGTAAGCAGAGTTGCAATCTGACCTAAATCTTCACACTCTACTAACCAAACCTTATGATACAGGACGGGGCTGAAAATTAGGTTTTAAGCAGCTTTTCTACTCACATTTGCTTAGTTTTAACCTAAATGTAAAAGAACCTCTCCATCTCCGACCTGCCCCTATCCATAGAATAAACAAGGTAATTACAAACAGGATCAACCACAGAACTGGGTCCCTTGTGTCCCACTCAGATTCTTGGTGGCATTGCACAGCACAATCTGAATGTTATTAAAGGGGAATTGGAAAACAAAGGAGGATTTAAAATAAACTACATGAAACGAATTTTCGTCATCTCTGCCTTAGTTTGCGAGAAATTCAGTGTCAGCCCCATATGTACAACACTGAAGAATAATTTCGCCTATCCAGCTGGAGGGACAGAAGTGTATTTAATTTGTGCCAGAATTCACTGTCATTTGCATGATGGCGATCCTGTTGAGGAGATGCTTAGGAAAGTGTACTGAGAGGAACTGAGCCAGATTGCTCTATAGAGCTACAGAGCAGGAACCAAGTTTCTTTTTCCAGTGTTTGGTACAAAGCCTGTCCCCATTCGTTTTAAATTACTAAGAAAAGTAAACATTTTGGTAAATGCCTCTGAGAGATTTATAGGTGACCCTAAATGCAATCTACTTGGTGACTGACTCAATTTTAATTTCTTTGGTTCTTGGTTGCGGAAAGGGCAACATTGTTACCACTTGCCTGGTCAAAGGTTACATTTCCTGCCCTCCATCAACTGGACCTGGACATCTGAGTGTTTTTAGATACTAGTCAGGTCACCTTCCAAGGGGAATCACTCACGCTAACCATCTGATTAAGGGGACTCTGTAATGAATACTGCTACCAGGTATGCAATTAACCTGCCTCTAGCTTTCTTGGTTTAATGAAGTGCAGTTAGATGCCTGTGTGTGTAAGAGCTCAGTGAGCAAAGGCACCCAGGAACTAGAAAGTTCAATACATCATTCTTTAAAAATTTTATATTTTAACCACATTTTAATTAAACTCCAAAAAATATGAAGCTTTTGTGCTCACATTGCAAGGGATTTGGAAACTCAGAGTGCCGCTTTGGGGCCATTGTTTCTCCAAAGACATTTCCGTCAGCCCAGCTTCAATCATCCACTTGCATCCATCAGAGGTACCCATGGCAGTGATGTGGGTACTCTCCCCAAGATCTCCATTAACAGAGTGTTACTGAGTGCTTACAAGGCCAAGCCCTGCCTTAAGCTTTTTACTTACTGAAGACTCATAATTGTTTTCACACAAGAGAACACTGAAGCACAGTGAAGAGACTGGTCTAAGCAACAGAGCAGCAGAGCCAGGATTTGAACCCAAGCAGCTTAGAACCTATACACTTAACCATGACCCAGATTATCTCAGAGAAAAAGGGCAAATCCCTCGAAAATCATTCTGCTATTTCCAAAATCCTCCTTCTGCTTCTTTGCTCTGAAGCAACCCTCCCCTGGCCCGTAGTTAATATCACACTGGACATGAACCATCACTCCAACTCGAAGCAGAGATCTACCATCATAACTGATCATCTCCAGAACTTAGCATGTGCCCTGAGATGGTACTGCTCAGGTGTTTGCTTGTTAGCCTGCCCAGTCCAGCTCGGCTCCCCCACTGCACTAATTATCTTAGGTCCATGGCCCAAGCTAGTCTGATTGGAGTTCATCCAAATTCTTTTTTTTCTGAAGCTAAAAGAAAGGAGGCTGGTTTTCCTGTGGCCTTGAATCCGGGAGGCAGAGTCTGCAGAAATAGCTGCACCATCATGGAACACTGCAAGCCTGAGTGGGGCATCAACAAGTGCAGAAAAGCAGAGTTCAGCTAAGAGGTCTGAGTCCTGGGGACATCCTGAAGCCTCAGTCTAGCTGGGTCTGACTCAGGCGCTACCCTGGGCTTCTCAGCTGTTACAAGTATTCCCTTTCTGTTCAGACTTTGGATTGGGCTTTCTGACACTTGCCTCAGAAAGGGGTCCTCCTTTCTGCCACTGAGCAGTATTTTAATTTTATCAGAAAACAAAATCCTTTTATTTTTATCTGATGAAAATAAAAACGTTATCCCGAAGCAGAGAGAAATCCCTGTGATCCTTCAAGAAGCAAGGTGGTAGAGTAGGTGCTGTGGCAGAGCAGGGCAAGAGGAAATGGTAAAAAGCTATAATGCTGGCATTTAGCATCTCATCTAAAGCCCCCAGTGATCTGGTCAAGAAGATGGCATCACCTCCAGCCCACAGACGAGGAAACTGAGGCACAGGGAGGGTAAGTGTTGCCACCCATTTCACACTATTTGTGGCTGATACAGCTTTCAAATCTGGATTCATCTGGCTCAAGCCACTGGTGACTTTCTGCCACTGGGGTCTGCTCCAGAAAGTGCTGTGGAAAGTGAAGGGCTTGGGCAGTGGACTTGCCCATAGCGCCGTACGTCTGACGTGCCCTGGCCATCCTCAAAGCACTCCATACATCGTGCTCTATGCAGTGACCGAAATTTTTACGTGATCAGTTGAGGCTCATTTGCCGAATCCAGTGGGTTAGGTAGTGGATATTATCTTCAGTTCCTGGAGATGGGGCTCCTGTCATTAGAACAGATAGGATTTGGGCTAACACCTTGCTTGTGGAGACTGAGAGGAAGGGGATGAACAAAAAGAGGATGCGTCCAGAGTGGCAGCATTTTGCTATGGTCCTAGAAGACGTGTAGAAGATGAGAGTTCAACAGGACTCTTGGCCTATTTTTTTTTTTTGGCTTGGGAGGAGCCTGAAATGCCACCGTTGCCATGGTAATGAGTAAGCAGAGCTCTGTGGTAAATTAGGGATGGAATTTCTTTATTTTCCACTTTTAATTAATGATGAGACAAAGATGTAGTAAACAACATTTTAAATGTTGTATTGAGTACAGTTCTGAACTGGACACTTTTGAGAATATAAAATAAAAGGAACTTTCTTGGGAGGTCAAAATAGGCAGAACCGTGGAGCAATTAAATAGCAATCTACGAATAGGAGAAGATAGACATGTTTGCATGTGTTTGGAGTACATCACTGTTAACAGGAGCAACAATGAGTTAAGTGGCGTGAGCAGTGCGATTTTTTCAGTCTTTTCAGTTTTGAGCTAAGCTCCTAAGAATGCATCTGATCAGTAGGAGCAGGTGGGGAAGATTTCTTTTTTTTTTTTTGGGTAGGAGTGAAATAGCACTAGCTTAAACTGGGTTTGCCTCTTTAAATGAGTTGTTGATTAATCAAATTGAAATAGCACCAGCTTAAACTGGTTTTGCCTCCGTTCATAGGTTGTTGATTAATCAAACCTTGAGTCATTTTACACAGACAGCATTCTGTATGTGAGATGGGAATTCATGTTTCCAGGATGACAGCGGAACCAAGAATCTTTAGTCTACAGAACTTAAAGACTAGAAATGTTGTCACTGGAGTCCTTTGCAAAACGAGAGTCCTTCACTCAGGGAAAATCTGGCTTCGAGCAGCCCGAGTAGCTCAGATGCTCTAATTGAAGACTAGCCAATTAGCTTCCAATTTTGAAATTCCCCTAACCATTAAATATCTCCTGGAAGCCTGGATCAGGGAGACAGATCTGTGAGCCTTGCTCCTATTTTTTATGCCGGTTGGCCTTGCTGCAAACCTTTTTCTTTTCTCAAAAGCCGGTGCCATAGTCTCGGCTTCTGTGTGTGTGATCTGACAGTGAGACTTTTCTTGGTAACCGGAGCATGGCAATGGGCAAATTAAGGTGTCACTTTATTCTGGGTCCCTGGGGTTGGGTGGTGGAAATGGGGTTGGAGCAGGTTTACACTGTACCTCTACTGAGAAAGGAAGTCTATCAAGAGGTTGTTGATGAAGCCCAGGAAGAATATTTGGGGAGGGCCTTGCTTAGGAAAGCAAGTGGGAAAATATGGAAAGCGTGAAGCCAAAGAAATGGGGATGGCCTTTCTATCCCTTTTGCCAGAGGAGAGTGTTACATTGGATGTGAATCAGGTTGGGTTTTATTCATCTTCCCTTAGGGTCTGGCACTCTTGGGGAGTGTATGGATATATGTTTATTGAATGAATGAGGGAGGAGAGGAAGGGAGGCAGGAAGGAAAGGGAGGAAGGGAGGCAGTAAGGAAAGGAAGGAAGAAAGGAAGCTGACTAAACTAGGAGGGGAATGCTTCAGAAGTAGAAGATAATAGCTATTGATCAATGGCTGGAGGCTATAGAGAGTTCAAGAAGATTCAGGATGGAGTAGAGCCATTTTTCTTTACAAAAGTGAAGAAGTCATTAACTAGATGGGAATTGTGGTTTCTTTTTGCGGTGGTGCAGGTGGAAATTAAGCTGGAGGGGCTGGATCTTTTTGACTCAATTAGATGCCCTGGTTACACCAGATCTTCAGCTTCCCCACCAATCAATATTCATATCCTTAATGCTCCCTGCTTCCCCTCTCATGGAAATAAACACATCAGGAGCTGAATTCCAGGTGCTTGGTTCTCCAGAGACACACGTGCTTTGGTATAAAAGTTATTTTGCACGGAATACTCAAGTTCTCTAACTCTGCTTCTGTCTCAGCAGTTTTTTCACCTAACCTGCTTAGGGTCTTTTTGTAGGCTTGCCTTCTCTCTTCAAAGGGCATTTCGCTTTTCTCCAAACATTTCCTAATACACCTGAACAAATCAATTAAAAGAAAAGGTCGACTGGCAGTTTCCGACAGATTTTGTGACTTCACAGGAGGTTGATTCTCTTCCTATACACGTCCTAAATCGATACTCTCCCATCAGCTCTCCTCATTCCTCCCAGTGCAGGAAATGTTCTGAGAGATGGAGTCCCTCCCCCAGGAATTCCCAGACTGGCCACAGCACGGGGCCTCTGAACCCTCTGCAGTCTGATGGCTCCGTGCTCAGGGCTCCACACTGCTCCAGTGATCCCAGGAAGTGGAGCTCCTTTCCCAAGCTGGAGCCCCGAGTTCACCCCTTTCTTCTTGCATTACTCCATAGATAGATAATCTGAGTTAATCCTTCAGGGCTCCTTTGCATTTAGCCCTTGCCTCTTAATTCTGCTGTTCTTCACTTAAGTACCCAAGGCAAATTTCCTAAGCTCATTGCAGTTCTGATTCTGGTTTTCTTGCATAAAGATAGAGTTGCATTAAAGATAGAGTTTCTTTCAGTGAAGTTCCTATGCACATTTATTTTCTCCTATATTCAAAGGTTGAACGTCATTTTTTTAATAATGCCAAATTCTTTTTAACTGAGCTTTTCATGGTGAACCTTTGCGTCCTATTTCTTTTGGCTCAGTCAGGGAGAGAACTCTTGCAGCATTTAGGTGTAAGGATGCTTAGACCAGGGAGTGAAAAATGCTAGTTTTTCATTTCCCTTGTCTTTCGGGGAATAAAAAAATTGGCATAGGAACATTCTGAGGGCTGCCAAGAAAGAGCTACTTCCATAAATCAGTTCATTAGGCCCTTAATTTCCATGACATTTGTCTCTCCAACTTGATTGTAAACTTTTTGCAAGTGGGGACTGGTTCTTCCTTTCTTGTCTCTTCTGAGCTAATTTTGGCATTGCTGCTACTGCTGCTGCTAAGTCGCTTCAGTCGTGTCCGACTCTGTGCGACCCCATAGACGGCAGCCCATCAGGCTTCCCCATCCCTGGGATTCTCCAGGCAAGAATACTGGAGTGGGTTGCCATTTCCTTCTCCAATGCATGAAAGTGAAAAGCGAAAGTGAAGTCGTTCAGTCGCGCCAGACTCTTAGCGACCCCACAGACTGCAGCCTACCAGGCTCCTCTGCCCATGGGATTTTCCAGGCAAGAGTAAATTTTGGCATTAGGCTCTCCATATTATGAGGGAGGCCTTCACATGTATATCTGGTTTCCCGGTTGAGGTAGCTACTAATTCCTGTGTGTTGGCTCTGTTTGGGTTGAAATTAATATCCTAAAGCATTTCAAAAGTGAATGATGCCAATACATGGAACATGTTCCCTATAATTAGGATTTTTGGGGGCACAGATATCAGAAAACCCAATTCAGTGATGTAAGCAAAAGTGAGGTATTCCCAGGATATTTGCAATTGACCTATATTTTTCTGTCCTGATTTTTAACACCCTTTGCATGCTCAAAAGTGCCCATACTAGAAAGATAAAGTATGTGGTCATCTGTGTTATTTCAATGGCTGATGTAACAAATTACCACAAACTTAGAGTCTTAAAACAACACATTTATTTTACAGTTTTGTAGGTTAGACTCTCAACACCAGTCTCACTGGGTGAAAATCAAGGTGTTACCTGCTTCCTTCTGGATGCTCTGCGGAGAATCTGTTTCTTTACCTTTTCCAGCTTCTAGAGGCTGCCTGCATTTCTTGTGTGTGGCCCCTTCATCCAACAATGTGCTGCTGAGTCCTCCTCTCACTACCATCTCTCTGATCCCCTTTCCCACTCTTAAGGCCTATTGTGATGGGCCCACCCAGATAATCAGCGTAATCTCCCTAATTTATGTTCTCAATTGACTAGCAACCTTGATTCTCTCTGCAACCTGGGTCCCTCTTTGACTTGTAGCCTAATATATTCACAAGAACCAGGAATTAGGCTATGGACATCTCTAGGGGGCCATTACCCAGCCTATCACATTATTCTACCCAAAAAGGGCTTTATTATCATACATAACAAGAAGTCCAGAAGTGAGGGGCTTCAGGAGGGTAGCGGCTGTGCAACACCATCATATACCAGGTCTTACGTTTCTCTGCTGAACCGTCTTCATGGTGCCAGCCTGTCTCGGTGCTGGGTGTGGTAACGGTTGCCTTCTCTGGCACTGCAGAAGCAATCACCTCCAGCTGAAGTAACCAAGGGCTGTGAAGAGGCTGTTTCTTCTCCTGTATCTCTTTACTAGGGATGAAAACGTTTTCAAAGGTCTCACGAGAAGGTTGTGTCTCACTGGCCCGGATGGTGACACACCACATTTCACCCTCTGGAGCATGTGCCTGAGGGAGACTGGAAGCCAGGGTAACGGGATTTCTCAAGGGGAGGAGCAAGGGGGAATGGCTCTTGGACAGGTCACCAGCAGCATCTAGGCATCTTCAGAGAGGCTGGGAGCAGGACTCATGATTAACCAATGAGCTGCTGCTGCAGGACCTGGAACTTTGAAGTTGCAGTGGGTCAGGGCACTCTTTTGAAAGTTCCTATTCATGACATTCTTTGGGATTATAAAGTGGACTATAATTTTAATAGGAAATCTTAAGGCACAGGCAGTGTTTTGCTTTTTGCAGGTGAAAGCAGTAGACCCTGGAGCAATGGTATTCACACAGTGAGGGTCTGGAGCGCACCCCTCAGGGTCCCGGGCCTGCACCAGAGTCTCACTGTGGCTGCTTTGTCATCCTGGTTCTGTTTCATGACTCTGCTCCTGAATGTATACAGAATTTTGAGCAGAACTCGTCAACACAGTTTATATAATACATATATAATAATCTTGCAGGTTATCTCTCATCCATGCCTTAAGCTTTAATAACTGTAGTGGCTAATTATCTGGCATGCCTCTAAATTTATGCAACACTGTTGATAACTGTAACTACATAGTACATAACAGTCCATTCCAGTAAATGAACCAGCTTTTTAGTTTCCTTATTATTGCTCGCAGCAGAACTATATGGTAAAGCACAAAAGTCACAGGCAATAAAACATATATTGCTTCATGCCCCTACACCAGTCCAGGTGAATGAAACTCCAGCACAGGTAATTCCCACAGATGGACACAATGTTAAATAACAAGGCTTGAGGAAGCTGGCTGTTAATATCACAAGGAAATTACCACTGGGATTAGAATGAAGACGTGACAACAGGTATTGAAGAGTCCCATCTCAGTTCTTCCATTGCTGTGGATAACAGCCTGATTTTCTCTGATCCTTCTATGGGAGAGTGAAATGAAGTCGCTCAGTCGTGTCCGACTCTGTGACCCCGCGGACTGTAGTCTACCAGGCTCCTCTGTCCATGGGATTTTCCAGGCCATAGTCCTGGAGTGGGTTGCCATTTCCTTCTCCAGGGGATCTTCCCAACCCAGGGCTCGAACCTGGGTCCTCCCGCATTGGAGGCAGATGTTTAACCTCTGAGCCACCAGGGAAGCCTGGTTTAAAACATGAATGTGCTATTTATTGCTCCAAATTATCTTCATATAACTGTGGTTTTTGAAAGCCTCCTACCTGCTGGCTACTGTTGCTGGCTCCTGGGATAGGTCAGCAAACCAAATGAATGCCCTTTCTCTCAGGGAACTTACGTTTATATAGTGGAATGACAATAAAACCTAAATGTAGCAAATCAGTAAACTACATGATGTGTTAGAAGGCATCCCAGGAAATGAAAAGGTCAGGTGGGCTCAAGGGAACAGAAGTGTGAGGAGAGCAGAAGAGGAAGGTTAGCATTCACAATTTTAAATAAGGTGGTCAGAGGAAAACATGCTTCATGAAAATTAAATTAGCAAGTGAGATGATTGTTAACTGCTATTCCAGTGGCTATCTATCATTTATCTATCATCTATCTATCTTTCTATCTGGAGAATTCTGAACTGGAATTTGTCCAGGCTTGACACTGTTCCCAACAAAATTGAGAATAGCTGGATATCAGCTCAACTGGATAGCCTTGTGCAGAGCTTGTGATTTCATAGCTACAGGTGGTACCACCTGCTTAGCTTCCACCATTTTCAAGACAGCTGTTCTTGGTAATGTTTTCCTTTTTTGAAATCAAGTGAGAGAAAGATAAGCAAAAGATGGGGGCTATTTCCTTGGGGATTACTTTCCTCATTTCTTTAGAAAACAAATCAAATGTGACTGGTCCTCAGAAGGCATTTTACTGAAAGAAAATCTATGGGGCTAAATGATATAAATATTTTAAAGACTTGATACTTTTGTCAAAGTGTTTTCTATAAAGATTGTCTAAGGATTACATGACTAGATGGGGTGAAGAAATGAAATAAAGATGGCAGGTGCACTTTATTTTAGGAGGCAACAGAAAGCTCAAAGGCTTATGATGGCTTCATGACATGTCTAAAACTGTGATAATTCAGGTGAATTAGCATAACTTCTGAAGAAGAATATTACATTAAAAAACATGCAGAAAAGCAACTCCATTCCTTCAAGCAGGAATGATACAGTATGACTAATTTTCCACTTATCTGTTAGCAAAGATTAAATGCAACAATAACTGTGATAAAGGTTGAAAGGCAAACATTCTCAGTCACTACTGAGGTAAATTGATACAACCCTCCTGGAAAGAAATTTGGCAAAATGTAACAAGTCTTAAGAATCCCCATTACCTTCATTACAATTGTTTGTCTCTTAATTGATTTTCTTGCTAAGCATGATTTATGTATAGGGAGGTTTATTGTGGTGCTTTTTGTAATAGAGAAAAACTGGCAGCATCTAAATCTACATTAATAGAATAGTTAACTATGGAATATGGAATGATGCAATATCAATGTAATAGTATATTATGCTACCATTAAAACTTATGGATATGCTGTAATGTTAAATAAAAAGGCAGGATATGAAGTTGTATATAGATGATGAATTCAACTATGAGAAAGAAAATATGCTAGAAAAACATGGGAAGGAAATTTGGGGAAATAATTAATTGATTGTTTCCAGATAATGGAATCACAGATTTCCACCCCCCCTCCCTGAATAGTGTTTGTACCTTTCCATATCTTCCTTAATAAGCATGAGTTATTTTGATCCTCAAGGAAAAAAATGTTTTACTAAAACTTTGGAGGCAGAATTAGATTCTAATTGAGATTCTACCATGTTCTACTTGAGTGATATTTGGTGAATTATTTAATGCCTCTGACCCTCAAGGTATCATTTGTAAAATGGGGATGATAACTTCCAGTTTGCAGGGGTGATATGATGCTTAAACAAGATTCTGTATTTAAGGAGCCTAGCAGAATTGCTGGCATATATTAAATAGTAAGTAGTACTTACAATAATTACTACTCTGGGGTTCAAGGTAATTACAAGCTGGTAGAAGGGTTTTTTATTTTTATTTTTACTTTATCAAGTAATCTTTTATTTTTTATTACACACTTCAACATTTTACAGAAAAAGGATAATCATTTAATGTTAGACTCCAGATTACTACATGTATGCTTTCATTGATGCTTTTTAATGTAGTGACCTAAATTTTTACATAATCAGTAAACAGAATAATTTATATTCTACTTAACATTTTTGGGTCTGACCAACATTTTTGCATATAATTTACCATTATTATTTAAGAATTATAAAAAACTATGATAGCAGTAACATTACACCAAAATTCATTTATCCATTTCCTAATTTGGAAGCTTTAACAAAACTCATATGAATAAATTGTTAGAACAACTTTGTACAAGTACTTTTTCTTTTAAATATTTTCTTGGGCACGTTACTCAAAGTTAGTATGTCAAAAAATAGACCTATTATAGAGCTCTTATAAAAGATTAATTAATGTACAATGCTACTGGCATGAGGGTACATGTAGTTAATATTTTGCTAATATAATAGCAGGAACTAGGTCACAGTTTCAATTTTCATTTTTAATATTAGGAAATATGATATTATTTTAAACATTGACTCTCTGGTATTTTCTCATCAGTTCCTTACCTTTTGTAAATTTGCCTAGTAAAAAGTAGAAAACATTATGGATTGACATTCACTTTAAAAAATTAAGTATTTTATTCAGATGTAATGCAAATAACATTTTACATTTCTGCTTTTCTCTTCTTCCTACTTTGGATACATTTTTCATTTTTCCTTTAGTTGATCTCATTTACCTTGTCAATTTACATTATTGAATGTCTTTCAATTGCTATAAAGTTCCTTTGACTACTATTAGAATGAGAATTGTGATCTTTTTATCTTTACTTTTATATTGTTTTTGTCACATGTAAAGTGGATTTAATTTCTTTTTCCAAACAGATATCCAGCTAATCTTTCCACTAGCACATTTTAAAATGTTTATAGCTTTCCAATCAATTTACTAGTTTTAGTTAAACTTTCTATTCAATATTAGAGACTATTTAGAAACATTGCTTAATAAAGGAAGAATATTAACATTTTCATGAGTTTTTTAATACTGGGAAGATAATTTTATCACTAGAAATGCCTACATCATACATGAAATAAAACATTTATTTCCAATACTCTCAAGGAATAATTTGAATGGAAGAAGACCTTTGGATATAACAGAAAAGCTACTAGTTTCAGCCAGGATATTCTTTGAGACAGCAATTATTGTATGCAATTTGTTGTCTACAGTCTGCATGAAACCTATTTGTATGTGGTTTTAAAAATGCATGAGTCACCTTATAGGTTATTTTCAGATAATCACAAGGTCATTTTAGTGACAGTTTGCACTATTGGTGTGAAGGAAACTTTGATAGTTTCCAATGTATTATGAAGTGAAATCTCTCTTGCATGGCTTCCATCATTGAGTCCAGCTTCCTTTCTGCCTTCTTTGGCTTTCCCACTCCAGCCTCATTCATTATTCCTGGGCCCTGGCCTCTCCCTGTTGCGCCTGACTGTGAACTTCCTCCAGACAGGGTTCCTTACGTTACTTGGGATATTGGCTTGGATCTTTTAACTGAGATCATTTAATAGTGACTTAAAAAGGGAGGAAGGTTTATTTCTATTTCACATAAAAGTCTGAGCTGCTGGACAGACTGGGGGTAGGATGCAGTCTTCCTTTCAGTCACGTGGGGCCCGGCTATTTTCTACTCTATTGCTCTGCCATCCCTTAAGGTTTTGTCCTTTTCCATAGAGTCTAAACAGGCTACTAACATCTGCATTTCAGCCCTCAGGAAGGGCTAAAATAGGCAATAGAGAATAAGCTTATTTTGAGGCTATAATTTAGAAGTTGCAAATATCACATCTGGCCCCTTCAGAATTTAGTAACATAGTCATAATCAGCAGAAAGGGAAGCTGGAATGGAATCTCTAGTAACTCTTTGCTCAGTTACAACCCAAAGTGGAGATAGGTACAGACAGCAGGTCCTGTTACATAAAGGAAGAGAAGGATGGATAGTGGGGTTCCCAGTTATTTCCCCCTGTTTCTCTGTGAAGGCTTTCCTTAGGTTTCTCTGTCCTCTGGGGCCTGTATTCATGACAAATATGTTTTGTATATCTTTCTCTCCCTTGAGTCTCTGTTCTCTTTGAGGTAAGCATAATGTTTCCTTCTACTTCTTGGGATTTACCTTCTTATTTCATACTTATGTAGAAAGTACCTATTTGTATTTTTCCATGTCAGACACTATCTAGCACATTGACTTCTCATTTGGGAAATGAAGTGCTGACTCTCTTTTACCTTTCTCCTGTAACATATATCCCCTTCCTGTGTCCTTACTCTCTCAGTGTAGTTATATGTTAATTTTATTTATGTCAACATTTGCATTTTGTTTAAATAATTATGACTATGTCAATGCTATTCATGTATTGAGCCATGTAATTTTAATAATTTTCTGTCTCATACAGTATTTTGTGTATCCTAAAGTTTATAATTGTCTTAAAATTTATTGTTGTATCTATATAACTTATCACTGAATTCAATCCAAGCTTTCCTGAAATTGCGCAAATCTCTTTTCAATAGGTCAAATACAATATGCATAAATGACATCTTCTTGAAGAAAAGCAGCCTTCTGATGTGCTCTAATTGGGACTGTTTGTTTTCTAGTCTTTTTGTTGCTGAGTAATATTCTACTGTCTGGATATCCCTCTAAATGACTGCTTATCCATATTCCAAAAAAATTTTTTTACATCATGCTATACATACACTCAGAGGAACTGTACAAAAAAGATCTTCACGACCCAGATATCACGATGACGTGATCACCCATCTAGAGCCAGACATCCTGGAATGTGAAGTCAAGTGGGCCTTAGAAAGCATCACTACGAACAAAGCTAGTGGAGGTGATGGAATTCCAGTGGAGCTATTTCAAATCCTAAAGGATGATGCTGTGAAAGTGTTGC
>SJXQ01007908.1:0-10958 GCA_006408695.1 Aepyceros melampus | reverse complement strand
CAAAACGAATACAGTATTGTAAAGCAAAACAAACTAAAAAATAAAAATTACTTAAAGAAAAAAAATAAAAATAAAGATAGGGAATATGCCACCTGTAAACATTCAATAAAACTAATTATATAGGAAAAAAAATCAGTAGGGAATCAATAACTTCAGATATTCAAATCATCTTTGTTTTTATTCATATGTTTTTCTTTTGATATTAAAATTAGGATGCAGTCAAAAAAAAAAGAAGAAGCACAAGCTGGAATCAAGATTGCCGGGAGAAATGTCAATAACCTCAGATATGCAGATAACACCACCCTTATGGCAGAAAGTGAAGAGGAACTTAAAAGCCTCTTGATGAAAGTGAAAGTGGAGAGTGAAAAAGTTGGCTTAAAGCTCAACATTCAGAAAACGAAGATCATGGCATCTGGTCCCATCACTTCATGGGAAATAGATGGGAAAACAGTGGAAACAGTGTCAGACTTTATTTTTGGGGGCTCCAAAATCACTGCAGATGGTGATTGCAGCCATGAAATTAAGACGCTTACTCTTTAGAAGAAAAGTTATGACTAACCTAGATAGCATATTGAAAAGCAGAGATATTACTTTGCCAACAAAGTTCCGTCTAGTCAAGGCTATGGTTTTTCCTGTGGTCGTGTACGGATGTGAGAGTTGGACTGTGAAGAAGGCTGAGTGCCGAAGAATTAATACTTTTGAACCGTGGTGTTGGAGAAGACTCTTGAGAGTCCCTTGGACTGCAAGGAGATCCAACCAGTCCATTCTGAAGGAGATCAACCCTGGGATTTCTTTAGAAGGAATGATGCTGAAGCGGAAACTCCAGTACTTTGGCCACCTTATGCGAAGAGTTGACTCATTGGAAAAGACTCTGATGCTGGGAGGGATTGAGGGCAGGAGGAGAAGGGGACAACCGAGGATGAGATGGCTGGATGGCATCATGGACTCGATGGACATGAGTCTGAGTGAACTCTGGGAGATGGTGATGGACAGGGAGGCCTGGCGTGCTGCAGTTCATGGGGTCGCAAAGAGTTGGGCACGACTGAGAGACTAAAGTGAACTGAACTGATATATTCTATGCATAATAAAATCAGACATCTGAGAGTTAGGAACTGGAAATGTAAGCTAGTTTCCCTGCATGCCAGTGCAGCACGCTGGTCCGTCTGTGGGTACACGCTCTTGGCCGCTGCTGTCTTCTGTCACTTGGATGTGCGTTGTCATTTGGCTATCTATACCTTATGATGTTTTGAAGGTGATTCATTATCTTTCCCCTAAATCCAGCTTCTCCCCCTGCCTTCTCTGTGCACGAAGTCAGTCTTTTCATTCAGTTAGGCCAGGTTAGTATGAATTGCCTTCATCCACTTCTTTCTGGGCTTCCCAGGTGGCTCGCTGGTAGAGAATCCACCTGTCAATGTGAGTTTCATCCCTGGGTAGGGAAGCTCCCCTGGAGAAGAAGATGGCAACTGACTCCAGTATTCTGCCTGGAGAATTCCATGGACAGAGGAGCCTGGTGGGTCCATGTGGTCACAAAGAGGTGGACATGATTGAACACATATACACTTCTTTCTTATTCCCTACAGTTTCCAATCCAAAAGTATCTCTTGAATTCATCCAATATGGGGCCAGTCATTACCTCTCTGTGTACATAGTCTATTCACATTTACTACTTCTTGAGTTGACTAGGAAATATCATATTTTTCAGAAAATCACCTATTTTTAGACTTTCAATGTGTCGCTGTAAGTTTTATATATTTCATTGAAGCCCTTTTTGCCTCCTTAAGAACTTGAACTTATATCTTTTCTTTTTCACACTCCTAATTTTACTATTTTGCTCATTTTTCTTAATCAAGCATAGGAAGATTCTACCTATTCTAATCATCTTTTTGAAGAACCATTTTTCAAATTTATGTAGCTTTTTTTTTTATTTTACTAATTTCAGCTTTAATCCCCCAAAGGTATAGTTTAGATCACATCATTCCCTTCTTGGTAAGCCCTCAATAGCTCCCTGTGGCCCTCTGGATTAAATACACACTCTTCAGACAGGTACTCTTGGCTGTAAGGAGATGTGTCATGAATGGAGCTCTTTCTCCATTGTCAGAGAAGGAGAGCTATAGTTGTGTGGAGAAGAAAACCATGTCTGCAAACCAGCCTGTAATCTGTTTAGCTACGTTATACAACACCTTTTATGTTTAACATCAGGGGCAGTTCCCTGACCTTTGGCAAGGTTGTGAAATAGACCTTGCTTTCCTGAAAGTTGGGGATATAAATAATATTTATATATAAGGTCTGCAATACCATAGGATCAGTTTCATGAGCTGTAATTAAATAGGACTCTTGCCATAAATTCTTTAGTTTTTGATGGCACGCAACAGCTGGTGACCTTAGTTTTTTAATAGAGTTTTCAGAGGAGGAGGAAAGAAAAAGAGAGGGTCATTAATATGGTCTAATCTCTGAGACTTTTGTGAATATTTTGGTCTAGTACATGCCTCCAGTCACTAAGGAAAGACATCTGTTTGTTCTGTCTGCAGCCGTTGGTCCCAGCATTGAAGGTAGGCTAAATGAATGGCTCATCCCAATCATGCTCTAACCATGTGATTGAAAGGGCATATTTATAATTTCTGATGGACTTGGCTAATTGAGCTGCTCTTTATTTTTTCTTTTCTTCCCAGAGTAACATTTTAAATAGCTGATGTCACTGATTGATCTGAGATCTCATTTTACTTTCAATGAGAAAAAATGCTGAAGCTAGCCCCAAATTTCCCATTATCAGGAGAGTGTGGCTGAAGCTCTTGTGACCGACCCTTTTTGAAGGTGTTACATAAGAAAATCATGGCAATGATGATTTCCTGCACGGTGTCCCGCACAGATTGTGTTCCCAGCCTCATTATGGATTGCCAGGCATGGCAGGTAACCTGGTTGTTTAAGACACTGAATAGATTTATTACATGAAAGTGATAGAAAACAAGTATGAATTCACATGTTATGTGTACCTGAGGGTTTTATGTATGATACATTGCTCTGTGGTGGTTTCAAAAGATGGATATGTGGGGAAAAGTTCCTAACTAGTGAAGAATAGAGATAAAGGTGTACATTTCAAACTTCAAAAATTAAATACTTTCAATTTGTCTTTGATCACATTAATAGAGATTCTGTATCAAAATTCAGGTAAAAAGATGAAAATAAAGCTCACTTAAATTCCTGAGGAAATCACTCTCAATATTTTTTTATCTTATAATCTTTTTTCCCCCTAGCTACATGTCAAAATAAAAATGCAACTGTATAAGAAACACTTTAATAAAATGCAATTTTAAAAAAGGTTATAAACTTTTTGATACTCCTTTCATTGTTAACCCACCTGAGCAGGCTTGTGACTCATTTATAATCAACAGAATGTGACTGAAGTGACTCTAGATGGCTTCCAAGACCAGGTCAAAAAAGGAGATTCTGCTTCTGCTGCCTTGTTCTTCCTAACACTTGTGCTAGAGCCCTGAACCATCATGCAAGAACCTCAGTTGCCTGAAGTCCCATGCTGCAAGGGAGCTCAAGCCACATGAAGAGGCCATGGGTAGACATTCCAGCCAACAGTCCAGGCTCATCACCCAGCTGGCAGCCATCTTGGATAATCAATCTTGGATGATAAAGCTTTCATCCTATTGCAGTTGCTCACTAGGATGAGAACTACCCTACTGAGCCTGTCTCAAATTCCTGACCTGCAATTTTTGAGAAAAACCAAATGGAATAGTTGGGTACCTTGTCATACAGCAATAACAACCAGAAAACAGGCTTAAAATAAACAAACAAACTTAGTAGCATACTGGGAACTCTTTAGGTTCATTCCATTTCCTTGTGCATCATCTTATGGTTGTAGAACAATTTTATTTATGGAAATAGCATACTGTTTCAAATTTAATCCCCCAGTGTTGAATATTAGATTCAGTTCAGTTCAGTCGCTCAGTCATGTCTGACTATTTCAACCCCATGGACTGCAGCATGCCAGGCTTTCCTGTCCATCACCAACTCGTGGAGCTTGCTCAAACTCATGTCCATTGAGTCAGTGATGCCATCCAACCATCTCATCCTTTGTTGTACCCTTCTCCTCCTGCCTTCAATCTTTCCCAGCATCAGGGTCTTTTCTAATGAGTCGGCTCTTCTCATCAGGTGGCCAAAGGATTGGAACTTCAGCTTCAGCATCAGTCCTTCCAATGAATATTCAGGGCTGATTTCCTTTAAGATTGACTGGTCTCCTTGCTCTCCAAGAATCTTTCAAGAGTCTTCTCCAACACCACAGTTCAAAAGCTTCAATTCTTCAGCACTCACTTTTCTTTGTGGTCCACCTCTCACATCCATACATGACTACTGGAAAAACCATAGCTTTGGCTATGCGAACCTTTATTGGCAAAGTAATGTCTCTACTTTTAATATGCTGTCTAGGTTGGTCATAGCTTTTCTTACAAGGAGCAAGTGTCTTTTAATTTCATGGCTACAGTCACTATCTAAAGTGATTTTGGAACCCAAGAGAATAAAGTCTCTCACTGTTTCAATTGTTCCCCATCTATTTGCCATGAAGTGATGGGACTGGATGCCGTGATCTTAGTTTTCTGAATGTTGAGCTTTAAGCCAACTTTTTCACTCTCTCTTTCACCTTCATCAAGAGGCTCTTTAGTTCCTCTTCACTTTCTGCCCTAAGAGTGGTGTCATCTGAGGTTATTGATATTTCTCCTGGAAATCTCGATTTCAGCTTGTGCTTCATCCAGCCCAGCGTTTCTCATGATATACTCTGCATATAAGTTAAATAAGCAGGGTGACAATATACAGTCTTGACATACTCCTTTCCCAATTCGGAACCAGTCTGTTGTTCCATGTCCGGTTCTAACTGTTGTTTCTTGACCTGCATACG
The DNA here is from genome assembly GCA_006408695.1 of Aepyceros melampus. Lineage (NCBI taxonomy): Eukaryota > Metazoa > Chordata > Mammalia > Artiodactyla > Bovidae > Aepyceros > Aepyceros melampus. The sequence continues at coordinate 6,061 of SJXQ01007908.1, read as the reverse complement.
GATTTTTCAGGAGGCAGGTAAGGTGGCCTGGTATTCCCATCTCTTGAAGAATTTTCCATAATGTATTGTGATCCACATAGTCAAAGGCTTTGGTATAGTCAATAAAACAGAAGTAGATGTTTTTCTGGAACTCTCTTGTTTTTTTCTATGATCCAGCAGATGTTGGCAATTTGATCTCTGGTTCCTCTGCCTTTTCTAAATCCAGCTTGAACATCTGGAAGTTCATGGTTCACATGTTGAAACCTAACTTGAAGAATTTCGAGCATTACTTTGCTGGCATGTGAGATGAGTGCAACTGTGTGGTAGTTTGAAAATTCTTTGGCATTGCCTTTCTTTGGGATTGGAATGAAAACTAACATTTTCCAGTCCTGTGGCCATTGCTGAGTTTTCCAAATCTGTTGGCATATTGAGTGCAGCATTTTAACAGCATCATCGTTTAGGCTTTGAAATAGCTCAACTGGAATTCCATCTCTACTAGCTTTGTTCATAGTGATGCTTCCTAAGGCCTGCTTGACTTCTCATTCCAAAATGTCTGGCTCTAGGTGAGTGATTACACCATCGTGGTTATCTGGGTCGTGAACATCTTTTTTGTATAGTTACTCTGTGTATTCTTGCCACCTCTTCTTAATATCTTCTGCTTCTGTTAGGTCCAGACCATTTCTGTGCTTTTGGTGCCCATCTTGCATGAAATGTTCCCTTGGTATCTCTAATTTTCTTGAAAAGATCTCTAGTCTTTCCCATTCTATTATTTTCTTCTATTTCTTTGCATTGATCACTTAGGAAGGCTTTCTTATTTCTCCTTGCTATTTTTTGGAACTCTGCATTCAGATGGATATATCCTTCCATCTGAATATTCAGATGGAATATTAGATTACTTTGTTTCATAGCTAAACCTTCTAGCTAAATGCTTTTAACAAGTACTTTCAAATTATCCTCTATCAGTAGTGTCTGTGAACCTGCCCTCTCACCTCCCACCACACACACACTCAGAATAGAGGTAGCTCCAGCTCACAGTTCTACAGCTCACATGGCCTTGAGCAACTTACTTTACCTCTCTGAGCATTATTTTAACCTTCTGAAAACTGGAGATCATATTTACTTCAAAGCATTGCTCTGAAAATTAAATGAGGTATGGTAGTAAAATACCAAGTACAGAGAGATCACTGAAAATGGTGACTGTTGTTTTTGTAATTATTTCCTGAGAGTGAAATAATCAGCCATAGATTCCTTTTCCTACTCTTCCCCAACTGGATGATTCTGTACTTCTTCCAGTCTAGCTTCTGTCCTCCAGGGCTTTGCTGCTTGATCACATATCTGGTTGATCAATCCTGGATGAGTGGTAGCTGACAGATATTAAAGGTGTTACTTCTGCCAGCTGCTGGACGCTTTTTAAAGGCAGTTCTGGAGAGCAGAGGCATCCTGAAGACCAGCGGAATGAATCTTTGATCTTAGGATTCCTGGTACCAATAGAACAGATGTACCTAGGGAGGAGGGCTGCCTGTCATCGCACTCTTCCAGCCACATGTTCCACTCCCAGGCATGGGGCTGATTCTGTTCTCAGGCAACATGCAAGGGCTGGCTGGCCTCCCTTTTGAATAAGAGAGAAGAGAATAAACAGAAACACACAGACGGTTCTTTCACATTAAGTTTGAATTACTTTTGGAGATACCATGTGAGCTCTGGAAAGTGTAGAAGGGACAAGTGGTCACAGATGTAGGGGGACCTGGGTGGTGGCTGCCCCACCAGCTCTTTGGAGCATGTTTGATGCTGCAGAGCTGAGAACGGCTGCTTTTCACGCGCGAAATCTGCAGATTATCAGCCGATGAACAGAGTAAATGATGTTGTAAAGACTTTTCTGAGCCATTTCTATTTCTGTCTCCTAGTTTTACTCTTGGTTATCCCAGAAAGCAGGATGAATTGAGGACTAAAAAAAAAAAAGAGAGAGAGAGAGGTTTTCTGCATCTTTAACTTTATTAAACATTTATATAGGAACTGGGCTTCCTTGGTGGCTCAGTGGTAAAGAATCTGTCTGCAGTGCAGGAGCTGCAGGAGACTGGATTTCGATCCCTGGGTCAGGAAGATCCCCTGGAGGACAGCATGGAAAGCCATTCCAGTGTTCTTGCCTGGAGGATACTATGGACAGAGGAGCCTGGTGGGCTACAGTCCATGGGATTACAGAGTGGGACATGACTGAAGCAACTTAGCATGCATGCATGCACATGGGAACCAGGCCCTGGCTGGAAAGATGTTTACTTTAAAAACTTAGTCTTATTGTAAATATGCAATTATGCAGCAGCTGTAGAACCTACTTTAGAGACAGGAACTAGGCAAGATGTTCCTTTTATTTATTTTTTTTTAAATTTTTTTATAGTTATATATACATACTGTCATTTTTTTTAATTTTTATTTTTACTTTATTTTACTTTACAATACTGTATTGGTTTTGCCATACATTGACATGAATCTGCCACGGGTGTACATGAGTTCCCAATCCTGAACCTGCCCCCCCCACCCATGTTCCTTTTAAAAATAATGTAAAAAATTTAAAAAAACTTCATGTTGGATATTTCCTTTTAATCTTTGTCTACATGGCTATATAGTAGGGTCACAAGTTTTCTCATAATACACTCAGATATGCAAATATGTAGCTTTTGGGGGGAGGCATAAGGCTAGTTTGATCTTCCTCATGGATCCCCAATTTGTGTCCTGGTAGAGGAAAAAAGAAAGTTAAAAGCTAGATTTTTGCTAGCTGATAAATTTAGTCTGGTGCAATCATTTAAACAGTCTTTTTGGGTGCTCAGATGCTTTAGATATAACAGGCTCTGCTCAGGCCTGCCCCAACCCTCCTTCTTTCAGAGGGATCTGGGCATATGACTGGAAGTGGAAGGAGATGGGGGTCCTGAAATCTTGTAGAGATTCCCCTGGGATCCTTATCTGTCCCTGTTGTAAAACTGTTGGTTAGTTGACTTCCTGTGAAGGCAACTACCTGGGTGGGACCAGCTCATAGTGAGTGTTGGCAAGTAGCTGAGGTTGAGACGCACGGCTAGATTAGCCTCTGGTCTGTGTGGGTAAGGCTAGAGGTCTCCACTAGGAACTCGAGTCCTTCGCCTTGACTGCAGGTGCTGCAGGCCCCTTGAATCTGTGCCACCTGCTGGCTCTGGCCCAGCGGCGAGTCCTGTTTTGTGTTTTGCCCGGTGGGCCCCCAGAGTAGGTCTCAGCTGCTACCACCTGTGTCTGACCTCAGGGACACAAAGGAACTCCTGGTCTTAGTCAAGCCACATGGACTCCAGGATGACTCGGGAAAGCTCTCTCTCACAACCTGTGCTGTACTCCAGAGTCTACTGATGAAGTAGCCTCTGGTTTGGCACGGGCCAAAGAGTCCCCATATGAGGTAGGGCCAAAGCTCTTGTCCCTTCAGTCTGCCCTCCACATCCAACAAGCTTCCCCTCCTCTTCCTGTGGGGTGTGAACCTTTCTCATATAAAACTATGGTCTATTTGACAAAGCCACACTTTTGACATTTTAATAAGAGCATTTAGACACCCCATCTCCTTCATCCAAGTCTGGCTATAAAGATCAATGTCTCATTCAATAAAAAGGTGGCTCTGAGGCTTGAAGTTAATCCCCAGCCTCTTTTTTTCTGACTACACCCCTCTGCCCCATGCTACTTGGAAATGTATCCTCCCTGGATCAATCACCCCATTGGGTTAGCCCGAGAAGTAAAAGCGTGCAAGCAACGTAATTAAAGTGGGATATATAAACACACAGGTTTAATCTTTGCATTGCATTGTCCCAGTAACAGAGATATTTTATGCATTCAGAGTATAAACCATTTATAATATGTTCTTTCAATACTTATAGTAGTTATTCCTTATGTTATAATATTGACCCGTTAATTAATACACTCAGATATGCAAATATGTAGCTTTTGGGGGGAGGCATAAGGCTAGTTTGATCTTCCTCATGGATCCCCAATTTGTGTCCTGGTAGCAGGAAAAAAGAAAGTTAAAAGCTAGATTTTTGCTAGCTGATAAATTTAGTCTGGTGCAATCATTTAAACAGTCTTTTTGGGTGCTCAGATGCTTTAGATATAACAGGCTCTGCTCAGGCCTGCCCCAACCCTCCTTCTTTCAGAGGGATCTGGGCATATGACTGGAAGTGGAAGGAGATGGGGGTCCTGAAATCTTGTAGAGATTCCCCTGGGATCCTTATCTGTCCCTGTTGTAAAACTGTTGGTTAGTTGACTTCCTGTGAAGGCAACTACCTGGGTGGGACCAGCTCATAGTGAGTGTTGGCAAGTAGCTGAGGTTGAGACGCACGGCTAGATTAGCCTCTGGTCTGTGTGGGTAAGGCTAGAGGTCTCCACTAGGAACTCGAGTCCTTCGCCTTGACTGCAGGTGCTGCAGGCCCCTTGAATCTGTGCCACCTGCTGGCTCTGGCCCAGCGGCGAGTCCTGTTTTGTGTTTTGCCCGGTGGGCCCCTAGAGTAGGTCTCAGCTGCTACCACCTGTGTCTGACCTCAGGGACACAAAGGAACTCCTGGTCTTAGTCAAGCCACATGGACTCCAGGATGACTCGGGAAAGCTCTCTCTCACAACCTGTGCTGTACTCCAGAGTCTACTGATGAAGTAGCCTCTGGTTTGGCACGGGCCAAAGAGTCCCCATATGAGGTAGGGCCAAAGCTCTTGTCCCTTCAGTCTCCCCTCCACATCCAACAAGCTTCCCCTCCTCTTCCTGTGGGGTGTGAACCTTTCTCATATAAAACTATGGTCTATTTGACAAAGCCACACTTTTGACATTTTAATAAGAGCATTTAGACACCCCATCTCCTTCATCCAAGTCTGGCTATAAAGATCAATGTCTCATTCAATAAAAAGGTGGCTCTGAGGCTTGAAGTTAATCCCCAGCCTCTTTTTTTCTGACTACACCCCTCTGCCCCATGCTACTTGGAAATGTATCCTCCCTGGATCAATCACCCCATTGGGTTAGCCCGAGAAGTAAAAGCGTGCAAGCAGACGTAATTTAAAGTGGGATATATAAACACACAGGTTTAATCTTTGCATTGCATTGTCCCAGTAACAGAGATATTTTATGCATTCAGAGTATAAACCATTTATAATATGTTCTTTCAATACTTATAGTAGTTATTCCTTATGTTATAATATTGACCCGTTAAATCATTCTAAATCATCATTTTTAGCGGCTGTAAACTATTTCCTGGATTTGATGTAGCATAAATGTATTTATTTAACATAAAATTAAACATTCCTCTCTTGTTAGGCTTTATGTTAGTTTCTTAGAGTGGCCATAACAAAATACCACAAACTGGGTGGCTTAAAAAATGTATTATCTCACAGTTCTGGAGGCTAGAAGTCCAAAATCTAGGTGTCAGGTGGACTATGCTCCCTCTGAAACCTGTGGAAGAATCCTTCCTTGTTTCTGCCTGGCTTCTGGTAGTTTGCTGGCAATCTGGCATTTCTTGGCGTGTAGAGCTTATTTTGGTCCTGCCTCTTCATGGGGCATATTCCTTATGTCTCTTTGCCTAGTCTTCCCTCTTGCCCATCTGTGTGTGCTTCCAAACATTTCTTTTTAATAAAGAAAGCAGTCATATTGGATTAAGGCCCCATCTTGACTACATCTGCAAAGACCCTATTTCTAAATAAGGTGATATTTCAAGGTACCAGGGGTTAGGACTTCAGTGTGCCTTTTCAGGGAAACACAACTCAATCCATACCAGGTAGATAGGTTGTTTCCAGGTTTTTGTTACTGATGTGGTGTTGCTGGTAGTGGTGGCGCATGGGGGCTCAAGTCCTGTCTGACTCTTTGCGAAATGACAGAGCAGCCTGCCAGGCTCCGCTTCCCATGGGGTTGTCCAGGCCAGAATACTGGAGTGGGCTGCCATTTCCTCCTCCAGAGGACCTTCCCGACCCAGGGACTGAACCCACATCTCCTTTGTCCCCTGCCTGGGCAGGCGAGTTCTTTACCACTGAGCTGCCTGGGAAGGCCGATGGTAGTACTAGTACAGAAAAAGCTGCTACAGATATCTTCAACCAGAAAAAATTC
>SJXQ01007907.1:0-110402 GCA_006408695.1 Aepyceros melampus | reverse complement strand
TCCAAGCTAGGCTTCAACTTTACATGAACTAAGAATTTCCCAACGTTCAGTTGGATATAGAAAAGGAGAGGAACCAGAGATCAAATTGCCAACATGCACTGGATCATGGAAAAAAGCAAGAGAATTCCAGAAAAACATGTAATTCTGCTTCACTGACTACAGCAAAGTCTTTGTGTAGATCACAACAGTGCAAAACTCTTAAAGAGATGGGAATATCAGACCACCCTACCTCCCTCCTGAGAAATCCATGAATGCAGGTCAAGAAGCAACAGTTAGAACTGGACATGCAACAACAGACTGGTTCAAAGTTGGAGGAGAGTATGTCAAGGCTATATATTGTCACCTTGATTATTTAACATCTATGCAGAGTACATCATGCGAAATGCCAGGCTGGATGAAGTACAAGCTGGAATCAAGATTGCATGGAGAAATATCAATAACCTCAGATATGCAGATGACACCACCTTAATTGCAGAAAACAAAGAGGAACATAGAGCCTCTTGAAAGTGAAACAGGAGAGTGAAAAAGCTGGCTTAAAAAACTCAACATTCTGAAAAATAAGATCATGGCATCCAGTCCCATCACTTCATGGCAAGTAGATGGGGAAACAATGGAAACAGTAACAGACTTTATTTATTTATTTATTTATTTATTTATTTATTTTGTCTCCCAAATCACTGCAGATGGTGACTGCAGCCACAAAATCAAAAGATGCTTGCTCTTTGGAAGAAAAGCTATGACCAACCTAGACAGCATATTAAAAAGCAGAGACATTACTTTGGCAACAAAGGTCTGTCTAGTCAAAGCTATGGTTTTTCCAGTATTCATGTATGGATGTGAGAGTTGCACCATAAAGAAATTTGAATGCTGAAGAATTGATCCTTCTGAACTGTGGTATTGGAGAAGACTCTTGAGAATCACTTGGACTGTAAGGAGAGAAAACCGGTCAATCCTAAAGAAAACAAAATCAAAAGATGCTTGCTCTTTGGAAGAAAAGCTATGACCAACCTAGACAGCATATTAAAAAGCAGAGACATTACTTTGGCAACAAAGGTCTGTCTAGTCAAAGCTATGGTTTTTCCAGTATTCATGTATGGATGTGAGAGTTGCACCATAAAGAAATTTGAATGCTGAAGAATTGATCCTTCTGAACTGTGGTATTGGAGAAGACTCTTGAGAATCACTTGGACTGTAAGGAGAGAAAACCGGTCAATCCTAAAGAAAATCAGTCCTGAATATTCATTGGAAGGACTGATGCTGAAGCTGAAAATCCAATACTTTGCAAAGCCACCTGATGCAAAGAACTGATTCTTTGGGAAAGAATCTGATTCTGGGAAAGATTGAAAGCAGGAGTAAAAGGGGATGAGAGAGGATGAGTTGGTTGGATGGCATTACCAACTCAATGGACATAAGTTTGAGCAATCTCCGGTAATTGATGAACAGGGAAGCCTGGCATTCTGCAGTCCATGGGGGTGGCAGAGTTGATAAGACTGGGCAACTGAATTGAGCTGAGATGGTTTTACTATTTGTTGTCTTTTTTTTTTAATGTATTCATATCCCCATGTATTATATTGAAATTCTTCCTTGTTTAACAATTATTTGTGTTCACTTTTTATGTGAAATGCCTCCTCAAGACTCTGGTTCATTTTTCTTTTTGATTATTTCCATGTTCTTATTCTTTTTAGGAGCCCCTTATATATTCTGTAAGCAATATGTTGTCAATTGCTGCTCTATCTCTCCCAGTTTATGACTTGATTTTTTAATAGCATATGGTATATCTTCATGAAAAGAAAGGATTATTATTCCCTAACCCAAAGTAAACTTCTTTTATTTCTTACATAAGGAGTTTTTCCTATATAATCAATACTCATGTTTACAGTGAAGAAAGAATTCAGTATTTTTTCTTTATTTCAAAGCAATTAAGCTGCTACTATTTATTGAATAGCACATATTTACACTGATCTTCATGCTGTGTTGATTAAATACTTTTTATGTGAGTGAATTACATCTTGGGTGCTCTTTCTCATTGTCTGGCAATCCCTGCACTTATGTCACACAGTTTTTGTTTTAAAACTACTTACTGAGGTATGATTGACATGTAAAAAGCTGTATGTATTAAAAGTACGTAACTGGATGAGTTTGGGGGTAAGTATATACCTTGAAAACATCAACATTATCAAGGCCATATATATTCATCACCTCTCAAAGTCTCCTCCCATCTCTACTACTACTACTATTATTATTTGTTAAGAATACTTCACATAAGTGTTAATCTCTTAGGAAATTTTGATTATACTATACAGTAATTTTAGCTATGGCCTGTATGCTATATAGCAGACTTTCAGCTGCCAACTTCTTATCTTAAATATCTGAAACTTTGCCCATTTTCACCTTCCCCAGCCCTTGGTAACTATCATTCTCTATTTCTATTAGTTGGATTATTTTAAATTGCATATATACATGAAAATATATAGTATTTGTCTTTTTATGTATTGTCTATTTCACTAGAATTATGTCTTCCAAGTCCATCCACATCATTTAATGGAATAGGATAGAAATCTCAGCAAATATAAAAGAAAGGATTATTATTATGTTATAAATAAATCCAAGCATCTCTGGCCAATTTACAACAAAGAAGGCAAAACTATTCATTGGCAAAAGACAGTTCTTCAGTAAATGGTGCTGGGAAAACTGGACAGCTATATGTAAAAAAATGAAATTCAAACATTCATTAGCACTATATAAAAATGATGTCTTTTGAAACAAAATTGACAAAGCCTTTGCTAAACTAACTAGAGAGAAGCTTCAAATAAGTAAATAAAATCATAAATAAAATAAGATTCATCATAACTGCCATGACAAAAATCCAAAGACTAGAAGACTACTATAAACAAATATTAAAGAAACAATTGTACAACCTTGAAGTGTTCAGAAGTGGTTAATAAATTCCAGAAACAAGCAACCTACCAAGACTAATTCAGGTATAAAGAGAAAATCTGAACAAGAAATAATGACAGTAATGAGACCGAGGTAGTAATCAAAGTCCTGTCAACAAAGAAAAGACTGTGATTAGATGTCTTCAAGAGTGAGTTCTAACACATTTTAGAAGCAGAACTGATGCCATTCCTTCTCAAAATCTTTCAAACAATTGAAGACCAGGGAATAACTGCAAATTTTATGAAGCCAGCATTACTTTCATATCAAAGGCAGATAAGGACACTAGAAGCAAAGAAAATCACAGCCCAATATCCATAATGATGATATATACAAAGACCCTCACACACACACACACACACACACACACACACACACAAAATACTAGTAATGCAAAATTAGATTGATTGCTCTTGCATCATGACCAAGCAGGATTCATCCTGGGATGAAAGGATGGCACAAAATATCCAAATCAGTAAAACAAAAACATTTACAGAATGAAGGGTAAAAATCATACCATCTCGACAGACACAGAAAAAACATTTAACAAAATTCCATATACACTCATGATATAAAACTCTCAGCAAAATAGTTTGGAGGGAACATACCTAAAAATAATAATCACCATATAAAAAGGCCACAGCTACCATTCTATAAACAGAATCCCAGCATTTATAAATAGTTTAATATCACTATCTTCAACCTATTGTGATCAGGCCATCATATATGGCATAACACCCATCCATATCACCTCTTTCAAATGGATGATAAAATCTATTTTCAATAGCAATGAGATCTATAAATCTGATCTGTAAAGATGTGTGCTAAGTTGCTTCAGTCATGTCTGATTCTTTGCAGTCCTATGGACTGTAGCCTACCAGGCTCCTCTGTTCACAGAGATTCCCCAAGCAAGAATACTGGAGTGGATTGCCAAGTCCTTCTCCAGGAGATCTTCCCGACCCAGGGGTTGAACCTGTGCCTCTTATGTCTTCTGTATTGCGAAGCAAGTTCTCTACCACTAGCAGCACTAGATCAAATGATGTCTTTTTTCCTTCAAGATTTCTCGAAAGCAAAACGAAGAGAAATGCTGTCATTTTGTTATTCAGTTCAGTTCAGTTCAGTCACTCAGTCATGTCTGACTCTTTGCGACCCCATGAATCGCAGCATGCCAGGCCTCCCTGTCCTCTTTTGGTATCCTATTATTTTGCCTTTTCATACTGTTCATGGGGTTCTCAAAGCAAGAATACTGAAGTGGCTTGCCATTCCCTTTATTGAGATAATATTATTGAGAGAAATAAAAGTTCAGAATTTTATGAATCATCTATAAGAAAATGAATCAAAGGCTAAGTAAAAAACAAGTAGTTAAATAGAAAAAGGCTTTTTATATTGAGAAAGTTAGTGATGGTGGTGATTTAGTCACTAGTCCATGTCCCACTCTTTTGTGACCCCATGGACTGTAGCCCACCAGGCTCCTCTGTCCATGGGATTTTCAGGTAAGAAATATTGGAGTGGGTTGCCATTTCCTCCTACAGGGGATCTTCTTGAAATAAGGATCGAATCTGCATCTCATGCTTTTCAGGATTATTTTACCACTGAGCCACAAGAGGAGCCCTGAAGTAAGTTGTTGTTCAGTTGCTAAGTCATATCTGACTCTTTGCAACCCTATGGACTGCAGCACCAGATCTCCCTGTCCTTCACTACCTCTCAGAGTTTGCTCACACTCATGTTCATTGAATCAGTGATGTCATCCAATCATCTTATCTCCTGTTACCTGCTTCTCCTTCTTCATCAATCTTTCCTGGCATCAGCCTCTTTTGCAATGAGTGGGCTCTTTGCATCACATAGCCAAAGTACTATATCTTCAACTTCAGCATCAGTTGTCCCAATGAATATTCATTATTGATTTCCTTAAGGATTGATTAGTTTTATCTCCTTTCTGTCCAAGGAACTCCCAAGAGTCTTCTCCAGCACCACAATTCAAAAGCATCAATTCTTTGGTGGTCAGCCTTCTTTATGGTCCAACTCTCACATCCCTACATGACTACTGGAAAAACCATAGCTTTGAGTATGCTGATTTTTGTCAGCAAAGTGATGTATCTGTTTTTTAAAACACTATCTAGCTTTTCTTCCAAGGAGCAAGCATCTTTTAAATTCATGGCTGTGGTCACCATTCAAGGTAATTTTGGAGCGCAAGAAAATAAAGTATGTCACTGTTCCCACTGTTTCCCCATCTATTTGGCATGAAGTGATGGGACTAGATGCCATGATCTTAGTTTTCTGAATGTTTGCTTTTAAGCCATGTTTCTCACTCTCTTCTTTCACCTTAATCAAGAAGTTCTTCAGTTCCTCTTTGCTTTCTGCCATTAGGGCAGAATTTCTGCCTTATTATCACCTACATATATAAGGTTGTTGGTATATACCCTGGCAATCTTGATTCCAGCTTGTGATTCATCAAGCCTGGGATTTCACATGATGTACTCTGCATATAAGTTAAATAAGCATGGTTACAATATAAATCCTTGATGGACTCATTTTCCAATCTGGAATCAGCCTGTTGTTCTATGTCCAGTTCTAACTATTGCTTCTTGACCTGCATACAAGTTTATCAGGAGGCAGGTAGGTTGTCTGGTAATATCACTTAAGACCTTTCTGCAGTTTGTGGTGATCTACACAGTCAAGGGCTTTAGTGTAGTCAGTGAAGCAGAAGTAGATTTTTTTTTTTTCTGGAATTCTCTTGCTTTTTCTATGATCTAATGGATGTTGGCAGTTTTGCTCTCTGGTTCTTCTGCCATTTCTAAATTCAGCTTGTACATCCGGAAGTTCTTGGTCCATGTACTGTTGAAGTCTAGCTTGAAGGATTTTGAGCATTACTTTGCCAGCATGTGAAATGAGAGCAATTGTACAGTAGTTTGAACATTCTTTGGTATTACCTTTCTTTGGGATTGGAGTGAAAATTGACCTTTTCCAAGCCTGTGGCTATTGCTGAGTTTTCCAAATTTGCTAGCATTTTGAGTGTAGCACTTTAGCAGAAGAATCTTTTACAATTTAAAATTATAGCTCAGCTGAAATTCCATCACCTCCACTAGCTTTGTTCATAGCATTGCTCCCTTAGGCCCACTTGACTTTACAGTCCAGGATGTCTGACTCTAGGTAACTCATCACACTCTAGGTGATTGATCATACCATCATAGTTATATGGGACATTAAGACTGCTTTGTATAGTTCTTCTATGTATTCTTGCCACCACTTCTTAATCTCTTCTGCTTCTCTTAAGTCTTTGCATTTTTTGTCCTATATTGTACCCATTTTTGCATGAAATATTCCCTTGGTATCTCTAATTTTCTTGAAGTGATCTCTAGTCTCTCTATTGTTTTCTGCTATTTCTTTGAATTGTTCATTTAAGAAGTTTTTCTTATATCTCTTGAATATTCTCTGGAACTCTTCATTCAGTTGGGTATATCTTTCATTCTCCTTTGCCTTTTGTCTCTCTTTTTTTCTCTACTATTTGTAAGGCTTCCTCAGAGGCCTACCATTTTGCCTTTTTGCATTTGTTTTTCTTTGTGATGGTTTTGGTCTCTATACAATGTTATGAACTTCCATCCATAGATCTTCAGGCACTCTATCAGATTTATTCCCTTGAAACTCCTGTTACTTCCACTGATAATCATAAGGGATTTAATTTAGTTCATACCTTAATGACCTAGTGCTTTTCCCTATTTTCTCCAATTTAAGTCTGAAGTTTGAAATAAGGAGCTCATGATGTGAGCCACATTAATCTTTGCTAACTTACTTCACTACAAATGCTACCAATATCTGTCCAAATGCTACAAATAGCTGCTGTTTCTTTTACTGCATAAAGTTACATAAAGTTTACAGTGTCCAAGATTCATAAACCTCTGCAAGGTGAAGTTTTATTTCTTCTATGAGTTTGGTGAAATTATCACTCTTTATCAATACAAACACAACCCATTTCCAACTCATTTAACATTTTTCTTTATGAAATGTCTGTTTTTACCACTTCTTTTTCATTTTATCATATACACTTCTTCATTGGACAAAGACCCTGATGCTGATAAAGATTGAGGGCAGGAGGAGAAGGGTGTGATGAAGGATGAGATGTTTGTATGGCATCACCAACTCAATGGACATGAGTCTGAGCAAACTCTGAGAAATAGTGAAGAACAGGACAGCCTGGTATGCTGCAATCCACGGAGTCAGAAAGAGTCAGACATGGCTTCTAAAGAACAACAGTTTCATGATTCTATATATGTCTTTATATATATAAAGACATATGTGCATGCTAACTTGCTTGAGTTGTGTCCAGCTCTGCAACCCTGTGGACTATAGCCGACCAGGATCCTTTGTCCATGGGAATTCTCAAGGCAAGAATACTGGACTGGGTATATATGTCCCTTCATTTAAAACTCTTTCCAGTCTTCAAAAATTCACATATGGATGTGAAAGTTGGACCATAAAGAAAGTTAAGCACAGAAGAATTGATGCTTTTGAACTGTGGTATTGGAGAAGACTCTTGAGAGTCCCTTGGACTGCAAGGAGATTCAACCAGTCCATCCTAAAGGAGATCAGTTTGGTGTTCTTTGGAAGGACTGATGCTGAAACTGAAGCTCCAATACTTTGGCTACCTGATGCAAAGAACTGACTCATTGGAAAACACCCTGGTGTGGGAAAGATTGAAGGCAGGAGAAGAAGGGGACAACAGAGGATGAAGTGGTTGGATGGCATCACCAACTCAATGGACATGTGTTTGGTTAGACTTTGGCAGTTGGTGTTGGATAGGGAGGACTAGCATGCTGTAGTTTAAGGGGTCACAGAGAGTAGGACACAACTGAGTGACTGAACTGAACTGAAACAATATTTACTTTTTCTATCCTTGTTTATATATATGTATATATATTAACATTATGGTAATTATAAAAATATATTCAGCATCTGATAAAATATTCCTTCAAAAATATTAATTCAAAAAAATAGTTTGAACTTTAAGTTGTCATTTCATGATCTCTTTCCCATTCATATTTGTGAATTTTATTGGTATCTGTAAGGCTTCTCTGGTGGCTCAGATGGTAAAGAATCTGCCTGCAATGTGGGAGACTGGGGTTTGATCCCTGGGTAGGGAAGATCCCTTGGAGAAGGAAGTGAAAACCCACTCCAGTATTCTTGCCTGGAGAATTCCATGGACAGAGGGCCCTGGCTGGCTACAGTTCATGGGGTCACAAAGAGTTGGACACAACTGAGCGACCAACACACACACATACACATACACATACACATACATACACATTGATATCCATAAAATTAATTCATATCAGGAGAAATAATCCCAAGTATATTTTGTCCAAATATATATATATATATATATATATACACACATATAATTTACCACCTTATTTAGCTTTACTCTATTAAAACATATGAGAAAATAATCTTTTATTTTCCTTCATTATGAGTTTTTTTTTCCTTCTAACTCCCTATGCACCAGTGAAAATACCATTCAAAAACATAATTGAACATAATGATTGCAAAAAATCAACCAAGATAAAATCTACACAGTTTAAAGGAACAAACTAACACATTAAATGAAACTTCACCAAGTTTTATTTGAATCATATTAAAATATCATGAATGCCATCAGGAATGCCTAACAAATCCTTTAATAAGGATTTGACCTTCATGTGTAGGAGTTTAGTCATTAATTCCAAGGATCCTCACGAGTAGAAAAATTACATTTGTATAATGTCAAGCACCAAGTTTACAGAATTTATATATTTATTTTATTTGAAAAATAACATATGGCATTTCTTTGATGTTATGACCTATATGTATGTATATTAGAAAAGTCAGTTTAGCCATTCTTATATTAGAATTGTTAGTGGAAAATCACATTGGCATCTGGCAATGAAGAGAGATGTGGTACACGCTGTTCTGCCCTCCTAACAAACAACTCTTTGAAGTAGAAATTAGATACAGTTTTTCCCAGCCACAGTTTTAGTATATTCTCCCTGAAAAATTGACTTCTGTAATTTCAACTTTATTAAAATAATTAAGAAATGTTATATTCATTCTTTATAAAAAGTTGATAAAGAATCTTGATGCAGAACATAACATGTGCACGTTGTTTCTTAAGTGAAATTCTCAGAAATATTGATACATTAACTAAAAGAAATATCGAGTAAGAGTTGATGTACATTTATTTGCCTTTGTAGCCAACTGGAAAATGTAGGTACAAGACTTTTAAATTTACTGTGATTTGCTTTTCTTATTGTATGCTTTACCTTGTTAGACCAAATATTTTGCTAATTTTTCATTCTGGGTCAACATGACTTAAGACACAAGAAAACTAAAGAGTAATTCAAAATAATCCATTTCTGAATTTTAAGGTCAAAAGTTTTAAGAATTCTTTTGTGTATTTAAGAGGCAGAAGTTAGAACACTGCACACACATTTGAGAGTAAGGCACCCTCCACTCTGTGACACCACTTATGGCTTTCCAGGACAGAAATGGTCTGGACCTAACAGAAGCAGAAGATATTAAGAAGAGGTGGCAAGAATACATGGAAGAACTGTACAAAAAAGATCTTCATGACCCAGATAATCATGATGATGTGATGACTAATCTAGAGCCAGACATCTTGGAATGTGAAGTCAAGTGGGCCTTAGAAAGCATCACTACGAACAAAGCTAGTGGAGGTGATGGAATTCCAGTTGAACTATTTCAAATCCTGAAAGATGATGCTGTGAAAGTGCCGCACTCAATTTGCCAGCAAATTTGGAAAACTCAGCAGTGGCCACAGGACTGGAAAAGGTCAGTTTTCATTCCAATTCCAAAGAAAGGCAATGCCAAAGAATGCTCAAACTACCGCACAATTGCACTCATCTCACATGCTAGTAAAGTAATGCTCAAAATTCTCCAAGCCAGACTTCAGCAATACGTGAACCGTGAACTCCCTGATGTTCAAGCTGGTTTTAGAAAAGGCAGAGGAACCAGAGATCAAATTGCCAACATCCGCTGGATCATGGAAAAAGCAAGAGAGTTCCAGAAAAACATCTATTTCTGCTTTATTGACTATGCCAAAGCCTTTGACTGTGTGGATCACAATAAACTGTGGAAAATTCTGAAAGAGATGGGAATACCAGACCACCTGACCTGCCTCTTGAGAAATCTGTATGCAGGTCAGGAAGCAACAGTTAGAACTGGACATGGAACAACAGACTGGTTCCAAATAGGAAAAGGAGTACGTCAAGGCTGTATATTGTCACCCTGCTTATTTAACTTATATGCAGAGTACATCATGAGAAACGCTGGACTGGAAGAAACACAAGCTGGAATCAAGATTGCTGGGAGAAATATCAATAACCTCAGATATGCAGATGACACCACCCTTATGGCAGAAAGTGAAGAGGAGCTAAAAAGCCTCTTGTTGAAAGTGAAAGAGGAGAGTGAAAAAGTTGGCTTAAAGCTCAACATTCAGAAAACGAAGATCATGGCATCTGGCCCCATCACTTCATGGGAAATAGATGGGGAAACAGTAGAAACAGTGTCAGACTTTGTTTTTTTGGGCTCCAAAATCACTGCAGATGGTGACTGCAGCCATGAAATTAAAAGGCGCTTACTCCTTGGAAGAAAAGTTATGACCAACCTAGATAGTATATTCAAAAGCAGAGACATTACTTTGTTGACTAAGGTCTGTCTAGTCAAGGCTATAGTTTTTCCTGTGGTCATGTATGGATGTGAGAGTTGGACTGTGAAGAAGGCTGAGCACAGAAGAATTGATGCTTTTGAACTGTGGTGTTGGAGAAGACTCTTGAGAGTCCCTTGGACTGCAAGGAGATCCAACTAGTCCATTCTGAAGGAGATCAACCCTGGGATTTCTTTGGAAGGAATGATGCTAAAACTGAAACTCCAGTACTTTGGCCACCTTATGTGAAGAGTTGACTCATTAGAAAAGACCCTGATGCTGGGAGGGCTTGGGGGCAGGAGGAGAAGGGGACGACCGAGGATGAGATGGCTCGATGGCATCATGGACTCAATGGACCTGAGTCTGAGTGAACTCCGGGAGTTGGTGATGGACAGGTAGGCCTGGCGTGCTGCAATTCATGAGGTCGCAAAGAGTCGGACACGACTGAGCACTGAACTGAACTGAATTGTTTTAAGAGAAACTCAAAAGTAACAGTCTTCATTTTAATCCTTACTAGAACATTGCTAACCTATATGTGACTAATCTAGTAGATAAATACCATTTAAAAAAAATACTTTTTTTAATTCCATTTTTTTTAAAAGTGAAAGTCGCTCAGTTGTGTCCAACTCGTTTGCAACTCCATGGACTGTACAGTCCATGGAATTCCCCAGTCCAGAATACTGGAGTGGTAACCATTCCCTTCTCCAGGGAATATTCCTAACCCAGGGATCAAACCCAGGTCTCCCACATTGCTGGCAGATTGTTTACCAACTGAGCTACAAGGGAAGCCATTTTTTAAAGCCAACTCTTAATCAACTTAAAATCTATCCATATTTTTATAGATTTCTTTTTGAAAGAAAGATGTTGAACTTAATAGAACTTTTCTTGGAAAATTGAATAGTTTTAGTTTGTAGATATCATTGAATACAAAGTGTTTTCCTTTAGAGGAGAAGAAAAGAGCTTGCAGTTTGAAGAACACCATTCTTGGAGAAAAGAGAACTATTAGTAACATATTTGTGTTAATCCTAATAGCAGGCAGTCATCATGATGTTTTAGGAGAGCCTGCTAACTAATAGCATTTTCATAATTAATATCCTAGTGTAACTGAAATGAAGAAACTCCCAGTTAAAGAGCGAAGGGGTGTATGTGTGTGTGTGTGTGTGCTCAGTCACTTAGTTGTGTCTGATTCTTTACGACCTTATGGACTGGAGTCTGCCAGCTCCTCTCTCCATGGGATTCTCCAGGCAAAAATACTGGATGGGTTGCCATTTCCTCCTCTAGGGGATTGTCCCAACCCAGGGATTGAACCCAGGTCTCTTATGCCTCTTGCATTGACAGGCAGATTCTTTACCACTGAGCCACCTGTGGAGCCTAAAGAGAAAGGTATATAGATACAAAAATAAGGACAAAAGCATAAAGCAAAGACAGTGGACAATGAGTGCAGTAGTGTTTTGTTTTTTTTTAAGGAAGAATCTTTTTTCTGAAATCAATCAAAAGCATTATGGGCAGGGGTTCTCTGTCTCTGTCTGAACTGACCATTGGTCCCTGCTGTTTCTGTCAAGAGAAAAGACACTGTAATTTCTAGTGTAATTTTAAACCTATGTTATGATTGGCAGTCTGCCCTTCCAGCAAGCTGGAAGATCTCACACTTGAATGAAAGGCAATTTTACCTCTGTCACAGGGTGATGTTGTAAGACGTGACCTTCTCAAAGAAGGATAATACAAAATCTTATCTTACAAAACATTGCAAGATGTTGATTGAATCTTAACTTCAAATAAATTTATTATATCATATCTACCATGCTTAATGGACCACCCAGGAAAAGGAAAGATTTAGAAAAAATGTTTAGGAAATCTGTCCAATTTAATAAAATCACTGTCAAATAATTTTAAATAGCTGAATACATACTAACACTATTGGTACATATTGTTTGATTATTTTTAAATTAATAGAAGACAGAAGTTTAATAATTAGGCTTAATTAATGAACATGGAATACCTTTAGTTATAACACTAAAATCCAGCCATACACAATTAAGTAAGCTACCCTGTTATAAGACTGTCTCTAAAAATTGATTTTAAGTATAAAATTAAGAATTAGCTGTGTCTGCCTGTGACTTTCTTCAGAAAACACTGACTGGCATGTTTCTAATATTGTATATTAAGTTTTAAAATAGATTAAGACAAGTTAAATTTTTTTCAACTGTGCAAATACTGACTGTTTTATTTATTTTAATATCATATTGGTTTTGCCATACATTGACATGAATCCGCCACGGCTGTACATGTGTTCCCCATCCTGAACTGCCCTTGCATCTCCCTCCCCATACCATCCCTCTGGGTCATCCCTGTGCACCAGCCCTGAGCACCCTGTTTCATGCATTGAACCTGGACTGGTGATTCATTTCACATATGATAATATACATGTTTCAATGTCATTCTCCCAAATCATCCCACCCTCACCCTCTCCCACAGAGTTCAAAAGACTGTTCTAACATATGTGTCTCTTTTGCTGTCTCGCATATAGGATTATCATTACCATCTTTCTAAATTCCATATATATGCATTATTATACTGTATTGGTGTTTTTCTTTCTGGCTTACTTCACTCTGTATAATAGGCTCGTTTCATCCACCTCCTTAGAACTGATTCAAATTTATTCTTTTTAATGGCTGAGTAATACTCCATTGTGTATATGTACCACAGCTTTCTTATCCATTCATCTACTGATGGACATCTAGGTTGCTTCCATGTCCTGGCTATTATTATAAACAGTGCTTTCATGAACATTGAGGTACACGTGTCTCTTTCAATTCTGGTTTCCTTGGTGTGTATGCCCAGGATTTGGATTGCTGGGTCATAAGGCAGTTCTATTTCCAGTTTTTTAAGGAATCTCCACACTGTTCTCCATAGTAGCTGTACTAGTTTGCATTCCTACCAACAGTGTAAGAGAGTTCTCTTTTCTCCACACCATCTCCAGCATTTATTGCTTGTAGACTTTTGGATAGCAGCCATTCTGACTGGTGTGAAATGTTACCTTATTGTGGTTTTGATTTGCATTTCTCTGCTAATGAGTGATGTTGAACACCTTTTCATGTGTTTGTTAGCCATTTGTATGTCTTCTTTGGAGAAATGTCTATTTAGGTCTTTGGCCTGTTTTTTTATTGGATCATTTATTTTTCTGGAATTGAGCTGCAGGAGATGCTTGTATAGTTTTGAGATTAATTCTTTGTCAATTGCTTCATTTGCTACTATTTTCTCCCATTCTGAAGGCTGTCCTTTCACCTTGCTTATAGTTTCCTTTGTTGTGCAGAAGCTTTTAATTTTAATTAGGTTCCATTTGTTAATTTTTGGTTTCATTTCCAATATTCTGGGAGGTGAGTCACAGAGGATCCTCCTGTGATTTATGTAGGAGAGTGTTTTGCCTATGTTCTCCTCTAGGACTTTTATAGTTTCTGGTCTTACATTTAGATATTTAATCCATTTTGAGTTTATTTTTGTGTATGGTGAAAGAAATGTTCTAGTTTCATTCTTTTACAAGTGGTTGACCAGTTTTCCCAGCACCACTTGTTAGATTGTCGTTTCTCCAATGCATATTCTTGCCTCCTTTGTCAAAGACAAGCTGTCCATAGGTGTATGGATTTATCTCTGGGCTTTCTGTTTTGTTCCATTGATCTATATTCCTGTCTTTGTGACTTCGTGACTATATATTGTCTTGATGACTGTGGCTTTGTAGCAGAGCCTGAAGTCAGGCAGGTTGATTCCTCCAGTTTCATTCTTCTTTCTCAAGATTGCTTTGGCTATTAGAGGGTTTGTTGTGTGTGTGTGTGTGTGTTTTTTTTTTTTTTTTTTTGTATTTCCATACAAATTGTGGAATTACTTGTTCTAGCTCCGTGAAAAATACCGTTGATAGCTTGATAGGGATTGCATTGAATCTGTAGATTGCTTTGGGTAGTATACTCATTTTCACTATATTGATTCTTCCGATCCATGAACACGGTATATTTCTCCATCTATTAGTGTCCTCTTTGATTTCTTTCATCAGTGTTTTATAGTTTTCTATATATAGGTCTTTTGTTTCTTTAGGTATATATTCCTAAGTATTTTATTCTTTTCATTGCAATGGTGAATGGAATTGTTTCTTTAATTTCTTTCTATTTTCTCATTATTAGTGTATAGGAATGCAAGGGATTTCTGTGTGTTGATTTTATATCTTGCAAATTTCCTATATTCATTGATTAGCTCTAGTAATTTTCTGGTGGAGCCTTTAGGGTTTTCTATGTAGGGGATCATGTCATCTGCAAACAGTGTGAGTTTTATTTCTTCTTTTCCAATGTGGATTCCTTTTATTTCTTTTTCTTCTCTGACTGCTGTGGCCAAAACTTCCAGAACTATGTTGAATAGTAGTGGTGAAAGTGGGCACCCTTGTCTTGTTCCTGACTTTAGGGGAAATGCTTTCATTTTTCACCATTGAGGAAAATGTTTGCTGTGGGTTTGTCATATATTGCTTTTACTATGTTGAGGTATGTTCCTTCTATTCAGAACTATGTTGAATAGTAGTGGTGAAAGTGGGCACCCTTGTCTTGTTCCTGACTTTAGGGGAAATGCTTTCATTTTTCACCATTGAGGAAAATGTTTGCTGTGGGTTTGTCATATATTGCTTTTACTATGTTGAGGTATGTTCCTTCTATTCCTGCTTTCTGCAGGGTTTTTTATCATAAATGAATGTTGAATTTTGTCAAGGCTTCCTATGCATCTATTGAGATAATCATATGGTTTTTATTTTTCAATTTGTTAATGTGGTGAATTACATTGATTGATTTGCGGATATTGAAGAATCCTTGCATCCCTGGGATAAAGCCCACTTGGTCATGGTGTATGATCTTTTTAATGTGTTGTTGGATTCTGATTGCTAAAATTTTGTTAAGGATTTTTGCATCTATGTTCATCAGTGATATTGGCCTGTAGTTTTCTTTTTTTGTGGCATCTTGTCAGGTTTTGGTATTAGGGTGATGGTGGCCTCATAGAATGAGTTTGGAAGTTTATCTTCCTCTGCAATTTTCTGGAAGAGTTCGAGTAGGATAGGTGTTAGCTCTTCTCTAAACTTTTGGTAGAATTCAGCTGTGAAGCTGTCTGGTCCTGGCCTTTTGTTTGCTGGAAGATTTCTGATTACGGTTTCAATTTCTGTGCTTGTGATGGGTCTGTTAAGATTTTCTATTTCTTCCTGGTTCAGTTTTGGGAAGTTGCAGTTTTCTAAGAATTTGTCCATTTCATCCAAGTTGTCCATTTTATTGGCATATAATTGCTGATAGCAGTCTATTATGATCCTTTGTATTTCTGTGTTGTCTGTTGTGATCTCTCCCTTTTCATTTCTACTTTTATTGATTTGATTTTTCTCCCTTTGTTTCTTGATGAGTCTGGCTAATGGTTTGTCAATTTTATTTATCCTTTCAAAGAACCAGCTTTTGGCTTCATTGATTTTTGCTATGGTCTCTTTAGTTTCTTTTGCATTTATTTCTGCCCTAATTTTTAAGATTTTCTTCCTTCTACGAACCCTGGGGTTCTTGATTTCTTCCTTTTCTGGTTGCTTTAGGTGTAGAGTTAGGTTATTTATTTGACTTTTTTCTTGTTTCTTGAGGTATGCCTGTATTGCTATGAACCTTTCCCTTAGCACTGCTTTTACAGTGTCCCACAGGTTTTGGGTTGTTGTGTTTTCATTTTCATTCATTTCTATGCATATGTTGATTTCTTTTTTGATTTCTTCTGTGATTTGTTAGTTATTCAGCAGAGTGTTGTTCACCCTCCATATGTTGGAATTTTTAATAGTTTTTCTCCTGTAATTGAGATCTAATCTTACTGCATTGTGGTCAGAAAAGATGCTTGGAATGATCTCAATATTTTTGAATTTACCAAGACTAGATTTATGGCCCAGGATGTGATCTATCCTGGAGAATGTTCCGTGAGCACTTGAGAAAAAGGTGAAACTCATTGTTTTGGGGTGAAATATCCTATAGTATCAATTAGGTCTCCCTGGTCTATTGTATCATTTAAAGTTTGTGTTTCCTTGTTAATTTTCTGGTTAGGTGATCTATCCACAGGTGTGAGTGGGGTATTAAAGTCTCCCACAATTATTGTGTTACTGTTAATTTCCCCTTTCATACTTGTTAGCATTTGTCTTACATGTTGTGGTGCTCCTATGTTGGGTGCATCTATATTTATAATTGTTATATCTTCTTCCTGGGTTGATCCTTTGATCATTTTGTAGTGTCCTTCTTTGTCTCTTTTACAGCCTTTGTTTTAAAGTTTATTTTATCTGATATGAGTATTGCTACTCCTGCTTTCTTTTGGTCTCTATTTGCATGGAATATCTTTTTCCAGCCCTTCACTCCCAGTCTGTATGTGTCCCTTGTTTCGAGGTGGGTCTCTTGTAGACAACATATATAGGGGTCTTGTTTTTGTATCCAATCAGCCAGTCTTTGTCTTTTGGTTGGGACATTCAACTCATTTATATTTAAGGTAATTATTGATAAGTATGACCCCATTGCCTTTACTTTATTGTTTTGGGTTCAAGTTTATACATCCTTTCTGTGTTTCCCGTCTAGAGAAGATCCTTTAGCATTTTTTGGAGATCTGGTTTGGTGGTGCTGAATTCTCTCAGCTTTTGCTTGTCTGTAAAGCTTTTGATTTCTCCTTCATATCTGAATGAGATCCTTGTTGGGTACAGTAATCTGGGCTGTAGGTTATTTTCTTTCATCACTTTAAGTATGTCCTACCATTTCCTCCTGGCCTGAAGAGTTTCCATTGAAAGATCAGCTATTATCCTTATGGGAATCCTCTTGTGTGTTATTTGTTGTTTTTCCCTTGCTGCTTTTAATATTTGTTCTTTGTGTTTGTTTGATCTTTGCTAATTTGATTAATATGTGTCTTGGGGTGTTTTGTCTTGGTTTTAACCTCTTTGGGACTCTCTGGGTTTCTTAGACTTGGGTGATTATTTCCTTACCCATTTTAGGGAAGTTTTCAACTATTATCTCCTCAGTATTTTCTCATGGTCTTTCTTTTTGTCTTCTTCTTCTGGGACTCCTATGATTCGAATGTTGGGGCATTTAACATTGTACCAGAGGTCTCTGAGATTGTCCTCATTTAATTCACTTTTCTTTTTTTCCTCTCTGTTTCATTTATTTCTACCATTCTATCTTCTACCTCACTTATCCTATCTTCTGCCTCCATTATTCTATTATTGCTTCCCTCCAGAGTATTTTTTATCTCATTTGTTGCATTATTCATTATATATTGACTCTTTTTTATTTCTTCTAGGTCCTTGTTAAATCTTTCTTGCATCTTCTCAATCCTTGTCTCGAGGCTATTTATCTGTAACTCCATTTTGTTTTCAAGATTTTACACCATTTTCACTATCACTATTTGAAATTCTTTATCAGGTAGATTCCTTATCTCTTCCTCTTTTGCTTGGTTTGGTGGGCATTTATTTTATTCCTTTGCCTGCTGGGTATTTCTCTGCCTCTTCATCTTGTTTATATTGCTGTGTTTGGGGTGGCCTTTCTGTATTCTGGCAGTTTGTGGAGTTCTCTTTATCGTGGAATCTCCTTGCTGCGGGTGGGCTTGGATGGGTGGCTTGTCAAGGTTTCCTGATTAGGGAAGCTTATGTCAGCGTTCTGGTGGGTGGAGCTAGATTTCTTCTCTGGAGTGCAATGAAGTGTCCAGTAATGAGTTATGAGATGTCAATGGGTTTGGAGTGACTGGGCAGCCTGTATATTGAAGCCCAGGGCTATGTTCCTGTGTTGCTAGAGAATTTGAGTGGTATGTCTTGCTCTGGAACTTGTTGGACATTGGGTGGTGCTTGGTTTCACTGTAGGTATGGAGGCATTTGATGAGCTCCTCTTGATTAATGTTCCCTGGAGTCAGGAGTTTTCTAGTATTCTCAGGATTTGGACTTAAGTCTCCTGCCTCTGGTTTTCAGTCTTATTCTTACAGTAGTCTCAAGACTTCTCCATCTGTTACTTCCAAGGCATTTCCCTCTGTTTAACTTCTTCTGTTTGCTGTCTCTTCAGTGTCTAATTTCTGCCCTTACACACGGGGGCAGTGGTGGACACTTTTTAAGTCTCACTTGTTCAGTCCTGCTGTGGGGAGGGAGGAACACTGCAAACAAATAACATTGGCGTGTGTTCCCAGTGTCTTGGCCACACTGGTCTGCCTCCACTCATGGTGTGTGCGCTTTTCCTGTCTACACTGCTTAGGCTGTAGGTTGCCCTGCCAGGAACTGTCTGAGGCCAGCCCTGGGTTGTGTGCACTTCCCAGGTCTAAGCCACTCAGGTTCAGGTACTCGGGTAGTCCTCAGAGGCACAGACTTGATTGGGCCAGTGTTTTGTGCCCTTCCCAGGTCTGAGCAGCTCAGGTGACCAGGTGCTTGGAGAGCACAGTCACTGCGACTTATCACCTCCCCCTTCCCTGCTGCTCCATTTTCTGGGTGTACAAACAGCGCACTTTCTCAGGTGGATGTCGACCTTCCCAAATCCCAAGAAGTCTTGGTTAGCAATGAAGCCTGCTTGCAGTTTGGTAGATAATGCCTCTCTGGGACCGCAATTGCCCCTTTCTGTCTTTGGCTGCCCTCGCTTGCCTATCTCCAGAGGGGGATGGGCCGATCTGCAGCCAGCTAGCTCTGCTCAGTCCACTGTTCTGTGAGCAGGCCTGGGATGTCTTCCATTCAGTTCAATTGCTCAGTCATGTCCAACTGTTTGTGACTCCATAAGTCACAGCACGCCAGGCCTCCATGTCCATCACCAACTTCCAGAGTTCAGTGAGACTCATGTCCATCGAGCCAGTGATGCCATCCAGCCGTCTCATCCTGGGTTGTCCCCTTCTCCTCCTGCCCCCAATCCCTTCCAGCATCAGAGTCTTTTCCAATGAGTCAACTCTTTGCATCATGTGGCCAAAGTACTGGAGCTTCAGCTTTAGCATCATTCCTTCCAAAGAAATCCCAAGGTTCATCTCCTTCAGAATGGACTGGTTGGATCTCCTTGCAGTCCAAGGGACTCTCAAGAATCTTCTCCAACACCACAGTTCAAAGCATCAATTCTTTGGCGCTCAGCCTTCTTCACAGTCCAACTCTCACATCCATACATGACTACTGGAAAAACCATAGCCTTGACTAGATGGACCTTAGTCAGCAAAGTAATGCCTCTGATTTTCAATATGCTATCTAGGTTGGTCATAACTTTTCTTCCAAAGAGGAAGCGTCTTTTAATTTAATGGCTGCAATCACCATCTGTAGTGATTTTGGAGTCCAAAAAAATAAACTCTGACACTGTTTCCACTGTTTCCCCATCTATTTCCCATGAAGTGATGGGATCTAGTGCCATGATCTTCTTTTTCTGAATGTTGAGCTTTAAGCCAACTTTTCCACTCTCCTCTTTCAGCTTTATCTAGAGGCTTCTTAGTTCCTCTTCACTTTCTGCCATAAGGGTGGTGTCATCTGAATATCTGAGGTTATTAATATTTCTTCTGGCAATCTTGATTCCAGCTTGTGCTTCTTCCAGTCCAGTGTTTCTCATGATGTACTCTGCATATAAGTTAAATAAGCAGGGTGACAATATACAGCCTTGCCACACTCCTTTTCGTATTTGGAACCAGTCTGTTGTTCTAAGTCCAGTTCTAACTGTTGCTTCCTGACCTGCAAACAGATTTCTCAAGAGGCCGGTCAGGTGGTCTGGTATTCCTATCTCTTTCAGAATTTTCCACAGTTTGTTGTGATCCACACAGTCAAAGGTTTTGGCATAGTCAATAAAGCAGAAATGGATGTTTTTCTAGAACTCTCTTGCTTTTTCCATGATCCAGCAGATGCTGGCAATTTGATCTCTGGTTCCTCAGCCTTTTCTAAAACCAGCTTGAACATCAGGGAGTTCACAGTTCACATAATGCTGAAGCCTGGCTTGAAGAATTTTGAGCATTACTTTACTAGCATGTGAGATGAGTGCAATTGTGCAGTAGTTTGCGCATTCTTTGGCATTGCCTTTCTTTGGAATTGGAATGAAAATGGACATTTTCCAGTCCTGTGGCCACTGCTGAATTGTACAAATTTGCAGGCAATTGAGTGCAGCACTATCATAGCATAATCTTTAAGGATTTGAAACAGCTCAACTGGAATTCCATCACCTCCACTAGGTTTGTTCGTAGTGATGCTTTCTAAGGCCGACTTGACTTCACATTCCAGTATGTCTGGCTTTAGATTAGTGATCACACCATCATGATTATCTGGGTCATGAAGATCTTTTTTGTACAGTCCTTCTGTGTATTCTTGCCCAGGTCAGTAGGTGCCCAATATGCTACTGGAGATCAGTGGAGAAATAACTCAAGAAAGAGTGAAGGGATAGAGCCAAAGCAAAAGTAATACCCAGCTGTGGGTGTGACTGGTGATAGAAGCAAGGTCCGATGCTGTAAAGACCAGTCCTGCATAGGAACCTGGAATGTCAGGTCCATGAATCAAGGCAAATTGGTAGTGGTCAAACAAGAGATGGCAAGAGTGAACGTCGACATTCTAGGGATCAGCAAACTAATATGGATTGGAATGGGTGAATTTAACTCAGATGACCATTATATCTACTACTGCGGGCAGGAATCCCTCAGAAGAAATGGAGTAGCTGTCATCGTCAACAAGAGTCCGAAATGCAGTACTTGGATGCAATATCAAAAACGACAGAATGATCTCTGTTTGTTTCTAAGGCAAACCATTCAATATCACAGTAATCCAAGTCTATGCCCCAACCAGTAACACTGAAGAAGCTGAAGTTGAATGGTTCTGTGAAGACCTACAAGACCTTTTAGAACTAACACCCAAAAAAGATGTCCTTTTCATTTTAGGGGACTGGAATGCAAAGTAGGAAGTCAAGAAACACCTGGAGTAACAGGCAAATTTGGCCTTGGAATGCGGAATGAAGCAGGGCAAAGACTAATAGAGTTTTGCCAAGAAAATGCACTGATCATAGCAAACACCCTCTTCCAACAACACAAGAGAAGACTCTACACATGGACATCATCAGATGGTCAACATCGAAATCAGATTTATTATATTCTTTGCAGCCAAAGATGGAGAAGCTCTATACAGTCAACAAAACAAGACCAGGAGTTGACTGTGGCTTAGATCATGAACTCCTTGTTACCAAATTCAGACTCAAATTGAAGAAAGTAGGGAAAACCACTAAACCATTCAGGTATGACCTAAATCAAATCCCTTATTATTATATAGTGGAAGTGAGAAATAGATTTAAGGGCCTAGATCTGATAGATAGAGTGCCTGATGAACTATGGAATGAGGTTTGTGACATTGTACAGGAGACAGAGATCAAGACCATCCCCATGGAAAAGAAATGCAAAAAAGCAAAATGGTTGTCTGAGGAGGCCTTACAAATAGCTGTGAAAAGAAGAGAGGTGAAAAGCAAAGGAGAAAAGGAAAGATATAAGCATCTGAATGCAGATTTCCAGAGAATAGCAAGAAGAGATAAGAAAGCCTTCTTCAGTGATCAATGCAAAGAAATAGAGGAAAACAACAGGATAGGAAAGACTAGAGAGCTCTTCAAGAAAATTAGAGATACCAAGGGAACATTTCATGCAAAGATGAGGATGTCTTAGGTTAGGGTTTTTGCCTGGTTGCTATCCCACAGTCTGGTTTGCCATCTCTGGTTAGTTCCTTCAGGTTACCCTCAGGGCATTCAGGCCGGGTCCTTACTCTAAGCAATGCAGCCTGAGCCTCCCTGCGCAGCCCCTGCTTGCTAGTGGCTGATCCAGGCATCTGCACTGCTTCTCCACTGGGAGTTACCATTGGGCACGTAATCTATGGGTTTTAATTATTTATTTATTTTCCCTCCTGGTTATGTTGCCCTCTGATGTTCCAAGGCTCACTGCACACTCACCAGTGAGAGTGTTTCCTGGTGTTTGGAAACTTCTTTTTTAAGACTCCCTTCCCAGGACAGATCTCCATCCCTACCTCTTGTCTCTCTTTTTATGTTTTATATTTTTTCCTACCTTCTTTCGAAGACAATGGGCTGATTTTCTGGGTTCCTGAATTTGTTTTGTGGAATTTACTCAGCATTCAAATGTTCTTTTGATGAATTTGTGGGGAAGAAAGTGGTCTCCAATCCTATTCCTCTGCCATCTTAGGACCGCCCCCAGACAAATTATTTTTAAATTCAAATTTCTTATTTAGTCCAGCCCTTTCCTCAAAGTATTTATGAAAGAATCATTTGGATTTTAAGAAATCTATATTTGTTAGAATTCAGTAATGTATTGAAATTTTTCTTGAATTATGCTAATACAGAAAGGATGCAAAATCATACCTGCTTTGTTGGAAACAGGTATATTTGAGAGAATTGGTTGTTTAACATATATTCAGCATTGCTTCATTTAATTCACATAAGAACTTAATGAGTTATTAATAACTTCATTTTACAGATAAGAACACAGCATCTCAGAGAGAAGACAGACTTATAAGTAAAAAACAAAATAAGTAGAATCTTTGAAAATACCCCAAATCAGATGTCAATGATCTTCTAGATTATCATTTCCCATCAAACCATAGTTACACAAAATTTACTGGATATTTAAGAATAAAATGAGCTCTGGAATTTTTGTGAAATGTTGTATCATAATTTAGATAAAGTTTTGTTACTTGAAGTTTTCTAAGCACTTTTGTATATTAAGATTATTTTGTATATTAAGATTATGCCAGGGCTTCCTAGGTGACACTAGTAAATAACCCACCTGCCAGTGCAAGAGACTAAGAGACAGGTTTGATCCCTGCATTGGGAAGATCCCCTGAAAGAGGGCATGGCAACACACTCCAGTATTCTTGCTTGGATAATCCCACGGACACAGGAGCCTGGTGGGCTACGGTCCACAGGGCTGCAAAGAGCTGGACACAGTTGAAGCAACTGAGCACATATGCACACAAGATTATCCCAAACATATTTTAACATATAGCCCTTTTGCTTCTTTCCTTGGAATACTCTGTCACTGATATTCAATAACACACAATCTAGAAAAAAGCTGTCTAGGCAATTCAGTGATTGATCTAAATTTTATTGATTGTTTAATTTGTCAAGTACTTTGCCAAGCACTAGAAAAGCAGTTTCATAAGGTAGAGTCCCATAAAGAACTTAAGCCTAGAACTGAACACTAAAACCTCTCTGCACTGTAACAAAGATAGAAGTAAATTCAAGGAATTGTCGTACCACAAGAGTAGCACCTATCACAGCATGAGTTTAGGAAGAAATTTATGCTAGAAGGGCTGTTTAAGATAATTTTAAACAATGATCAAAATGATTTTTTTTATATACCACATTATTTGTATAACTAATTTATGAATATTATTGTGTTTTGTTTTGCATCTCATATAATGAATATTATACCTGAGAAATGTCTGAATTTGAATTTGTATTTTTATTCTTTAATTCTGTATAAATTAACTGTGGATTTCATATATATATATATATATATATATACACACACACATTTCTTCTTTTTGCCAGAGCACATTATTTATACCTCATAGTGACAAACACCAATATTCTACATTCAAGCATGAAATGCTCTTTATATTATCTTTGGTTAAACTACATTATGAATGAAATGGAAAACAATTTTACATAAGTTCCTATTCATGGTATTATTTGTCACCTAGAAACCCAACAACAATAAAGCAGTTTAGGAATAAAGTTACAAGCCAGAGGCAAAATGGATAACTTTTATTCATTTTCTTTAATTTATATTAGAATTATAATTCTGGTTAAAACAAACATATGGTGACTACAGTAGAGTGAATAGATTTATGTCTTAACTTCTTAAAGAAACTAAAATACTCAACAAAATTGCCAAGAACAGACATTTTTGGAGCTCTGGAAATAAACCAGAGACAAACAAATTCATAATAGTTTATTCATGATAAACTCTCAGACTTCCAGGAAGAATAGCCAAGGTGTTCTTGCCTTGGGCTTCTCTGCAAGAAATTCTATAGAAATTGTTCAGGCTGAAATCAAAGACACTAGTTAGAATATAAATCCACAAGAGGAAATTAATTGTACCCATAAAGGTTACTAATAGACAAATACAAAAGAGTATAAATGCATGTTTGTTTATAATTAATTTCTATTTGATATAAAAGTCAACTGCATAATGCAATAAATTTAAATGTATTGATGAGACTGTAATTTATAAAGATTTAATTTATATGATGATAGCAAAAAAGTAATAACAAAACTATACTGCAACAACTTTTTATACTATCAAAATAAAATTTTACAAATGAATGCAAAGGCATATTATTCAGAAATAAAAAGGAACTATAGATATATCGTCTAACATAGATAAACATCAAAACCTTATGCTGAATGAAACAAACCAGATACAAAAGATACTACTTTTATATGAAACTTCCTAGACAGGCAAACCTATAGAGACAGTAGTTGCCTGGAGCTGAGGATGGGAGTGGAGACTGACTGAAAATAAGACACAAGGGAACATTTAAAGGTAATGGAAATGTTCTAAAACTAAATGATGTTCTGGCTACATAGCTTTATAAATTCACTAAAGATCCTGAATCTTATGCTTATCCTATGTAAATTATACTTCTTTAAAAAGAGCAGATTGTTCATATTACTTTTATGTCTTAAAATGTATGCAACCATTACACATTAGCTTCCAATCCTGTAATTTCTTTGACTATTTCATAAATTGCTGCTTCTAGTTCCATGTCACATATACAGAGAAAGCTCCTGATATATGAGATCCTCATTATAAGCTATGGAACAATTAAAAATCACAAAGAGTAGATTCTATTTCACATAGAATTATGAATCTGATTTCTTTTAAAAGCATAAAAAAGGATTAACTGCTGGCTTTGTATGATATACAACTCAGATTATTATTCATATGATAAATGCTATTCCTTATAATGTCAATTATTCTAAACCTGTGAAACAGCCCTGTGTTTGTAAAATTACAATAGAAATAGGATAGAAAAAGTTTGTCACACGAATTTCATTACTCATGTGACCTGCAAAGATTCTTAAAATCAGCAAGGGAAAGCATTCCTCTGTTTCAATATTTTCATGGAGCAGAAAGGTACAGATCAATCCCAGTGTTTAAGTTGAATTTGGGTGGCTGCAGGAAGCTTTGTCATATTATCTGTCTTAGTTAGCAATTTATGATCCTCAGCTAAAAATACACACACATACAGTATATACACATTACACACACATATAGTATATACACATGTGTATGTAATACATGTATATATACAATATATAGCATATACAGGTAGTTGCTTAGCCATATCCGACTCTTTGCAACCCCACTGACTATAGCCCACCAGGCTCCTCTGTCTGTGGAATTCTCCAGGCAAGAATACTGGAGTGGGTAGCCATTTCCTTCTTCAGAGGATCTTCCCAATCAAGGGATCAGATCCTGGTCTCCTGCATTGCAGGCACATTCTTTACCATCTGAGCCACCAGGAAATATTCATGTATGTGTATGCATATATTAAATATTCATGTGTATATATGTACACTTTTCCATAATATACAGAGTTCTTTTAACTATCTCTCCTTCATAGTGAGCACATGTAGAAAGTTTTCTCAGTAGAGGACACAGTTGCTGCTGCTGCTGCTAAGTCGCTTCAGTCGTGTCCGACTCTGTGCGACCCCATAGATGGTAGCCCACCAGGCTCCGCCATCCCTGGGATTCTCCAGGCAAGAACACTGGAGTGGGTTGCCATTTCCTCCTTCAATGCATGAAAATGAAAAGTGAAAGTGAAGTCGCTCAGTGGTGTCTGACCCTTAGCGACCCCATGGACTGCTGCCTACCAGGCTCCTGCATCCATGGGATTCTCCAGGCAAGAATACTGGAGTAGGGTGCAATCGCCTTCTCCAGTAGAGGACACTAGAAGGTACTGAAAAAGAAAGGCATTGCCTTAGGTTTCCAGCTGTTGCTTATCCAGTCAGTGATAGGGAGGTGGGGGTGATAAGACATCAAGTGGAGTTCTGCCCAAGCCTGTGACTAGCAAGCATGCTCACTTGGTGATATTGTAGCCCAATGAGGTCTAGTGATTACCTCCATGTGGTCCTCTTGACACAGAAATCAGTCCCCAAGAGACCTATCTACACTGGCAATCTGATTCCTTCTGCACGTCCCTGAACTGCTTGCCTGTAGTCCAGAGGGTTCTTTCCAAACACTATCCTTTTTTGGTAACTGCACCATCATCTACTGATGAATTGTACCCTTCTTGCTCTTTGAAGGTTGCTTACTTCTTGCCCAGTGACTTCAAACTAGCTATGCAAATCCATGAATATTTCAGACATTTAGAACTGGGATCCCAGCCTTCAAGAGTAGGGAAGTCAGTTTTCAAGTTTTTCCTTTTCCACTCCCTCAGCTGTAAGGTAACAGAGTTTCTTTATATTAAGTACTTTCTGTTTTACTCACTATGTGGTTTCTATGTCTTGAGTCAACTCAGACACTGCTGGGTCTAACATAGCTTAAGTAGTATGGCTGGTTATATAAGAACATTTTTTCCTTTTCTTTTCACTCTTTTTATTTTTCCTTTTGCTGCTGAAATTGGCACCATTTATTAAGGCAATGGCACCCCATTCCAGTACTCTTGCCTGGAAAATCCCAGGGACGGAGGAGCCTGGTGGGCTGCCGTCTATGGGGTCGCACAGAGTTGGACACGACTGAAGAGATTTAGTGGCAGCAGCAGCAGCAGCAGCATTAATTTTCTAATGTTAAAACATGACAGTGTTTATTCTTAAATAAAATGGGGAATACATTTTGTAAGGACATAGTAGAAAATGAATGATTACCAGATTGTGGTATGGGATGTTCAGAGGTGGAGAGACATTTTCCACTATATACTTTTTTTTCTTTGCAGTAAAATATACATAAATTTTCCATGTTAGCCATTTTAAGTATACAATTCTACAACATTAAATATGTTAACATCACTACTATGTGTTTTCAGAATTTTCTCATCTTCCCATAGGTAAACTCTATGTGCACTAAGCAGTAACTCATGATTTACCCACACCTCCAACCTCTGGTAATCTCTGTTTTACTTTCTGTCTCTGAATTTGCCTCTTCTAAATACTCAATGTAAGTAAAATCATATTTGTTATTTTGTGTCTGGCTTATTTTACTTACCATATTTTCAGGGTTCATCCTTTATATGGTTGAATAATATAACATTGCATGGGTATATACTTTTCTCAATCCATCATGTATTGTTGGACATACACATGCCACAGTGATTGTGACAATCTTGGATATTTCCTTTTATCTTGGATATTTATTGCATTAAGATTTTTTTCAGCAGATAGCTACAAAGTATTTTAAGAAATAATTTCTCCAAATTTGTATGAGATTAGGAAGATGATACATAGTAGAAATCTTTTTAAGTTTCTTGAATTCAAAATGGGAACAACAGTGAGAAAGGGAAATGGAAATTTAAATGTATGATTTTATTAGCTATTGATAGGCAGTGCCTGAACACCTGTTCCAAACTGTGTTTCTTTTTCCTGTTAGCAACTGCATCTAAGGCTAAGGATGGAGCTGTGGTAGTAAAATTTGCCTGGAGTCCACAGATTTATAAGATACATTTGCTAATGCCTGTAATACAGGAGACTCCAGTTTGATTCTTGGGTTGGGAAGATCCCCTGAAGAAGGGATAGACTACCCACTCCAGTATTCTTGGGCTTCCCTTGTGGCTCAGCTGGTAAAGAACCCGCCTGCAATGTGGAAGACCTGGATTCCATCCCTGGGTTGGGAAGATGCCCTGGAGAAGGGAAAGGCTACCCACGTCAGTATTATGGCCTGGAAAATTCCATGAACTAAAGAGTCTGACACAACTGGGCGACTTTCACATTTCACTGCACACTTTTCTGGGGTTTTAGTCATAGGGCATGAAAATTTGTATCAATGAATATATAAAACTAGTATGAGAAGAAATTATCTTTTAAAGATACATGCAATTTCATAAGTTAAAGAAGTCTCTAGAATTTTATTAGAAATGCAAAGGCTCAGGAGGTTATTGAAAATAGGAGTCTGTCAAAGACACAGAGAACATACTTGTAGTTGCTCAAGGAGGTGGTTGTGAGGAGTGGGATGGAGTGGGGATTTGGGGTTAGTAGACGCAAACATTACATATAGGGTGGATTACAACAAGGTCCTTCTGTACATCTCAGGGAGCTATATTCAATATTCTATGATAAAATAAAGTGGAAAGAATATAAAAGAGAATTCCTATCATTCAATTACTTTGCTGTATAGCAGAAATTAACACAACATTGAAAATCAAAAAAGAAAATATATGAATCTAGATGACTATGTTTCTGATAATCAAATTTGTTTTAGGATTCAAAGATAAATATTTTTAAAGAAGTGTTGACTTCAAATGGAAACAATAGTGAAAAAGTGAAAGGGAATTAAGTAAACAAGCTAATTATATTGGCAGAAGAAAACAAAAGTCCTTAGGGGAATAGTAAAAATCTCAAAGACCAGCAAAGACAAATGTGAAAGGGAAAAGAAAATATCCTTTACTGCCCTTGTTGCTGGGTTCCGTTTTTTGTTTGTTTGTTTGTTTGTATGTTTTGTTTTTTTTTTTGGTTCTGAAGATATAGCCATTTTGTTAGGTAAAAAGTTAGTCATGAGAAATGAGGGGTGGCCTCACCGAAAAGGATACAAGCAGTTCTAAACCCCACCCCAGACAAGCCCAGGAGAGCTCACAGATATGCTACAAAAATAGCCACACAGACTTTTCTAACTCTTGCACTTTCTAACTGTTGTGCCCTAAAAGAGCGGGCAGTGGATAGAAACCAACCACAGGGGCTTCTCCAACTCAGGCATGCGCCCTTGATGCACAGCTGTGTCCTCAAGTAACTTTAGGCAGCTAGGAAACTGTTAAGGTTTCATAAATATTCTATACATACATACATCTGATTATAACAGATGGAATGATGGGAAAGACATGCAGAATTAGAGCCTTTGTTATGTAACTTGCAACTGTCAATCAAAACTCTCAGTCCATGCCAACCCTGATAAATTTGTAAAAGCCCTATTTTGTATGTGCCCAGACATGCCCCTTCCCTGATTGGCCTTGCGTGTATGCCCATTTGCATTTTGCACAGAGCAAAACCAAGAGGAAGAGACAGGGAGTATAAAAAGGGAAGCCAAGAGAGATCATGGCCACTCCCTCAGGGTCAGCCCACTCCCAAATTTCAGGTGTGTACTATCCACTTTCTGTTTAAAAAAGATCTGTTTGAGGTATAACTGAGTTGTAACCAATGTATTGTTTTGAATCTTGCTATGACAAGACAGGAGCTGAGAAATCCTACTTGCTTGATCTGTAATTAATCAGTCATTCCAAATTTTTATTGATGAGACAAGAATTGAGGGAGAGAAAGAAACTGACCTGACATTTTGACTCTAGAGAAAAGTGAGGGCTGACTGACTAACTGAAACCTAGAAATACATTTTTTAATAAATTGCAATGTCTGACATAAGACATTTAGTATTTTAAAGTATATGAATGGAAAGACATTTTATAAACATTGATAATATATAATTTATCAGAAAGGATAAGTTAGGTAATGCTGCAATAACAAAGCACCCTGACATTTATGTTCAACAAAGATTTAATTTTCATTCATATCAAATGTCTATCATACATTAATTGTGCTTCCATGCTTTTCATCTTTACTCTAGGACTGATGGTGATGACAAACTACGATCTGGAAGACGTCCACCTGGAAGAGGGAAGAGAGAGTTCTGGAGGGTCTTCCAAAGGCAGTTAAATAATCTGGACTGAAAGTGATATTCAACACCTCTGCTATCATCTACTGACCAGAAGTCATCATAATGGCTCATTCAACCACAAGGGGGAAAGAAAGCTCAATTCAGTCTAGTATCTCCAAGGAGAAATAACCAGAATTAATTGATAAGTAGTAGATAATTCATTAACATTAAAAACTATGTGTGTAACCAGAGGTGTGCTAAAATTGGCTCACAGCAATTTGGAAGAGTTGGTTTTGTGAATTTCTTCCCAAATCCTTATTAGCAATATATCTGGAAGCTTGGATGTTTATATCATGAATATTGGCAGACACTACATATTAGGGGTTTTTCCTCCCTGAGAGCAAATTGTTAAACATTTACAGCACACCAGTGAGTATAACTTTATGAAGACACACAAACAAATATGCTAAAAAGTAAGACCAGAAAAAGAAGAGCAATTATTTCAAGCTCATATTTTGACAATTTCAAAGATATCGTGTGTCTCTTACACTGTGTATCCTACATTTGTAGAAAGTCCTTATGAATAAGAAAATGGCCTAATTGAAAATTGCATCAGTTCTGCCTAAGTTCTTTTCTAATATCCTTAGATAAACAGATGTCCTTGATTTTCTCCTTCATTAATAACAGCCAGTTTCAGCTTCCTCAGAAACAAAAATAGCATACTGAGACCCTGATGAAACTGCACATTTTTAAACTCCATGATAAAGTAGACTAGATCTATATATGCTGTCAAAAGTCTTCCAGTGCTGGAGAGAACTTATATTTATTGCTGAGCTAATATTATCTTCAGTGTCTTACAAATTTCATTACAACTTGTTAAGTCACAGCTAGAGAAATTCATTATTCAATTTCCTTAAATTTTAACTATATTCAACTACTTCAAAGTTATTTTCCCTAGAAATTTGCTTCTGTAAGTTAAAGCAAATAAATATATATATTTCAAATTGTCTATAATGTCGTTTCTGACAAAATTAGATGACTGTTAATTAAACATCCTCTGAATATATAGAAAGAGAATTTGAACCAGACAAGTTAAACTGGCTATTCAAGACTAGCACAATAGGGAGGACAGACTGAATTCTATCCCATAGAAAGAAAAGGTGCATGGGATCGGGCCCTTTAAAAAAAAAGATTGGAATATAGTTGCTTTACAATTTTGAGTTAGTTTCTGTTTTACACCAAAGTGAATATATATCCCATGGACAGAAGATATATATCTCCCCACTCTTTTACATTTCCTTCCCATATAGGTCACCACCGATCACTGAGTAGAGTCTCCTATGCTACACAGTGGGTTTTCATTAGCTATCTATTTTACATATGGTAGGTTAGGAAGATTCCCTGGAGGAGAGCATGGCAACCCACTTCAGCATCCTTGCCTAGAGGATCTCCATGGACAGAGGAGCCCAGCAGGCTACAGTTCATGGGGTAGCAAAGAGTTGGACATGACTAAGCACGGCACAGCACAGTGTATGTACAAAGCTTCCCTGGTAGCTCGCAGTAAAGAATTTGCCTGAGATGCAGGAGACACAGGCGACTTGGGTTCAAACCCTGGGTCAGGAAAATCCTCTGGAGGGAATGGCAACCCACTCTAGTATTCTTGTGGAAAATCCACAGACAGAGGAACCTGGCAGGCTACAGTCCATAGGGTCGCCAAGAGTAAGACACAACTGAAGTGACTGAGCATGCACAAACATAATGTATACATGTCAATCCCAATTTCCTAATTTGTCCCACTCCCCACCATGGTGGCCACAAGTTTGTTCTCCACATCTGTAATTCTATTTTGCTTTGCAAATAAGTTCGTCTATACCATTTTTCTAGATTCCATATATAGCAATATTATACAATATTTGCTTTTCTCTTTCTGACTGACTTCACTCTGTATGAAAATCTCTAGGTCCATCCACATCTCTGCAAGGGGCACTATTTGATTCCATTTTTGTCTGAGTAATGTTTGTGCATGCTCAGTCATATTTGACTCATTGTGACCCCATGGCCTGTAGCCCACTAGGCTCCTTTTTCCATGAAATTTTCCAGGCAAGAATACTGGAGTGGGTTGCATTTTCTACTCCAAGGGATCTTCCCAACCCAGGGATTGAACTCACATCTCCTGTGTTTCCTGCACTAATATTCCATTGCATATATGTACCACATCTACTTTATCCATTCCTCTGTTGGTGAACATTTAGGTTGCTTCTATGTCCTGATTATTGTACATATTACTATAGGGAACGTCGGGGTGCATGTATCCTTTCAAATTATGGTTTTCTCTGGATATATGCTTAGGGATGGTATTGCTGGATCATAGGCAGCCCTACTTTTAGTTTTTTAAGGAATGTCCATATGCCTCTCCATAGTGGCTGCACATTCCCCAAAAAGTGTGTAGGAGGTTTCCCTCTTCTCCACACCCTATCTAGCATTTATTGTTTATAGATTTGTTGATGATGGCCATGATGACTGGTGCAAGGAGATAACTCATTGCAACTGACAAGGGTTGAACCTCCAAAACATTACAACAGCTCATGTATCTCTCTCTCTCTCTCTCTATATATATATATATACACACACACACACACACACACACACACACACACATACATATAAAAGAAAAAATGAGTAAATGGGTAGAAGACTAAATATACATTTCATCAAAGAAGATATACAGATGGCTAACAAACACATGAAATGATGTTCAACATCACTATTTGTTTGAGAAATACATGAGCTTTTAAGTGCTTCCCTGAGCTAGTGAAAAAGTACTTGAGGATACTAGGGGGAGAGAGGGAGATGGGTCAATGTGATTAGGCCATCTATGCTTGCCAACTGGCACTTATCAAAGTTTTGTTCCTACTCTCCCTCAGAGACAGAAAGAGGTAGGCTCTATTTCCTTGATGGATATTTTGGAAAAGATAACCCAGGTCCTTCAGAAAGATACTCCAGGCTTGTACAACTGGCAAGGGATTAGGAGAACATTTACATCTCAAAGAATAGAGAAAGAATCTGTACTTCAAAGGTTTTCTAAAGTAAATGTGTGCAAAAAAGGGAGACTGGCTTCCTCCTGTTTATTCAAGATGAGGAATCTTTAAGACTTTGTGATCACTCTTAATACTTAAAAATAATAGTGTATCCAATGAGTTTGGTGTTAGTTAAAGTGTGCCTATGTTAGCTGCTCAAGAGAGTCCGACTCTTTGCAATCCCATGGACTGTAACCCATCAGGCTCTGCTGTCCATGGAATTCTCCAGCAAGAACACTGGACTGCATAGCTATTTCCCTTCTCCAGCGGATCTTCTTGACCCAAGGATTGAACCCGTATCTCTGATGTCTCCTGAAGTAATCAGCAGGTTCTTTACCCTGGTGTTAAAGGTAGTAGCGCCACCTGTTGTTAGTCAATGGTCACAAAAAATTAAATTTATTTATTTATTTTTTAATTTTTATTTTTACTTTATTTTGCTTTACAATACTGTATTGGTTTTGCCATACATCGACATGAATCTGCCATGGGTGTACATGAGTTCCCAATCCTAAACTACTCCTCTACAGTTTCCCATTTGTATTTGCCATTCTCATGTATAAGACTGTATTTGCAAGTTGATTCAGTAATAAGGAAAACAGTGACTTGCAGCTCAGGAAAACACTGGAACTAAATGATTGTCTAAAGAATTATAGCCCTAACTATATAAGGTACTCCTTGATTTTGATGTTTCTATGGACTGAGTATTTCTGCCCTCCTCCAAATTTGTATGTTGGAATCCTACTATAAACTGTGATTATATTTGGAAGTAGGGTCTTTAAGAGGTAAACAGAGTAGAAGCTTAATGAATGGGATCATGTCTTTATAAGAGCTTCCCCGGTGACTCACTTAATAAAGAATTTGCCTGCAGTGTAGAAAACCCAGGTTCTATCCCTGAGTGGGAAAGAACCCTTGTAGAAGGAAGTGGCAACACACCCCAATATTATCTGGAAAACCCCATGGATAGAGGAGCCTGGTGGACAACAGCCCATGGGGTGGCAAAGAGTCAGACACGATAGCCACTAATCCAGCATACCTTTATAAAAGAGAGTCCAGAGACATCCTTGACTTTTTGGCTATGTGAGGACACAGCAAAAAATGGCTCTATATGACCTAGAAACCAGATACTGAATCTGCTAGTAACTTGATTTTAGACTTCACAGCCTCCAGAACTGTTAGAAATAAATTTCTGTTATTTAAAAGCCACTCAGTTTGCAGTATTCTATTATAGCAGCCTGAATCAACTGAGACAGAAATTGCTACCAAGAGATGGGATGTTACTATAAGAGAAATACCTAAATGTATATAAGCAGCTTTGGAAATGGGTAATGGGTAGAGGCTGGAAGAGTTCTGAGGTGAATGCTAGAAAAATCTTAC
This sequence comes from Aepyceros melampus, assembly GCA_006408695.1. Lineage (NCBI taxonomy): Eukaryota > Metazoa > Chordata > Mammalia > Artiodactyla > Bovidae > Aepyceros > Aepyceros melampus. Next base: position 75,536 of record SJXQ01007907.1, on the reverse strand, counting down.
ATAGCTGTGAATGATTCTAATGAAAGCTCAGAAAGAAAAGACAAGAGCTAAAAAAAAAAAAAAGCCTCAGTTTTCCTAGAGAGTATCTAAGTAGTAATAGTAATATGGTAGTAATATGGATGGAAAATGTCATTGTGATGTAGTCTCAGATGAAAATGAGGAACATGCTACTGAAACTAGAAGAAAATTGATCCTAGTTATAAACTGGCAAAGAACCTGGCTGAATTATGTTTGTCCTTTGTGGATGATAGAATGTGAGCAATGAAACTGAATGTTTAGCTGAGGCTTCCCTGGTAGCTCTAGTTGGGTGGGGTCTTTAAGAGGTAAAGTGCCAATGCAGGAGACACACGAATCACAGGTTCAATGCCTGGGTTGGGAAGATCCTCTGGAGAAGGAAATGGCAACCCACTCCAGTATCCTTGCCTGGAGAATTCCATGGACAGAGGATCCTGGCAGGCTACAGTCCATGGGATTGCAAAGGGCTGAACATGACTGAAGTGACTGAGCACACACTTCTAAGCAGTGCTGAGAATATGGCTTGTTTTCTCCTTATTCTCTCCAGTAACATTCAAGAAGAGAGCAGTGTCTTAAAGATGGAATTGTTAATCCAAAGAAAAGTAAAATTTAAAGAGCTGGAAAATTCTCAGCTTATCAGTACTCCAAAAATATGAGAACCACTAAAGATGCACCCAAGGATCCTTTGACAGTGAGATTAGTATGGATCAGCCATATCAACAGAAGCCAGGAGCTATTCTTTAAAATGTGGAAGAATGACCCTGAAGACAATTCAAAGATCACCCAAGTTGTCACTCCCATCATAGGCCCAGAGTGCAAAGAAGCAGAGCAGTTTCCAAAGGGGGGCTGCGAGTGCCTGTGGGACCTCAGTGAGTACGGCCTGGCACTGCCTCCCGTCACAGGCTCTCTGCACTCTGGTTCCATGCTCCTTGGTCACTCCAGGTGAAGTTCTTGTAGGTCCTGTTGTGAGATGGGCCACAGTGGCCACCTCTCTGGAGGGTGCAAAAAGCAAATTTTAGTAGATTCAGTGTGGCATCATTTCTCCACCAAGGAGATACATAATCCCTGCGGGTATGTCTCTCCCTACCTTTGTTTCAAGAATAGAGCTTCCTGGATTAACAGATGTGCAACATAGGCATAGAACTGCTCCCAAATGGGACCATATCAGAGAAACACCATGAGGTAGGACCTGGGGACAAAGGCATTGTGGAGTCAGGGCCATCCAATCTGTGGGGCAGGGATGACCAGCTGGCTACAATGATCAGGACTGCCCCTGCAATGTGTGTCCAGAAGATGTTTCTTCCACCCCAGGGTGGCTGGAGAGTAAAGCATCAAGACAAGGAGGATTATTCTTGAGCCTCAAGGTTCAGTGAATTACAGTGGAATTGTTGGTCTTTTTTTTTTTTTCCTATGTCTCTCATTTGAAATAAGAATGCCTATTTTATGCTTGTGACACTATTGCATTTTGAAAGTACATAACTTATTTGGGTTCACCAGTTCACAACTGGAAAGCAATTTTCTTCAGGATAAACTGTACATTGAGTCTCACCTATATCTGATTTAGATGAGATTTTTTATGAGATTTTGGACTAAGACTTTAAAGTTGATTATGGAATGAGTTGAGACTTTTCTACTGAGGTGGAATAAATATATTCTGCATGCAAGAATGACTTGATTTGGGAGACTTGGTGTATAATACAATAGAATGGATATTTGTATCCCCCCCAAAATTTTATGTTGAAATCATAATGCCCAGCATAATAATATTTGAAGGTGGAGCCTTTGGAAAATTATTAGGTCATGAGGATGGAGCTCTCATGAATGGGATTAGTGCCCTTATAAAAGGGAGTCCAGCTCCTTTGTCCTTTCTGCCATGTAAATACAGTGAAAAGACAGTCATCTAGGAACAAGGAAGCAAGCTCTCATCAGACACCAAATCTGCTGAAACATTGATCTTGGAATTTCCAATCTTTAGAACTTTGAAAAATAAATTTCTGTTGTTCATGAGCCACTCAATCTATGGCATTCTGTTATAACACTCTGAATGGTCTAAGGTATATATTGAGGCTTGCCTTTTCCATAATTATGGGTCATGATACAGTTACTAATATTAATAGCTATAACACCTATGCTACAAACTATTTATTTAAAAATGCAAATTGGAAAAACTAGGAAAGTTGAGTTAAAGTTCATTTGGTGGTAAAATGGATGAGAATAACCAAGGAATTTCTGGAGAATATTAGGTGCCAATAAAAAAAATGACATATAAATAGAAACAGTTCCGTGCACAGATAGTCATTTGATATATGACAGAGGAGGCATTTTTGACTTTTTTTTAAAAAAGCTCCTTCAAATACTAGATATTGATATATGTAAAAAATTAAATTTTGTCTCTTCTGTACACAATACATAAAATCTATTTTTTGTGTATCAGAGCTCTACAAGAGAATACTTATGAATATTTTAGAAGGTAATAAAATATTTTCATAAGGGTAAGAAACAATTTCTTTAAACACTATTAGTTATCAATTATAAAACAAAGATTAATGCATGCAATAGCATTACAAATCATTCTTTTACAAAAACTGTAAAAAACACTGTGTGAAAAAATATTTACAATACTGACAATTAAAATATATTGAAAAGATCTACAATTAATTAGAAAATTGAGAGAGAATCTATTTAAATATAGGCAAAAGTCTTAAAGGGACACTTCACAAAAGAGGAAACCCAACTAGGCAATTAAGAAATGTGAAAATGTAAACAAGTCAGTAAAAATTCAAATTAAAATCTCGATGGAAATCTACTCCACATACATCAAATGGGAACAGATTTAAAATTCTAATTTGACTAGCATGTAGATCAAGGGAAACACTCATATGCTATTGTAAGCATCTAAACTATTATCACCACTTTGGAAAATGTTTGAAGCCATCTAATAAATCTGCATTCTTGCATACACTACATTCCATCAATTTCAGTCATAAATTTATACATTAGGTAAGTTCTCATATATTTAAACTAGGATATTTGTGCAAGAGTATACAAAAGTGCATTAGTCATCACAGGGAAAGCAGAAACAACTTGTCTACACCAATAAAAGAATGGGCAACGTGCTACTATGAAATAGTGAGATGGCATACATTAAAATGATTAAGAGTGCAGTACTTGGTGCCAGATTACAGAGATTCATATCTGAGCTTCATCTCAAATAAACTCAACTGATATATTTAATAATAATAGCTACAGTTAATATAAAAGCAGTATCATAATCATCATTCATTGTTAAAACAATGAAATAGAATGAACAGTCATGTAACAGAATAGATGGCTGTAGTAAACATTAAATAGAGCTTAAAAAAGACAAACATGAATGTATACAGGATAATTCCATTTGTACAAACTTCTGAGTCAGAAACTAGATATTGATAGGGCAACGTGAGTTTGAGTGAACTCGGGGAGTTGGTGATGGGCAGGGAGGCCTCAGATGGGCAGGGAGGCCTCAGTTCAGTTCAGTTCAGTTCAGTCGCTCAGTCATGTCTCACTCTTTGTGACCCCATGAGTTGCAGCACACCAGGCCTCCCTGTCCATCACCAACTCCTGGAGTTGACTCAGACTCATGTGCATAGAGTCAGTGATGCCATCCAGCCATCTCATCCTCTGTTGTCCCCTTCTCCTCCTGCCCCCAATCCCTCCCAGCATCAGGGTGTTTTCCAGTGAGTCAACTCTTCGCATGAGGTGGCCAAAGTACTGGAGTTTCAGCTTTAGCATCATTCCCTCCAAAGAACACCCAGGACTGATCTCCTTCAGAATGGACTGGTTGGATCTCCTTGCAGTCCAAGGGACTCTCAAGAGTCTTCTCCAACACCACAGTTCAAAAGCATCAATTCTTGTTTTGCGGATATTGAAGAGTCCTTGCATCCCTGGGATAAAGCCCACTTGGTCATGGTGTATGATCTTTTTAATGTGTTGTTGGATTCTGATTGCTAAAATTTTGTTAAGGATTTTTGCATCTATGTTCATCAGTGATATTGGCCTGTAGTTTTCTTTTTTTGTGGCATCTTTGTCAGGTTTTGGTATGAGGGTGATGGTGGCTTCATAGAATGAGTTTGGAAGTTTACCTTCCTCTGCAATTTTCTGAAAGAGTTTGAGTAGGATAGGTGTTAGCTCTTCTCGAAATTTTTGGTAGAATTCAGCTGTGAAGCCGTCTGGACCTGGGCTTTTGTTTGCTGGAAGGTTTCTGATTACCTAGATGTCCATCAGCAGATGAATGGATAAGAAAGCTGTGGTACATATACACAATGGAGTATTACTCAGCTATTAAAAAGAATACATTTGAATCAGTTTTAATGAGGTGGATGACGCTGGAGCCGATTATACAGAGTGAAGTAAGCCAGAAAGAAAAACATCAATACAGTATACTTACACATATATATGGAATTTAGAATGATGGTAATGATAAACCTGTACGCAAGACAGCAAAAGAGACACAGTTGTATAGAATGGCCTTTTGGACTCTGTGGGAGAGGGAGAGGGTGGGATGGGTTGGCAGAGTGGCAATGTAACATGTGCGATATCATAAGCGAAATGAATTGCCAGTCCAGGTTTGATGCAGGATGCAGGATGCTAGGGACTGATGCATGGGGATAATCCAGAGAGAGGGTGTGGGGCGGGAGGGTGGAGGAGGGGGTCGGGATTGGGAGTTCATGTACACTCATGGCTAATTCATGTCAATGTGTAACAAAACGAATACAGTATTGTAAAGCAAAACAAACTAAAAAATAAAAATTAATTAAAAAAAAAAAAAAAAAAAAAAAAACAAAAGCATCAATTCTTCGGCGCTCACCTTCTTCACAGTCCAGCTCTCACATCCATACATGACCACAGGAAAAACCATAGCCTTGACTAGACGGACCTTTGTTGGCAAAGTAATGTCTCTGCTTTTGAATATGCTGTCTAGGTTGGGCATAACTTTCCTGACGTGCTGCAATTCATGGGGTCCAAAAGAACTGGACATGACTGAGCGACTGAAATGAACTGAACTGAACTGATACATACAAAGAGTAAATCTAAAACAAAGTAAAAAATATGTACTCCAACTGTCAACATAATACATACTTTTAGGAGTGGTAGGCAGATGTGATGTGAGCACAAAAACCAAACCAAAATACCCCCAAAACAGCATTAGGGTTATTGGAAAGTTCTTAATTTATGGACAAAATGGTAGTAAATGACGATGTCCTTATATTAGGCATTAGCTCATTAAGATTTTACTCACTATTCTACGCATATATCTCCTAATTAAAAATACATTAACAAAAACAAATACATAAGAGAATAAATGCAAAGCTATTTTTCTACAGTAACATAGAAATTTGCATCCAAAATGTTTTCTTGAATAGCAGAGGAAATTAGGTATATCAGCCAGAAATTAGGTACGTGCCAAAAGCTGTATGTGACATGTGATCAGCTGGGTTCAGATGGGAGGGAATATCACTTCTGAATTAACTTGTTGTTTTGTAGACCTAGTGAATATAATCATGGATCCCTCAGAGAAACGTTTCAGGTTAATAATTTGTTTTTCATTGTTAATAATGGTCTTTCCATGAATCCTTCATTCCACTCAGCCTGGAAGGTTTGGTTTTAAATTGCAGGTAACACTGGGCTTCCCTGGTGGTTCAGTGGTTAAGAATACACCTTGGAATGCAGGGGACATGGGTTCAATCCCTGGTTCAGGAAGATTCTACATACTGCAGAGCCACCTAAGCCTGTGCACCACAACTACTGAGGCTGTGTTCTAGAGCCCCTGAGCTGCAACTACTGAGCCCACGTGCTGAAACTACTAAAGCCCACACCCTAGAGCCTGTCTCTGCAACAAGTAAAGCCGTCACTATAAGAAGCCCACACGACACAACGAAGAGTAGCCCCTGCTCACCACAACTAGAGAAAGCCCGTGTGCAGCAACAAAGACCTGCTACAGCCAAGTAATAAAATAAATAAATAAATCTAAAGCACAGATAACATAATGCATTCACTATGTTCAGTGTAAAATTATCCACTGTGTGAAAAAGTCATTTTTTAAAAAGAAGATAACTTGTTACAATAGGAAGTTTACATGTGTACTAATCTTAATGCTGCTATTGTAAACTCAAGTTATAATTGTGAAAATATCTTACACAGTAAAACATAGTGCCTCAGATAAGTTGGCAACAGAAATTATTTTGATGTCTATAGTTTGGGCATGAGCTAGGTAAACTGGCTAGCACTTAGAGATGCCCCACTTAGCACTATTCTTAAATAGCTCTAATTATTTTCTTACCATCATCGAGTACATCTGAATGGCACCACACACTTTGAATCTGGCTTATAAACAGCTTTATATTATGTATACCTGTGTTTTGTAAAGGTTGATATTGGCTTAAATCTTGAAATAAAAGTCACATTTTTCAGAGGCTCTTACTCCATAGGTACAGTGTGTTATGCAAAAAGATAGAGGAATAATTCTTAAATTCCTACAAAAAGGGAATTTAGCCTGTGTTTATATGACTCTTATATGATACCACCAGCACTACCCACAAAACAAATGAACAAATTATGTTTATATATCTTTAAAATAGTCAATTTATTATAATGGTTGAAAGTTTAAAAGTCTTGAAACACAATCTCTCATACACGAATTAAATTTTCTTCAATAGTGATAAATAAAAATTTTAAAGTTAGAAAGTATGATTTTAGAATGTATGTTTGTACTGTAAGCCTGAATTATTTTCTGAACCAAACAAGTTGTCATGAATATCAAGGAGTAAATGAGTAATTGAAAGTCACTCGGTCATGTCCAACTCTTTGTGACCTTATGAACTATACAGTCCATGGAATTCTCCAGGCCAGATTCTGGAGTGGGTAGCCTTTCCTAAGGAGAACAGAATGCAATGAAAATTCCTCCAGTGTCCATACTTACAGTGCTGTGAGGGTATTAGAAACTGTCGGCTTGAAAAATCTTCCTCTTAAGGAAAGTGAGCTTCTAATAGGATAACAATTTGTCCAAGATAGTTACTAAATTAATGTGGACCAGAATCTGAGTCTGCTAATGACTAATGTATAGCTTTCTTTGACAGCAAGCTGTTGAAGACTGCGTTTATTTTATGAAGCTACGCAGTTCTTTTCCAGAAGTAATATTTCTTTTTCCTAAATTTCTTTTGCTCTTTTCTCCAGGAGTATTCTCTTCTGGGATATTATATAAATTAAATTATCATTTTAGCATTATATAAAAAGTTATAAAATTGAGGCATGTCACAACTAGAGATTCTATTCTGAACACAAACATGATAGTCACACTGAAATAGCAAGATGACTCATCACCAGTGGCTCTCCAGAAAAGCTGAGAGCCTGTTTAAAAGTTAATAAAATGTTTCATCTTATTCTCATTAGTCTTGGCTGACAGTCTCAAATCACAATTTCATATAAAAATAGAATCATGGAAATTTCAAAAGTGCAGGACCAGTGTTAAAATCGACCAATGCAAAGAGCCAAGTCCGTGAGTTTGCAACATTTATTGAGTCCCTACTCTGGGAAAGGTTAAATTTTCAACAATGATGAACCAAACTAATTCACATTCCTTCTCCCTGAAAAAAATAAGCTCACAGTCTAGAGACAGATAATAATAACTAGCAGCTCTTGAATTCTTATGTTATAAATTAGCATCATCTCTATCACCATATTTCATGCACACTCAATAACATACACTTCCACTCTCATCTGCTAATGAAGGGTACAAAATTAAAAAAAAAATGCACACAAAAGGAATTGAGGTACAGATCATATAATTGCATTGCCCAAGTCAATAAGCTAGTCTATTTGTTCAGCTTATATATTATCTATAGGTCAAAGATAATTAAATATAAAATTGTAGTCGCTTTGGAGATACTTTTTCCTGTAGTTTGATACTTTGGAAACCATTTATTTTTCTCAATAATTTACTTTAAAACTATCAATTAAGTTACCTCTCCCCAAATTCAGTCAGTTCGGTTCAGTCACTCAGTCGTGTCCGACTCTTTGCGACCCCACGAATCACAGCACGCCAGGCCTCCCTGTCCATCACCAACTCCTGGAGCTCACTCAGACTCACTGACTCACGAGTCAGTGATGCCATCCAGCCATCTCATCTTCTGTCGTCCCCTTCTTCTGCCCCCAATCCCTCCCAGCATCAAAGTCTTTTCCAATGAGTCAACTCTTCGCATGAGGTGGCCAAAGTACTGGAGCTTCAGCTTTAGCATCATTCCTTCCAAAGAAATCCCAGGGCCGATCTCCTTCAGAATGGACTGGTTGGATCTCCTTGCAGTCCAAGGGACTCTCAAGAGTCTTCTCCAATACTACAGTTTCAAAAGCATCAATTTTTCAGCGCTCAGCCTTCTTCACAGTCCAACTCTCACACCCATACATGACTACAGGAAAAACCATATCCCCAAATTACTTAATTACAATTTTCCTGCAAGTCTTTCTCTGGTTCTAGTATCTCTCTTTAACTTTTACCAAACTCCTGGGATCTATGCTTAGACCTGAGTATTATTTGTCAGAAAGTTTATCAAAGATATTTTAGACTGAAAGTTACCCTAGAATTCTTTAGCATTAATATTTTCACTTTGTTCCTTCAGGTGAGGAGACTAAATCTAGAAAAACAAAACACTTTCAGAATATGATAAAGCTGCATAGTTAATGGAAAAGTTTGGGGTAAGGAAAAGGATGAGGATTAAAACCTGGGTTCCTGTCTCTGATCTTGTATTGCTTTTCGGCATTTTATTGCTTGCTAATGGCACCCCACTCCAGTACTCTTGCCTGGAAAATCCCATGGATGGAGGAGCCTGAGCGGCTTCCCTTTCACTTTTCACTTTCATGCACTGGAGAGGGAAATGGCAACCCACTCCAATGTTCTTGCCGGAGAATCCCAGGGATGGGGGAGCCTGGTGGGCTGCCGTCTATGGGGTCGCACGGAGTCGGACACGACTGAGGCGACTTAGCAGCAAAACCAGCAGTAGATACTAAAATAACCATTTTCACTATTTTCCAAAATAAATGCTGATAGATTGTAGATGTAAGGCTGTCTTTTTAGTATTCTATTTCCATCCAAGTTTATTTTATGAACATTTCATTCTAAACACATATAACAGCTATTTTTTCACTTTTAAGCCACATGCTTTATTTTGTTAATTTAACAAATATTATCTATTAATCATAATACATACTGAATATTATGAAATATATATTTTTATTAATCTTTCAAAATTTAGTGCCTTAGATACTCAAGATATCAATTCAACTACTGTTTAATACAATTGTTCTTATCTTCAAATCAAAGTAACAAAAGATTTAAGTAATATAGGCTCATTAGCCACCCAACTCCAGTACTCTTGCCTAGAAAATCCCATGGATGAAGGAGCCTGATAGGCTGCAGTCCATGGGGGTAGCGAAGAGTCGGACATGACTGAAGCGACTTAGCAGCAGCAGCAGCAGCAGCTCATTAGAGAATACTGAATAATTAAATCGAGCAGAATTTTATATTAGTTGCAATAATAGCTAAAATTTATATAGCATATAACATATGCTGGGGAAAGTGGTAAACACCTTACAAATATTTTCTAATTTATTCCTCAACATAAGCTATGGAACTGGCATTAATTTTATTTTATAAATGAAGTCACCGAAATTCAGGTAGGTTAAATAATTTACCCAAGGCCATGTGTAGCTCCCTAAAATGCAGAAATTCAAAACTTCTCATTTTGATAGAAATATCAGTTTGCTTTGCTTTATTCTCCCCAAAGAGAGCTGATTATGTCCCACAATCCAATATGTTTACTGACTTAAATGTCAGTTGCTAGTGACAACTTGGAATACAACATTCTTTAAAGATGATATATCATGTAGTAAAAATAGAATTTTAAAAACAATAATCTGATTAATTGGAATTTGTACGAAAAATAAAATTCTTTAATAAGTCATTCTAACCATGTGGTTCTTGGATTCAAACCGGAGGTGAAGAAGGTGTAAATTAGGCATATGTCATCCATCCTTGCCAATCATATTTGCAAATATTCAAACAAGATCGATTAAAACATAGAAATGGACAAAACAGATCATATTTCTTTACTGTGTATCTTTAAAGAGCACTTAAGCTATGTTATCTACAACTATGCCAACTACAACAATTTCCCAGATATAATAATTTGTCTGTACAGCCACAGATCTTCACTAGAAGTTTCTACTAACTTAAAAGGATTTCTTGACAGAATATTCAATAGATTAAAAATACCACAAAAGCCATGGTGAGAGCTTTTCACAGTCAGTGGATTTTAGCTTCAGGTTTAAGAAGAAAAATTTAGGTTCCTAGAGTTTATTTGCTATATTAGGGCTGCTAAATGGGGACATGCTAAACTTTAATAAAGCCTTTCTGCTTTAATAAACATGTACTTATTTATTTTCTGTGACTACTTCTTTAAGATCAGGATTTGCAGGTATAACTGAGGTTTTACCTCTAATTGAAAGTACTTCCCCAAAGATTGATTGATATAAATTTTTAAGTGGTCCTAGAACTTTGAATTCTCATACCTAATAAATCTCACTATATTGGCAATCATGTTACAGTACACAAATGTATCAAATTAACATGCTGTACTGTTCATAGGGTTCTCAAGGCAAAAATGCTGAAGTGGTTTGCCATTCCATTCTCCAGTTCATATAGTCAAAGCTAGGGTTTCTCCAGTAGTCAGGTATGGATGTGACAGATGGATCACAAAGAATGCTGAGTGCCAAATAATTGATGCTTTCAAATTGCTGTTGGAGAAAAGTCTTGAGAGCCCCTTGCACTGTAAGGAGATCCAACCAGTCAATCCTAAAGGAAATCAGTCCTGAATATTCATCAGAAGGACTGATGCTGAAGATGAAGCTCCAATAATTTTGTCAATTGATGTGAAGAGCCAACTCATTGAAAGGACCCTGATGCTAGGAAAGATAGAAGGCAGGAGGAAAAGGGGATGACAAAGGATGAGATGGTTGGATGGCATCACTGACTCAATGGACATGAGTTTGAGCAAGCTCCAGGAAATGGTAAAGGACAGGGAAGCCTGGAATGCTACAGTCTATGGGGTCACAAAGAGTTGGACACGACTGAGAAATTAAACAATAACAAAAATATGCTGTACATCTTCATCTTATAAAACATATAATTGTGTCAAATGTACTCAGTTAAAAAATAAACAAAACAATAAGCAAAAGAGAAGAAAGGGAGAAAGATGATGTGTGAAAAGTATAATTTCTCTTTGTGATTCAGGTAGGGAGCATGTTATTTTTTCTATAGAACAGGAGGAGAAACATTAGACTAGAAAGAGTTCTTATGTCTAGCGAAAACATGCTATTCTTGAAATCAAATCAGAAGTTGAAGAAAAAAATCAAAAAATAGAGCTAACTAATTACAAGTGCCTATCCGGGAGTTGGTGATGGACAGGGAGGCCTGGTGTGCTGCGATTCATGGGGTCGCAAAGAGTCGGACACGACTGAGCAACTGAACTGAACTGAACTGATTGTCAGGTATATGATAAGGTGTGGGAACCTGACATTTATTTAACACTCCAGTGAAATGAAGTTCTACATTATCTATCACACCAGTTGAAAATGACTCAGCTCTATTTTAATATTTTCTTTTTAACTGTTATGAAACTCACAAAATAAGATCTCACTAAAAGAAAGTGACTTAAAGTGAAAAAAATACACTAATGAATGTGAAATGAGTAAGTCTGTAACTAACCTCTTATTGAAATGTCTATTTCTAAACATTGAGCATCTGTTTTGCAAGTAACACTTAAAAACATAATCTACTTATATCGTTTCATTGAGACATTTAATCGCTGGCATGCTAGTAATAAGAATTCATTCCAGATACATCTTTATCAGAGTGAACATCTGACAAATGTTCTAAATTCCGTGGGATGATTTACCATGGATCTAGAAGCGTATGCTGAACAAATACAGCTCATGGAATTCAGATATCCATATAAAGTTGTCTCTTATTATTCCCCCACTAAGGACATTCAGTAATGTCAGTTTCTCTACTGATTGAAAGGAACCCGCCACAGAATCCTTGTATTTCTCAGTTACTACTAGATTTTAATGACAGAAAGTGAAGAACTAAAGAGCCTCTTGACAAAAGTGAAAGAGGAGAGTGAAAAAGTTGCCTTAAAGCTCAACATTCAGAAAACTAAGATCATGGCATTTGGTCCCATCACTTCATGGGAAATAGATGGGGAAATAGTGGAAACAGTGGCTGACTTTATTTTTTGGGGGGGAGGGGGGCTCCAAAATCACTGCAGATGGTGATTGCAGCCGTGAAATTAATGGAAGGAAAGTTATGACCAACCTAGACAGCATATTAAAAAGCAGAGACATTACTTTGTCAACAAAGGTCTGTCTAGTCAAAGCTATGGTTTTTCCAGTAGTCATGTATGGATGTGAGAGTTGGATTGTAAAGAAAGCTGAGCACCAGAGAACTGATGCTTTTGAACTGTGGTATTGGAGAAGACTCTTGAGAGTCCCATGGATTGCAAAGAGATCCAACCAGTCTATTCTAAAGGATATCAGTCCTGAATATTCATTTGAAGGACAGATTCTGAAGCTGAATCTCCAATACTTTGGCCACCTGATGCAAAGAACTGACTCATTTGAAAAGACCCTGATGCTGGGAAAGATTGAAGGTGAGAGGAGAAGGGGATGACAGAGGATGAGATGGTTGGATGGCATCATGAACTCAAAGGACATGAGTTTGAATAGACATTGGGAGTTGGTGATGGACAGGGAGGCCTGGTGTGCTGCAGTTCATGGTGTCACAAAGACACGACTGAGCAACTGAACCAAACTGAACTGATTAGACTTTCAGTCTCAAATTAGTTTATTTTCAAAAATAAAACTCTCCTATCTGTTTTATTTCTATATAATAGCAACAAAAAATAGGTAAAATCAGGTAAAATTATTACTTACTTAAGACCAATAAGCACTAAATAACTACTAAACCATCAAATATTGTTATGACATATATCCTGACCTATTTACTATTACTAGAGAAATTTATATAATGTATTTCAATCAGACATAATTTTCACTGATGAACTCCAGATTAAATTGTTCATTTTCTGTTACCTACTCTCCAGATTCAATGCAATTCCAAATAAAATTATTATTGAAATTGACTATAAATTTGATTACTATAAAGTTCACATGGAAATGCAAAAAGCCAAGAAATGAGACACGATGAAGAGGGAAATTAGAGAATTTATTAGAAAACATCAATAATTAAGTCAATGGGAACAGATAGCACTCTATATGGGGACAAACAGAATACAAATAGAAAAATGGAACAGATTGTGGAGTCCAGAAAGAGACCTACACATCTATGTCCACTAGATTTATAGCAAAGGTACCACTGAGAAGCAGTAAGAAAACATTTTTTTTTTCCAACGAAAATTGTGGATTTAGTGAAGTATCATATTAAATAAATAAATTACACAGATAAAAAGTATACTTTGGCCCAACCTCATGTCATACACAAATATGAATCCCAGGTGTGTTACAAACCTAAATATAAAAGCAAAATTACTAAGCTCTTAAAAGATAACACAAGGAAAATGTCTTAGTGAATTTGGGTAGGCAAACATTCCTTAAGCCAGATATAAAAATCAATAATCATATAATGTAAAATCTGACTAATTGAACACCATTAAATTTTTTTCATTAAAGATACTTTCAATAGTGAAAATGTTCACAGAATATGAGTAGATATTGCAATACATATGTCTGAAAAAGAACTCAGACTTACAATGCATATGTTTCCTATAAATCAGTGAAAGTAAAGATAAACTGTCTGGCTCTTCCAAGAAAAACTGAGCAAAATATCTGAACAGGTACTTTATGAAAGACAATAGAGAAATGTCCTATAAGAATATCAAAAGATGCTTAGTCTCTTTAATCAGAGGGAAATAAAAATTAAAGGGACAATGAAATAATCTACAACTATAACTAGAATCCTCTTCCTTATGAATGGCTACAAAGGGAAAATATATTGGTGACATCAAATGAGAGTGGGATGTGTACAACCACAACACCCATGCAGTAGTCAAGATTTTTAATTGTTAGAATCCTTTTGGGAAACTATTTGGCAGGGACCATCTAATGCAAATATGAAAGTGAAATTTGCTCAGTTGTGCCCAACTTTAGTCATTTTTCCCTTCTCCAGGGGATCCTCCCAACCCATGGATCGAACTCAGGTCTCTTGCATTGCAGGCGGATTCTTTACCAGTTGAGCCACAAGGGAAGCCCAAGAATACTGGAGTGGGTAGCCGATCTATTCTCCAGTGGATCTTTCCAACCCAGGATTCAAATCGGGGTCTCCTACATTACAGATGGATTCTTTACCAGCTGAGCTTGAATATGCAATATCCCAGACATTCCACTGCTAATCATTCTAATACTACCTAAAAGTAACATGCAAACTGTTTACCAAAAGAATCTTCATAGCAACATAATTTACAGTAGCTAAAAATCAAAAGCAGTTCACTTGGCATTAATAAAAATTATTATAAATAATTTTTATATAATATATTAAATTGAAATATTTAAAGTAGAATGTTAATATACTGTAAAACAATGTGTCAATAAGGAAGAAACAACTAACCTCTACAAGCAATAAAAATAACAAATGGCACTGAGATAATATTAGGCAAAATATCAGCTACAAGTACGCATATACAATTTTCTTGCATTTAGATAGGTATCAAAAATTGGTTTAAATAAACTAACATGGGAAAAGTCAGAAAGACACTTTATTTGAGGAGGGTAAATGGCAAAGAACTCTGAAATTCCTTAAATACAGGCACCTGGTTATAACAGTTCTTTTTTTCTAGTTATCTTTTCCTGCTAGTTCTACCATCTCTGTCATTTATAGATCTATTTCTCTACTTACAGTTTTCCTGGTTTTGACTCACATTTTCTTGTTCTTGATCTGCAAAGGAATTTTTTATTGGATATTACATTGTAAATGTTATATTTTTAATGGTTGTTTTATGTCTTTAAAAATACAATGATTTGTTTTTACAGAGAATTGAGTTACATATTGAACACTTAAATCATTTATAGCTTTGTTTTTAAAGCTTACTGAAAATTGTTAATAGCTCAGTCATGTCCAACTCTTTGTGACCCCATGGACTGTAGCCCACCAGGCTCCTCTATCCATGGAATTCTCCAGGCAAGAATACTGGAGTGGATAGCCATTCCTTTCTCCAGAGGAACTTCCCAACCCAGGGATCAGACCTGGGGCTTCTGTGTTGCAGGTAAATTTACTGCCATCTGAACCACCAGGGAAGCCCATTTTTGCTAGACTGGGTTTAAAAGAATCTTTGCTCAGATGTTGCTCATTCCTACTGCTATGTCATGATTCTTTTGGGTTCTCTAGGAATAATCTGAGTAATATCTTAGGAGGCTCCATTCTGTCTGCTCAGGCATGGAACATCTCACCTTCTGAGGAGTTCTGGGTATTTAGAGTTGTAATCCTCTAATTGTTCCTTTTCTGTCCTTAGGGGCATCATACTTCCCATGTATCATCTGGTAGTTAGCAAACACTCGAGGAGAAACAAGTACAAATCTCTGAAGTTCTTCTTCTTTATAGACCCCTTACAGCCAGAACACTATGCTGAAATTTTCAAGTACTTCAGCTTTCGTATTTGTTATTACTAATTCCTCAACTCAAACAGTACATGAACTGTGAAATTCCAGATGTTCAAGCTTGTTTTAGAAAAGGCAGAGGAACCAGAGATCAAGTTGCCAACCTCCACTGGATCATTGAAAAAGCAAGAGAGTTCCAGAAAAACGTCTACTTCTGTTTTATTGACTATGCCAAAGCCTTTAACTGTGTGGATCACAACAAACTATGGAAAATCTGAAAGAGATGGGAGTACCAGACCACCTGAGCTGCCTCTTGAGAAATCTATATGCAGGTCAGGAAGCAACAGTTAGAACTGGACATAAAACAACAGACTGGTTCCAAATAGGACAAAAGTACATCAAGGCTGTATACTGTTACCCTGCTTATTTAACTTATATGCAGAGTACATCATGAGAAATGCTGGGCTGGAGGAAGCACAAGCTGGAATCAAGATTGCCAGGAGAAATGTCAATAACCTCAGATTTGCAGATGACACCACCCTTATGGCAGAAAGCAAAGAAGAACTAAAGAGTCTCTTGATGAAAGTGAAAGAGGAGCGTGAAAAAGTTGGCTTAAAGCTGAACATTCAGAAAACTCAGATCGTGGCATCCGGTCCCATCACTTCATGGGAAATAGATGGGGACACAGTGGAAACAGTGGCAGACTTTATTTTTTTGGTCTCCAAAGTCTCTGCAGATGGTGACTGAAGCTGTGAAATTAAAAGACCCTTGCTCCTTGGAAGGAAAGTTATGACCAACCTAGGAGAAAGCAATGGCACCCCACTCCAGTACTCTTGCCTGGAAAATCCTATGGACGGAGGAGCCTGGTAGGCTGCTGTCCATGGGGTCGCTAAGAGTCAGATATGACTGAGTGACTTCACTTTCTCTTTTCACTTTCATGCATTGGAGAAGGAAATGGCAACCCACTCCAGTGTTATTGCCTGGAGAATCCCAGGGATGGGGGAGGCTGGTGGGCTGCCATCTATGGTGTCACACAGAGTTGGACATGACTGAACTGACTTAGCAGCAGCAGCAGCAGCAGCAGGCAACATATTAAAAAGCAGAGATATTACTTTGTCAACAAAGATCTGTCTAGTCAAAACTATGGTTTTTCCAGTAGTCATGCATGGATGTGAGAGTTGGTCTATAAAGAAGAGTCCCTTGGACTGTAAGATCCAACCAGTCCATCTGAAAGGATATCAGTCTTGAATATTCATTGGAAGGACTGATGCTGAAGCTGAAACTCCAATATTTTGGCCACCTGATGCAAAGAACTGACTCATTTGAACAGACCCTGGTGCTGAGAAAGATTGGAGCAAAGGGGACGACAGAAGATGAGATGGCTGGATGGCATCACCGACTCAATGGATGTGATTTGAGTAAATTTCGGGAGTTGGTGATGGAGAGGGAAGCCTGGCATGCTGCAGTCTATGGGGTCTCAAAGAGTCAGACACAACTGAGCAACTGAACTGTACTGAACTGAACAACTCAGTAAAGCTTTTTTGCTTAGCTTGTGATTCCCCTCTTTGCACTGTGCCCTGAAAAATGCCTTAAAGAGGAAAGGTCCATGTTTTATCCCCTGATTACATGTTTTACCACATTCTCTTCTCTTAGGGAATCACAGTTAATGCATTGCCTGTTGTTCAATGTCTGAATAAAATTATTTCATACTTGTTTTGCTTTGCCAGTTTTATGGCAGGAGGAGAAATCTGGCCCTAAGTTTTCATGTCCATTAGCAGAAGGCCTTACCCTTATTATCACATTTTTTTTAAACTATTTAAAATCATTTTATATACTAAATAGTTTTTGATTTTTTTTTAATTTGTGGAAATTAGATATCTAACTGATTCTTATTTAATATACTTCAAATAACTGGCTTTAAAGTACTTATACAATACTCAAAACTTGTGATTATCTGCTCTTTACTACCTATCATTTCTTACAAGGCTAGTAAGTTCTTTCTTCATCAATCCTCTTATATATTTTTCATGGAAGAAAGAGAGTGTTCAAACTCAATTTGTTAAATATTTAAAAGCATCCCAAGTATAAAATGGATGAATAATATAACACATAATTTTTTTTTTACTTATAATCAAGGTAAATAATATTTTCACAGTAGCATGGCATAATTTAATACATACAAAGTCTTAGATGTTGTTATTAGCTTTGTGTCCATACCAAAGTTTTAATCCTTTATGAACTGCAGTGTTCTCCTAAAATGGAAACAGTAATCCTTCTCTTAATGGGATTAAAAGAGATAAAGTATGAACTTCCTAAACAGTCAATATTATGATAGCACCATCATTTCTTTTTACTGTCATTTCTATTTTTATTGTGAGTTTCCTGAAATATATGTTACCTAACTTCTAAGTAAAAAGGAAGAGAATAAAGCCTTCTTTATCCTTATAAAATGAATTAAATTTTGTTTTGAATTTGTGGCATTGTATAGACATCACAGTAATCAGGGACTTTAAATATATTACTTTTTTTGTTATTAATGCCTCTATAGCTCAACATATCAAATTTATAGACAGTTGTGTGCAGCAATGTAGTTTCTGAGCTACTTCATGTGTCTTAAGTCTTTGCTCCAACCACTAAGATGCATCCTTAGTATAACAAGAGAAACCACTAATAACACGGCCAATACTATATCGAGAGATATCTAATTTATTGGTAATGTGTATGTTAGTAAGAAAGGGAATATTTCCTGCCATAGCAGTAAACAAGGATGTCACAGTCATCAGTGATTCTAGCCCTCCAATGTGAGTTTCCTGAGTCCTAAGGGCACTCAAGAAGGAGAAGAATACCTGCCATTTAGTAGCCATCAGACTTCAGTCACTCCCTACTGTGAGCTCTGAGTAACTTGGGATGCAAAAGACAAAGCTACTGGCCCCAGATAGCTAAGATGGATGTGGAAGGGACGATATCAGTGAACCCAGACTCCTGCATCCTCCCATACATGGAAAAGCTAAATTCCTTAAATTGGGATATCTGATTTCCTTTCATTAACAATAATATTTTGATGTTCAGACTACTGGCCCTTTGTTACAATACTTCTATGTAACCTGGCTCCTCCCTTCCCTCTTTGGGGCAGTTCTCTCAGGGTAACCTGAAATGCTATCTCCCAGGCTGGAAGTCCTAAAAGTTCTTAGCAAATAAAATAGAACTCTCAACTTTTAGGTTGTGAATATTTTTTAAGTTGACATTAGCAAAAAGATGAATAAGATAAATTATTCTGTTAGATGAAGGACCTTGTTTTTAAGGTCCCTACAAAAATGCAAAATCAGCTACTTTATTATTCTGACACTTCCTGTTAATGGTAACAAGTTTCAATAAAATAAAACATTCTCCAGTGGGCTACACATCCATTATGTTAATACAGGTATAGAAACATAATCACAAAAGATACAAACTGTGGAAATCTGACTGTGATATGCAAGGATGATTTTACAGACTGATTCTAACTGGTACTGTAACACATGTTAGCTGGACAATTCATTTTAATATGGGAGAAATTGTGAAATTAGACATTAATAAATCAAAGATATAAACATAAAGTCCTTAGTGATCTATTGCAATTAAATATAAGAAAAATTTCAATAGATTTAGTAATCATAGAGGGTGATTTGGGACTATAAGAAATATATTTTCTATTTCAAAGATTGTATGTTTTTTAAACCCTATATAATAAAGCTTTCAATTTTATTGTAATAATTATTATAACACTGTTGGCCACATTGCTAGATATAAAGGGCTAATTTATCTTTGAAATGTTTGTTTCTAATTATCAGCATCTGAGAGAGAGAATGAATTACCACCATCTTTTTTTCTTAATGAATGTAAAGCATGTTCTTAAAAAACCTAGAAGGCATTCAGTTTGGTTCAGTTCAGTGGCTCAGTCGTGTCTGACTCTCTGCGACCCCATGAATCACAGCATGCCAGGCCTCCCTGTCCATCACCAACTCCTGGAGTTCACTCAGACTCATGCCCATCGAGTCAGTGATGCCATCCAGCCATCTCATCCTCTGTCATCCCCTTCTCCTCCTGCCCCCAATCCCTCTCAGCATCAGAGTCTTTTCCAATGAGTCAACACTTCGCATGAGGTGGTCAAAGTACTGGAGTTTCAGCGTTAGCATCATTCCTTCCAAAGAAATCCCAGGGCTGATCTCCTTCAGAATGGACATTACATCTATTTTATTTCAGTCAGATAAAATTTACCATGACCTAAAGCTTTACAAAAAAAGAAAAACAAAGAAATATTAGAACAGGTATTTAAAAATGACACAAAACAACCCTTGTACACTGTTAGTGGAAATGTAAATTGGTTCAGCCACTGTGGAAAACCATATGGACTTTCTTCAAAAAATCAAAAAAGTAACCATTAATACCATATGATCCACTAATCTCATTTCTGGATATATATACAAATGAAATGAAAATGGTTATAGAAGAGATATATGCATTCCCAAATTTATTACAGAATTATTCACAGTAACTCAGACTGTGCAAACAACGTAAGTACACATTAGGTTTAATCCTTGGTCAGGGAGGGAACCAAGATGATGCAAGCTGTGAGACACAGCCAGCAAAAAAATAAAAATAAGAAGAAGAAAATGAGATGTGGCATATACATACAGTTCAGTTCAGTTCAATCGCTCAGTTGTGTCTGACTCTTTGCGGCCCCATGAATCGCAGCACGCCAGGCCTACCTGTCCATCACCAACTCCTGGAGTTCACTCAGACTCATGCCCATCGAGTCAGTGATGCCATCCAGCCATCTCATCCTCTGTCATCCCCTTCTCCTCCTGCCCCCAATCCCTCCCAGCATCAGGGTCTTTTCCAATGAGTCAACTCTTCGCATGAGGTGGCCAAAGTACTGGAGCTTCAGCTTTATCATCACTCCTTCCAAAGAAATCCCAGGGCTGATCTCCTTCAGAATGGACAGGTTGGATCTCCTTGCAGTCCAAGGGACTCTCAAGAGTCTTCTCCAACACCACAGTTCAAAAGCATCAATTCTTTGGTGCTCAGCCTTCTTCACAGTCCAATTCACACATCCATACATGACCACAGGAAAAACCATAGCCTTGACTAGACGGACCTTAGTCGGCAAAGTAATGTCTCTGCTTTTGAATATGCTATCTAGGTTGGTCATAACTTTTCTTCCAAGGAGTAAGCGTCTTTTAATTTCATGGCTGCAGTCACCATCTGCAGTGATTTTGGAGCCCAAAAAAATAAAGTCTGACACTGTTTCTACTGTTTTCCCATCTATTCCCCACGAAGTAATGGGACCAGATGACATGATCTTTGTTTTCTGAATGTTGAGCTTTAAGCCAACTTTTTCACTCTCCTCTTTCACTTTCTACAAGAGGCTTTTTAGCGCCTCTTCACTTTCTGCCATAAGGGTGGGGTCATCTGCAATGGGATACTATTCAGCCAAGAGAAAGAAGGAAACTCTGCCATTTCAACAACAGTGATGGACCCTGAAGACATTATGCTAAGTGAGGGAAGTCAGATAAAGATAAATACTGTATGGTATTACTTGCATGTGTAATTTAAGAAAGCTCAACTCCTAAACGTAGAGAAAAATTTTAGTTGACAGGGACTGAAGAGTGGAAGAATGGAAGAAATTCTGTCTAAGAGGACAAAAACTTGTAATTAGTAGATAAAGAGTCCTTGAGATCTAGTCAGAGTACAGTGTCTATAGACACCAATAATGACCCTTTAACAATGTGAGGTTTAATCTGCATAAAACTTACAGTTAACCCTTTTTCTCCACAGTTCCTCTGCATTCTCAGATTCAACCAACCACTACCATGTAGTGCTGCAGCATTTACTACTGAAAAAACATCCAAATATAAGTGGACTCCTGAAGTTTAAACTCATGTTATTCAAGGATCAGTTGTATTGTATTACAAACGTCAAACTTACTAAGAAACTAGATCTTAATCACAACAACAACAAAAAAATGACAATTATATAATATGACAGAGATGCTATCTAACTCTAAAATAGAAATCATACTGCAATGCATAAATATATCAAATCAGCCTGCCATACATCTTGAATATGTATAATGCTCTATGCCAAATGCATTTCAATAAAATAATTGTAAAGTTTCTTTAACATAGTCCTCTAATCCAAATATTTCTATTGAGTTTTTCTCTATTTTAAATAGCATTTAAAGAATAGCATTTAATTATAATGAATTAAATTAATTATAATTAACTATAATAATTATAACATTTTCAACATATTTTTAATTATGTGAGCTTCAGAGATTTCCTTTTATGTATCTGATTTTCTTCACAGCATATAGGTATGTTCATCAAAAATATGTAAGACTACCTGAGATACATTTCATAACTTAAGCATCTGTAAATTCAACATGCAACTTTCCATTAGTTTTTACTATATGATTTATTACTTGAAATTATAAATATACTATCTAGTTTCAGGTAAAACAGAGTTGCTGAAGAGAATGCACAGTCATAGCTAACACCCTGTTCCAACAACACAAGAGATGACTCTACATATGGCATCACCAGATGGCCAATACCAAAATCAGATTGATTACATTCTTTGCAGCTGAAGATGGAGAAGCTCTATACAGTCACAAAAACAATACTGGGAGCTGACTGTGGCTCAGATCATGAACTCCTATTGCCAAATTCAGACTTAAATTGAAGAAAGTAAGGAAAACCATTAGGCCATTCAGATATGACCTAAATCAAATTCCTTATGATTATAGAGTGGAAGTGATAAATATATTCAAGGGATTAGATATAAAGAACTATGGATGGGAGGTTCGTGAAATTGTACAGGAGGTGGTAGTTAAGACCAACCCCAAGAAAAAGAAAGGCAAAATGGTTGTCTGAGGAAAGCTTACAAATATCTGAGAAAAGAAGAGAAGCTAAAGGAAAATGAGAAAAGGAAAGATATACCCATCTGAATGCAGAGTTCCAAAGAATAGCAAGGAGGGATAACAAAGCCTTCCTAAGTGATCAGTGCAAAGAAATAGAGGAAAACAATAGAATGGGAAAGACTAGACATCTCTTCAAGAAAAGTAGAGATAACCAAGGGAACATTTCATGCAAAGATGGACACAATAAAGGACAGAAATTATATGGACCTAACAGAACCAGAAGATATGAAAATGTGGTGGCAAGAATACACAGAAGAACTATACAAAAAAGATCTTCATGACCCTGATAACCATGATGGTGTGATCACTTACCTAGAGTCAGACATCCTGGAGTGAGGTGTCAACTGGGCCTTAGGAATCAACACTATGAACAAAGCTAGTGGAGGTGATGGAATCCAGCTGAGATAGTTCAAATCCTAAAAGATGATGCTGCAAAAGTTCTGCACTCAATATGGCAGCAAATTTAGAAAACTCAGCAGGGGCGACAGGACCGGAAAATGTCAGTTTCATTCCAATCTCAAAGAAGGGCAATGTCAAAAATGTTCAAACCACTGCACAACTGCACTAATTTCACATGCCAGCTAGTAATGTTCAAAATTCTCCAAGCTAGCTTCAAGAGTACATGAACTGAGAACTTCCAGATGTTCAACCTGAATTTAGAAAAGGCAGAGGAACCAGAGATCAAATTGCCAACATCTGGTGGATCATAGAAAAAGCTAGAGAATTCCAGAAAAACATCTACTTCTTCCTTATTCACTATACCAAAGCCTTTGACTCTATGGATCACAACAAACTGTGGAAAATTCTTAAAGAAATGGAAATACCAGACCACCTTACTTGTCTCCTAAGAAATCTCTATGCAGGTCAAGACGCAACAGTTAGAACCGAACATGGAACAACAGACCGTTTCTAAATTGGGAAAGGAGTATGTCAAGGTTTTATATTGTCATCCTGCTTATTTAACCTATATGCAGAGTACATCATATGAAATGCTGGGCTGGATGAAGCAAAAGCTAGAATCAAGATTTCAGGGAGAAATAGCAATGAAACAGCCCCTAGGGTAGAAAGTGAAGAGGAACTAAAGAGCCTCTTGATGAAAGTGAGACAGGAGAGTGAAAACGCTGGCTTAAAATTCAGCATTCAGAAAACAAAGATCATGGAATCTGGTCCCATCACTTCGTGGTAAATAGATGGGAAAACAATGGAAACAGTGACAGACTTTATTTTCTTGGGGTCCAAAATCAGTGCAGACAGGACTACAACCATGAAATTAAAAGAAGCTTGCTCCTGAGGGAAAAAAAAAAGTTATGACAAATCTAGGGAATGTATTAAAAAGCAGAAACATTACTTTGCTGACAAAGTTCCATCTAGTCAAAGCTATGGTTTTTCCAGTAGTCATGTATGGATGTGAGAGTTGGATGATAAAGAAGGCGGAGCACTGAAGAAGTGATACTTTTGAACTGTGATGTTGGAGAAGACTCTTGAGAGTCACTTGGACTGCAAGGAGATCCAATCAGTCAATCCTAAAGGAAATTAGTCCTGAATATTCATGGGAAGGACTGATGCTGAAGCTGAAGCTCCAATACTTTGGCCACCTGGTGCAAAGGCTGACTCACTTGAAAAGACGCTGATGCTGGGGAAAATTGAAGGCAGGAGAAGGGGATGCCAGAGGATGAGATGGTTGGATGGTATCACTGACTCAATGGATATGAGTTTGAGTAAGCTTCAGAAGGTGGTGAAGGACAGGGCGCCTGGCATGCTACAGTCCATGGGGATCTCAAAGAGTGGGACAGTACTGAGTGACTGAATAACAACAAGAAATATAATAAAACTAAAGATCACTCTTTCTTGAGGAAATCACAAATACATACAATAGTTTTGGAATTATACTATTATAATTTATAGTATAGTTTATAGTATAAAACTAATAGTTTATACTAATAGTTTAAGAATTATACTATTTAGATGGCCATTATGCCACACTTTTCAAATATTCATTCAGATTTTAATGTATACTACTTGGGCTGACACAAGCTATGGAGTGTTGTAGTTAATAGAATATTTATAAATAATCTATACACTATATTTGCTTGTAAGGGAAAATGCTTTTTCACTACTATTATTAGAAATTAAGTCTGTTGCTGATATTGAAATATATGGCAATATTAACTTTTAGAACAAAAAATTTAACATCAGAAAATTACTTCCTTCAGAAAAGAGGTTCCAGTCAACAAATGAATCATATGACATAAAAATGGACTATCTGAGTAGACAAAGATAAGTGATTAACTTGACTATTAATTTGACTAGGACTCATCAGTCTTGCTCTCTTTAGAAATGAAATGGGAATTTGGACATTTCTTG
This sequence comes from Aepyceros melampus, assembly GCA_006408695.1. Lineage (NCBI taxonomy): Eukaryota > Metazoa > Chordata > Mammalia > Artiodactyla > Bovidae > Aepyceros > Aepyceros melampus. The sequence goes on along the minus strand of SJXQ01007907.1, from coordinate 50,500 downwards.
ACACAAAGAGGAATGCAGTCTAAGATGGACCAAATCCACTGAAAATATATGCACATGGACTCTGCAATTGATCACTGGAAAGTAACTGATGTGAAAAAGTCATGCTTTAAAAGGAAAAATGGCATCTTTTTTTTTTTAAGGTCACATGTACCATTAGCATGATTAAACTCAAATGCAAGTTAAATCTTGAGGAAAAATATATTTGCACAGATTGATCCTAATCATTAAACATATTTTTCAACTTTGTGCTTCTCCTACCCCCCAAGAAAACCTGAAATAGTCATCAGTTCAGTTCAGTTCAATCGCTCAGTCATGTCCAACTCTGCAACCCCATGAACTGCAGCACGCCAGGCCTCCCTGTCCATCACCAACTCCTGGAGTTCCTAGTCATAGTCAATTTCTACCATTGACTGGGTGGCTCATAAAGTATAGAAAATTATTTCTCACAGTTCTAGATGCTAGGAAGTCCAAGACCAAAGCAAAATCACATTCTGTGTATAATCAGATTCTGTATATGATTAAAATCTTTTTGCTGTGCCCTCATAAGGTGGAAGGGGCCAGAGGGCTCCTGAGCCTCTTTTATAAGGCCACTAATCACATTCCTGAGGGCCCTACCATCACAATCTAATTATCTCCCACATCCCAGTGCCACCAATCTGGGGATTAGATTTCAGTGTACAAATTTTGAGGAGACAGAAACATTCAGACCATAGCCTCTTACAAATGATCAGTAGTATCATGTAGATTAAGCCAAATGAAAGAGAAAAAGGATTACAAAGAAAGCAAATAAGTTCTGAAAGTGGGGCTTCCCCAGTGGCACAGTAGTAAGGAATCCACATGCAATGCAGGAGATACAAGCTCTATCCTTGGGTCAGGAAGATCCCCTGGAAGAGGAAATGGCAACCCACTCCAGTATTCCTGCCTGGGAAATCCCATAGACAGAGGAGTCCAGTAGGCTAAAGTCCATGGGGTCATAAAAGAGTCAGACATGACTTAGGGACTAAACAACAACAATCTCTTAAAGGAGAGGGGAAAGAAAGGAGAATTAGGTAGGAAAAACCTCAAAACATCAGGCAACTCCTCAGTTGACCAGGAATAGTGAGTCCTTGTACTATCATGGTGCTGTTTCAATGATGAGGACTTTCTAGGATGCCCAGGCCGAGATGATAGGCTGAGGTGGACCCTTCACGCAATCACAGTTAGAGACTGTGGCTACATTCCCACATTGGTTCTCTCTTTGTCAGTTATCTGCAAAGCACAGTTTTATGGCTGTCATAGTATATAAGTTTAGTTGAGAGGATACATCTTTGTGTGGAAGACAGGGAATAATTTTTATCCAAGGGTAAGATGACACAATAAGCCTTACACGACCACAGTGCCATCCTTATTGACATATAAAAAATAACCTTACTTGAAGATAGCAATGAGAAACAAAGTCCAAATTTGAGAAAACCTACATGTGGAAATCATATATTCCAAACCAAGGTTGAGTTTTAGCTAACACACGCACTCTCAAAGTTAAAAGATTAAAAGAACTAAGACTGGAAACTATTATAAACAGGGTCATCCAAACAGACTGCAGGTAAATTTTTAAAAATATTATTTTCCCTAATAATGTATGTATTTCTTTATTTTTGTTTATTTCTTTTTTGTTGCTAGCCTTCAGTTCATCCTGAAAAAATATATATAAATTTTCCAGAATGTGATCAAGATGATTCAAGAAAGTGTGGTGATGCAGTCATCTATCTTGATCCAGTATAGGAGTTGTCCTGGTGGAACTAACAGAGAGGTAGAAAGAGTAGTTACTAAGGATGGTCTTCCATTTGGGCCATATTCTCACAGGTAATTATCAAATCAAATATCCTTACACAGTGCTGAGGAACTAACATAAAACTTAGGCAAAAAACAAAGGAAAAAAAAGACTAAATTACATCTCTGTCCAACTGTCAGGTTAAAACATGTATGTTAGTGTTTTATTGTTGCAGTAACACATTACCACAAATCTAGTGGACTAAAACAACACACGTTTATTATCTCACAGATTTTGTAGGTCACAAGTTAGGATGGGACAGGGTTTCATAAAGCTGAAATCAAAGTGTTGGCAGGGCTGCCTTTCTTAATGGAAGATCTGGAGAATAATCTGCTTCTAAAGTCATTCAAGTTGTTAGAAGTCATTCTCCTTCCTTGTGACTGCAGGACTGAGGTCTCCTTTGCTGTCAAAGATTTGTCATTGCTCCTAAATACTATCTGTGGTCTTTCTCATGCTTTCCATGTGGCCTCCAATAAGAGTGGATCAAGCTGCTCTCTTCTTTCAGTATCTCTGCTATTCATCCTGCTACATCTGACTCCAGTTTAGAAAGTTATCTGCCTTTAGGGACTCATGTGATTAGACTGGACTCAGTGAGATAACCCAAGATAATATCTCTATTTTAAGGTCCATAACTTTAATGACAACGGTAAAATCTCTTCTGCTGTATAATGTAACATATCCATATATTCTAGGGATTTTGATGTACACATTTTTGTGAATCTATTCTGATATACACACAGCAAATTTTCCAGATTTAAAAAATCAAAATGAAATTATCTAAATTACTCAAATTTGAGTACATGTAAAATATTTACACAGGTATATATACTTATATTCATAAAAATGCATGTGCACATGCATTTATATGTCTAAATCACTGATGTCAAGATACATTTTTCCATCTACTCCCTAATTGCTTCAACTCTACATTTCATTCAAATGTGTGGAAAAATAAAAATATATTTTAAAAATTCAAACACCTTTGAGAAATTTTGATATAAAAAGGCATCAAACAAATCTCGTTAACAAAATATCAAGGGACTCTCACAATATTTATATTTAATTATGTACCTGTTCATCAACACAGATAATAACTCTTCCCTTTTCTATTGAAGGATATACTAGCTGGTTCCAAATTATGGTTACATTTTATGGCTTATATTCAAGTAAACAATATTGTTTTAAAATAGACTGCATCAGCTTGCATTTCTCTGCAGGAAATTCTGGAAGAAATGAAAATGATTTTAACTACTGTACCACTGCCTACATCAAAATAGAATTATAATTATGCTGTAGGTAGCGAACTACTCAAGGTACCTGCAGTGTGCAGATAAAGTGCTTCATTGGCCATCCATTTCCCAGGTGGTTTAGCTTAATCTGCAGAGTACGTATAATGCATAATAATCCAAACAGCCCTGAACTCCAGCCATTTAGAGAAAGTACATCTGTTTTGTAATATGATTTTTTTTTCCTGGTTCTAATCATTAGTACTGGGTATTTTTTAATGTATCTGGAAGTCCTATTGTTACTCTGAAAACACTTATCCAGAATTTTCACCCTTTCAAGATTACCCTACAACAAAGGGAGTGATGATGCCCTGCATGCATGCCTGCATATCATGTCAGAAGATGTTCAAAGTATCACATCATAGCTAAAAATATGCAAACTCCCAGTCAGCGTAAAGATATCAGGTAGAAAACTCCAGTTAAGTAGAAAATTCCTACAGTATGAGTTATTATATCCTTGTTTAAAACAATAGTGTCAGAAAAAGAACAAAAAAGCCCATTTCTACAAAAATATTTATGGTATATATACCAAACTTTCACATATATTTTAAGACAATATGACATTATGCCAGATGGGCTTGTTCATTTGCTCTGTTGATGACACATCATGTATAATAGGTTGACAAGTAGCTTGTGCCTTGGAACACAAATAACAATCTAACAACAAGCGAATATGATGCCAACTACCATGTATAAATCTATGTTAGCTTTAATTTATTGAGATTTACAGATTGGCATAATATTTTTCAGTTTTCAGCTGACTGCTTCAATGTATTTCAGGTAAAATATCTATAAAGATTCCTTAATTCCCAATATCATTTTTAATACTTCAACACTTCTTGAATTAAGCAATATAACAAAATAAAATATTATTAAATTAAATATATTTTATCTGGAAGAGAATTCTATATAAAAATAACTTTTAACAGATTTATCTGTAAAATCTCTCTATGATTTCTAGTCAAATTAAGACCAAATGATTAGACTTAGACATGGGGAAATTTAATTTTCTTACATCAGCCTTGAAAATTATATTAGAAATATTCAAAAATTTTATATAATTCACAGGCTAGCAAGGTAATGCTCAAAATCATTCAAGCTAGGCTTCAACAGTATGTGAACCAAGAACTTCGTGATTACATAACTGGATTTGGAAAAGGTGGAGGAACCAGAGATTAAATTGCCAACATCTGGTGGATCACAGAAAAACTAGATAATTCCAGAAAAACAACTACTTCTCCTTCATTGACTATGCTAAACCTTTTACTGTGTGGATCACAACAAACTGTGGAAAATTCTTAAAGAAATGGGAATACCAGACCGTCTACTTGCTTCCTGTATGCAGCTTAAGAAGCAACAGTAGAATCAGACATGGACCAATGACTGGTTCCAAATTGGGAAAGGAGTACGTCAAGGCTGTACATTGTCACCCTGCTTATTTAACCTATATGCACAGTACATCATGTGAAATGCTGGGCTGAATGAAGCACAAGCTAGAATCAAGAATGCAGGGAGAAATAGCAATAACCTCAGATATGCAGATGACACAGCTCTTATGTCAGAAAGTGAAGAGGAACTAAAGAGCCTCTTGGTGAAAGTGAAAGAGGAGAGTGAAAAAGTTGGGTTAAAACTCAATATTCAGAAAACTAAGATCATGGCATCCAGTCTCATCACTTCATGGCAAATAGATGGGGAAACAATGGAAACAGTGGCTGACTTTATTTTGGGGGGCTCCAAAATCACTACAGATGGTGACTTCAGCCATGAAATTAAAAGACGCTTGCTCCTTGGAAGGAAATCTATGACAAACCTAGAGAGCATACTAAAATTGCCAACAAAGGTCTGTATAGTCAAAGCTATAACTTTTCCAGCAGTCATGTATGGCTAGGAGAGTTGGACCATAAAGAAGGGTGAGCACTGACGAATTCAAGCTTTCCAACTGTGGTGCTGGAGAAGACTCTTGAGAGTCCCTTTGACAGCAAGGAGATCAAATCAGTCAATCATAAGGGAAATCAATACTGAATATTCACTGAAAGAACTTAAGTTGAAGCTGAAGCTCCAGTAATTTGGCAACATGATAAGAACAACATTGGCTCAATCATCGGAAAAGATCCTGACTCTGGGAAAGATTGAAGGCAGGAGGAGAAGGAGATGTCAGAGGATGAGATGGTTGGATTTCAACACTGACTCAATGGACTTGAATTTTGGGTAAGCTTCAGGAGATGGTGAGAGACAGGGGAGCCTGGCATACTCAGTCCATGGGGTTGTAAAGAGTTGGCATGCCTAAGAGACTGGACAACTATAGTAAGTATCCATGAATCACATTATTATACACAAATGGCACTTTTGGCTAAGATTAGTCACTCCCATTTTCTCCTCAAGGATCTTATATAGTAGGGAAACAATACATTAATTAAGGTTTTTAATAAATATGTCTGCAATTAATAAATAAATGGATCTTTTCAAATAGGTAAATATTTAAGGAAAATTTTTTCATTTGACTTTAAATACTCTCATTAAACTCATCTTTTTTCTTTTATTCTTGCACTTACAGGCTTATATTCTTGACAGGGATAAATTTTTACCCAGAAAATTAATGAAACATAAAGATATAATGTTTTATCTATTTTTTTCTCTCAAGTTAAAAAAATAAATTTTAATTAATTTTAAAAGGATTTAAATCTATAAAATAATTTAAGTATATTCTATAATACAAAGAAATGGTTTTAAATTTTTAACATAGTTTTAATTTTGTTCTGATTTAATTTCACAACTGAAACCAAATAAAATTAATTTTATGAATAATCCAAAGAAAACAATGTTACATATGAATTAACTAAGGATCAGCCCTGATGTACAATTTTTATATTCATACTTCTTGTATAATGTGAAAGAAATCTCTCCAACTCAGTCAGCAACAATTTTTATAGCTGGCATCTTCACTGCATAATTTGAGGGTTTGGGGAATGCTTGAGTGACAGTGAATGGGCTTGCTATATCTCCATCTAAAAATTAACATTCTAATTGAAAATTAAATGTTATTATTTCCAATCATTAAATGATCATCATTTAAAACTTAATTGGATTGCATTTCTAAAACAAGAATTTTCAATGGATTTTGTTGGGATACAAAATTCCAAATGATAGAATTTTTGTGAATACAATGATGGACTTCAGTCTCAAAAACTCTAAGCAAGTCAGTAATAACTGTGTTGAAATCATTATTTTCTAGTATATTTCATGACTTCTATAAACAGTGACAATGCTGTCTTTGTTCATTTGGCCATCCTTCAACCCTGTACTGAAGTTTCAATTTGAGTCCTTACCCCTTTCTATTAGATTCCTAGGGAGGAAGTTTTAAAATTCATTTTAAAGTCTTGTCTCTTAAATCTTAGTAAGGCATGTCCAATCTAGACAAATCCTTGGTAGACATCTCCATAGTATTATACACAATTAGTTGAGGAAAATATATTTTCAAAACTTATTAATATTTGGCATCTGTGAAAGATTTCAGTGTATTATCTAGGACACAGTGCCTGATACTGTTGTACAAGAAACACCAATTACTAGCAAACATTGAGGACCTCATTCTGATGGGAAATGGCAGCTTTTCATACTATTCTTTTTTATGCTTTCTACAGGTATGATTCCTATCTTTAAATATTATTTTACGATGCATAATGAAGCATATTATCTTTCTTATACCTTTTATTACCTTAAAAGTTATGTCGCAAGTGTTTATGGGTATTAGTCTATGGTTACTTTTTTCTAAATATTTACCTAATTTATCATGATTTTTCATTTTAAATGTCTGCAACCTTTGTATATCACTGTATCTTTCCATTGTTGAACATTTAAACTATTGGAACTGTACTAACAGAGAATGTTTGGTTTTAAGATTAGTGCATAACTCACAACTTTTCTCCCTTGTTTTGTTTCAGATTGCACAATTAACTTATCATTATATAATCTTATATATATATATAATGTACATATATATGTCAACACAGTATTGTAATTATCCTTTAATTAAAATTTTAAAAATTACAGAATTCTTCGAAAGAACAAAATCAGTGGACTAGCACAAATACAACCAAGCAAAATTAAACCAGTAAATAAATGGTCAAGCACCACAAAAATAGGCAGGCCAATCAGTAGAACACAATAAAAAATAGAGATTAATTAAAATAGATATGAAAATTAAAGATATAATTAAGGCAACATCTCAATTCACTAGTTTTTTTTTAATGAAAGAAAACAGCTAAAACATAATAATTCATATGACTTCTCTGAATATACTACATGAGACTTTTAAATACAATTAATTTTGAATAAGTTGCTATCTCTTTAGTATTGCACTCATTTCTGTTTTTCTCTATTTCCTTCCTCACTCCCTTGTCCTTCATTTCTACTTTACTGAAGCTATACTCCCTCCCTTAATAAAGTGTTAGCACATTATATTTTTCTCTTGGATTATATTTTCCAGGTAATCTAGGAAATAAAAATATTTCTTTCATTAATTTTATATATAGGAAATATTTTGCCTTTTAAAAATAATTTTAGCATACACTTAAATTTTATACTATCAATTTATCACATAAAAGACTTTCTCTAAGAAATATTATTTGGAATCCATTTTTTAATGTATCAAATGTCATCTTTAATAATTATGAATAAATATTGTGGTTTCTGTCTTTGGATTAAACTAATATCTTTCTAATACTGAAACCTATTTTCAGTGCCTTTAATGAGATCACCTTGGTTTTGATGTTTTATTCTTTTAATATACCAATGAATTGTACTTGCTAAAATTTTATTTTAAGAGTTGTTACTAGTATTTATATTAGAATTTAACTTTTGTATATATGTCAATTTTTATTATTAATGATATACTGAATTTACACAAAGTGTCCCTTCTGCATTCTGATGAAGAATCTGAATAGAAATGGAATTAGGTTTTCCTTGAGGTTTTGATAGAATAATTATGCAAACACATGAGTCTGGTACAAAGTCTTGGGCAGAATATCCTTGATTCCACTCAAATGCTTTGTACAAATGTCTTAGGTGTTTATTGTAATTGGTAAATTTTTATTTCTTTGTATTCAGTATTGATTTACTTATAATCTATTCTCAGTTTCCCTTCATTTACTCCTTGTTTGGAGAAGCCAAATATATCACTGGCTTTTGGACAATCCCTGAATAATAAACATATGGCCAATCCTAAGGGGAGCAGATAATAACCAAAATCTCACTCTTGGGACAAGGAATTGTACAAGCACCCCTCATCAGCCACTACCCCACTTCCCTTTTTCGAAAATGCATAGGATGTGAGTGTATCCACTTGTTGCAGAACTAATGCCATCTGCTTGACTTATGTGTATGGCTCTTTACTGATTCCACACTTGGGGAGGTAAAATGAATACTTGCCTTGTTTTTTTTTTTTTTTTGGTCCATCTCTCAAACTTGTAATTTGAGATGTCAGTTTGCACTTAGATAGAGGAGAATTTCAGTATTTGTAATTATACACTACTTGAGCTTACAGAATTGAGGTAAAGACATTCTGCATTGAAGTTTGCCACCGAAGTCATGGCCAGTTAATTGTTACTCTGTTCAGCTGGCTTGGACTTCCATACTTGTGCATATGTTTTTACATATGCTGCATATGTGAGTATATGTAGCTCACAGGAAGAATGAATGGTTGAGAGCAGGATTATGGCATTTGGCAGTCTCCTGATACATACCCACTCCAGTATTCTTGGACTTCCCTTGTGGCTCAGTTGGTAAAGAATCTGTCTGCAATGCAGGATACCTGGGTTCGATCCCTGGGTTGGAAAGATCCCCTGGAGAAGGAAAACATTACCCACTCCAGTATTTTGATGTGGAGAATCCATGGACCGTATAGTCCATGGGGTCGCAAACAGTCGGACATGACTGAGCAACTTTTACTTTCACTTTGATACATAATAATGCCAACTCATTCTTATCAGTATTTCTAATTTTGTAGTACCTATTAAGTCACCTTATATACTGAATCATTTTACTTTCTCCATAATGAAAAATTTGCTATTGCATATGAAGATATCCTGTTTCCTATTATTTGCTAGTATTCTGTATTGTTAGACCAGCTACATAAGACAGATCAATTCTTTAAATCCTTTCAGGTACTCAAGACAAGCATATGGTTTACTCTTTTGCTGTTTATTTATTTTGCTTTTTATTTTGTTATGAAATATATAATGGAAAAGAGGAAGGCAAAACTGCACAGACATGCTACTGGCATACTGCAATGAACCACAGGTTAAAATGAAACTCTTGCACATTTCTTAGACACAGCTAGACTTGTATATTTTAAGAATCCTTCAATTGAGAAAGAAATTCTATCATTGGAGTTGACAGAGACATTTACTTAGAACAGCAGTGAGAAACAGTTGTTTCTAGGCAATTATTTTATGAAGGAAAAAATATATATAATTAAGTCTTAAGTTGGAAACTACTTATTTGGTTTAGCATTTCATAGCTATATCTAATGGAGAAGGCACTGGAACCTCACTCCAGTACTCTTGCCTGGAAATTCCCATAGGCGGAGGAGCCTGGGAGGCTGTAGTCCATGAGGTCACAAAGAGTTGGACACAGCTGAGCGACTTCACTTTCACTTTTCACTTTCATGCATTGGTGAAGGAAATGGCAACCCACTCCAGTGTTCTTGCCTGGAGAATCCCAGGGACAGGAGAGCCTGGGAGGCTGCCATATATGGGGTCGCACAGAGTCTGGACACTACTGAAGTGACTTAGCAGCAGCAGCAGCAATATCTAAAACTAGCAGTTTTCAAAGTATCTTACTGAGGTACTTAATTAATATTTTTTGTTCATAATTAGATACTCTAAAAGAAGGTATAATTCTCATATGATTTAAAAATATCATCTATATTTCAAGTGAGTTTCCTTTGACAATGGCAGGCTTTGATTTTTCTCTATTTCTTAAAAAACTTAATGACATTAGAAAATATTTTTTATGATGAAAGATATGGTTCATAACCCTACCATCTGGTAATCAATTAATGTTTAAAAGACCAGAAAAATTTAATATACATATATATATATATAAAATGCATGGCTTAAAAAGTGTTTAACTTTTGGTTGCCACATGCATGGAATAGTTTTTTCCATCCCTTGACTCTGAGCCTATGTTTCCTTAAAGCAGAAGTGCGTCTCTTGCAGGTGGTATACAGCTGACTCTTATTTTTTTAATCCATTCTGCAGCCCTATCCTTTGGATTGGAGACCTTAATCTATTTACATTTAGAACAAGTATTGTTAGGAAAGGACTTACTAATAACATCTTATTAATTAGTTTCTAGCTATTTTCTAATTTTCTTATTCATTTCTTCCTTTGCTTTTCTCTAATGATAATCTTTGATTCCTTTCTCTTTCTCTTTTGTGTATTGACTCGAGGCTTATCCTTTGTGATTGACACAAGGATTACACAAAACATCATTCAGATATAACTATTTTATGCTAACAACTTTGATCACAGACAAAATTCTAATTTTTTCCCTTTTTATGTTTTTGATTTTCACAATTTACTTCTTTTTATGTTGTATATGCATTAAGAAATTATAGTAGATGTAGTTATTTTTAACAATTTTTTCCTTTAATCTTTGTACAGATTTCCCCTATTATTAAAAAGTAGAATGTTACTATGAAAAGTTTTTAAAGCTGAAATGGCATAAAGTGAAGAAGGAATTACTTTTTTTTTTCTTCATTAAAGAGAAATCTCTTTGGATTTCTTTTGTTTGGAAGAAAAATAGATACTGGTATAGATCTTTCATAAAAATGAAGTGTTGTAAAGGGAGCTTTTGAAAAGCAGGAGATACCTGCATTAGATTTAAGTGGTTAGCATACTACTATAGGGACTTCCCTGGTGGCTCAGAAGCATCCAACTGCAGTGCAGGAGACACAAGTTCAATCCTTGGGTCAGGAAGATCCCCTGGAGAAGGAAATGGCAACCCACTCCAGTACTCTTGCTCAAGAAATTTCATGGACAGGGAGCCTGGTGGGCTACATACAGTCCATGAGGTCACAAGAGTCAGACATGACTTAGCAACTAAACCACCATACTACTATATTATAGTATTAGAGTATGCTGAATTTGACTATGTATTTAGCTTTACTAGTGTGTGTGTGTTTCCATATGTTTTCATGCTGCTAATTAGCATCCTTTCATTTCAGTCTGAAGAATTCCTTTCAACACGTTTTGTAAGGTAAGTCTGCCTGTATGCTAAGTTGCTTCAGTCGTGTCTGACTCTTGCATGACTCTATGGACTGTAGCTCACCAGGCTCCTCTGTCCGTGGGATTCTCCAGGCAAGAATACTGCCATGCCTTACTCAAGGGGTCTTCCCAACCTAGGAATCGACCTATTTCTCTTATGTCTCCTGCATTAGCAGACAGATTTGTGGGTTTTGTTTGTTTTGTTTTGTTTTTATTCCCACCAGCACCACCTGAGAAGCCCAATCAAGGCAATTCTAGCCTTGCCTGCATGATGAAATTTCTCAGCTTTTGTTTGTTTGGGCAAGTCTTCATCTCTTCTTTATTTCTAAAGGTCCACTTTACCAGATAAGCATTCATGGTTAGCAGTTGGTGTTTTGTTTTGTTTTGTTTTTATTTCAGCATATTGAAATACCATCCTGTTCTCTCCCAGCCTCTGATGTTTCTGCTGCTGAAAAGTGGCTAAGAGCATTAGAGTTCTCTTGTAAGTTATATGCTTCCTTCTTCTTGATAATTTTAAGAATCTTGCTTTGGCTCTGACTTTGACAGCTCTATTAAAAGTGTCCTGGAAAAATTCTCACTGGATTTTCTTGGAGACCTATGAGCTTCATGAAATTGAATGTCCAAAACTCTTCCCAGATTTGCAAAGTCATTAGCCATTATTTCTTTAAATAAGCTTTCTCTTCCTTCTCTCTCTCTTCCCTTTCTGGGACTTCAATAGTTCACTGACTGTTTCTCTTGATGATAGTCCATATATCACACTAGCTAATCTCACTCTTCTTTATTTTCCTCTCACTAGTATCTCAAAGGTCCTATCCTCTGCATTATATATGCTATTTTCTGCTTGATCCATTCTACTGTAATGGATGTATTTCTGCTGCTCTCTTTTGATGCTTTCTCTTCCATCTTTCAGTTCATTCACTGTACTCTTCCACTCTAGGATTCTCTTTGTTTTAGTATATCTCTATGGTAAAGTTCTATTTTATTTGTGTATTTTTTTCTGATTTCATTAAATTGTCTTGTTCTCTTTTCTTATGGTTTATAGCTCTAAACTTCCTTAAAAGATTTTAGGGAAATTTTTAGTCTTGCCTCTGTTCCCTGCCCCATCCCCTTCTCTCACTACTTCAAGTGGTGAGAGGCAGAGTTAGAGCAGCCATGCTCACTGTAAGAATGATTCTCCCACCTTAAGGGTAGGACTCCATGTGAGCCTCTGCCCATGTGAGGGGTGGGAGCTCCCCCAGGTGTCCAGAACCAGGAGCCCCCACCAGGTCCTTAGAGGAGGAAGAGGGAGAGGAGGAGAGGACTGGTCTGTCACCCATCCCATTTTTCTCTTTTATCTTACTGTTGCCACAGCAACACTAGAATTGGCAACATGGCAGAATTTTCTCTGCTCCAGTATGAGGTGGGTTCTGGGGACTGCCATTCAGCCAACACAGCTCCTGTGGCTTCCATGGACTCTGCTTAATTCTGCAAGGACTGGAGAGCTGTGGAGGCCCAGCTTGCAGACCTGGTGGGGCCATCTCCCAGAATCCCCACCCCAGGCGTCTGTACGCAGTTTGAAGAGTGGCACTATGGGGGCCCTCTGGGTCAGTCCCAGTGATCCAGACCTAGAGACGACCGTAGGACCACCCAGGCTGTGGAGTGGGATGGGGGTGATGAAAGGACAGAGCAGTAAGATGACCAGGAAAACCAAGGCCAACCCTGAAGGCGATGGCCCAGTGCCACCGTCTGGCTAAAGGGGTGACTGCTGTTCACTATTAGATCACACTTAGCTGTGTGCTAAGTAGCTTCAGACATTGTCTGAGTCTTTGCGACCCTATGGACTGTAGCCCGCCAGGCTCCTCTGTCCATATGATTCTCCAGGCAAGAACACTGGAGTAGCCCTCCTCCAGGGTATCATTCTGCCCCAGGGATCGAACCCACATCTCTTATGTCTCCTGCACTGGCAGACGGGTCCTTTACCTCTAGCGCCAGCTGTGAAGCCCTGACATGGATGTAAAACTTGGCCAGGTGACTACATGAAACCCTTGCATTGCCCCAGGATAGCTTTCCAAGACCTTCAACTTTAATACCATGCATGATGTGAGCTCAAAAGAGACTTATGTGCTGAAAATGTGAGAGCCTCAGTTGACTCACTTTCAGGGTTTCAATGGCATGGTATTTGTTTATGGCCAGATAGGCACTGGCAGGCATACCATGCAGGGGACCTGGATAGAATCCGGGTGACAAGGTCATCCCCAATACCTCTGAGCACTTCCTCTATTTCTTGCACTCATTCTACCAGCAGTGCCTGGTCCAGTCCTCCCACCTGGAGATATACCTAGAAGAGATTTGAGACCTGCTGTCCAAGGAGTCCAGCAGGAACCTAGAGCTGATGGAGAATGCTGAGGCATCTACATCAAGGATCTCTCCTCCTTTGTAACCAAGAATGTCAAGGAGATTCAGCATATGATGAACCTATGAGAGCAGACTCAGGTCTTGGGCAACACACACATGAATGAAATCAGCTTTTGCTCCCACTCTACTTCCTCACCACCATGGGGCACAGTGGCTGTGATGGCCAGGACCACAGCTGTTTGGAAAAACTCAACCTTGTTGAACCTGGCCAGGAGCAAGAGGTAGAACAAAGCAAATCTCTACTTAACTGAAGGGACAGCCACACAGTCCATGGGTAGTGATGACAGTGGAGGTGGTGGAAGAGAACGGCATAAGGGAGCTTCCAAAATAAACTTCTGTCTGTCTTCCCTGGGCAATGTAGTCACTGTCCTGGTAGGCAACGGGAGCACCACATCCCCTATTACGATACCAAGCTGATTTGGCTACTCTAGAACTCTCCTGGGGGCAAAGACAAGATCATCATAATGGCCACACAGGTGTCGGTTTCTTACTGGCTACAAGAAGAGCCTCTCCAACCACTGCTTTACCAACAAAGACAAGGAAATCAAGAACAACCTCTGAGTGCATGAGGACCCCAAGGACACATTGCTGTATGAATTCCAGGAGATCACCTACCTGAAGTCTCATCTGGAGAAGAAGGAGATGCTGGAAAACTGGCTATGGAGGAAGAGCAGCAGCACAAAGAACAATAACATAAAAAGTAGCAGTATAGAAAGCACTATGTCAGCCCTGGTTGGTTACCAGGAAGGGCCAGTAATCAAAGTCTGGGAGGCCAAAGAAGAGGATAACAACATCAACCACCACCACTGCCACCTCCCCAGCCTCCTGGAGCTAGCCTTGGATGAAAACATGGATAATTACCTTCAGGTGCGCAAGCAGTGACTCATGGAAGAGAAGGTGACTGGCCAGGATGACTGCAGTCTTAATGAGAACAGGCAGAAGCTGCTAAGGATGAAGAAGAGGATGCTGCAAGACTTATGGCAGGAGCAGAAGGCCACAGAACTGCTTGCAGTCAAGTACAAGGCCATGGAAAGTGAGCTTCTCTATTGGGGCAAGAACATCATGAACCACACCAAAGAGAAGTAGAAGACATTGAAACTGAAGAGTGATGAGACTGTAGAAATACCATGAGCAGGAAATACAGCCTGAGGTGATGATCTGAGATGAGGAGGCAATGTAGTTTCAGGCTATGTACACATCCATGCAGCAGGACATGGAAGTCAAACCCAAGAAACTCATGAAGTTCCAAGTCAAACAGCAGGTTGTGAAGGCAGAGACCTGGAGCCAGCATGATGAGTATATCCACATGTAGCAGAACCTGAAGAAGGCAAAGAACGAGGAGACCTAGGAACTCAGGTTCTAGTACCTAATCACTGAGAACTTCACCCCACTTGAGGAGAACAAGATTATAAACCTGCTTTTCCTGGACTATGAAGAAAAACAATAGAAGGTCCAGCCAGTTGTGCCAGGTGGATTTAATAACAGCCAAAAGAAGAAGCATCCCATGACTGCAGTGGGCTACACAAGATCTATCAGCCAGTACTCTTGGGGTGCCTTGCCATCCCAGCTACACAGCTGAAAGTATGGATTGACCTTTTTGGAGTTAGATATATCCCCTCCAGCTTTGTTTATGTTGGAATTCTCTCATGGTCAAGAACAAGACCCCCCCACCCCATGCACTACATATAGAAAAGCTCATGCAGTTAAAACAGATTTCTGGAAAGAACATCTACCTGTAAAGTCTGAAAGTCCAGATCCTGGTCCCAGAGTCCTCAGTGGCCTCCAGGCGCCAGCACACGTACCCCAGTGGCCTCTGCTATGCTGCACATCATGACAATGTGGACCAAAATGCCAATCTTCAGTCAGGCTACCCATCTGACAGACTCCTGGGATGGTGCAGCTAACCCTAGGGATTTGTCCGGAAAGCACAACTGTCAGTGACCACGTCTCCTCCAAGGTGACTGATCCATTGACCAGCCGGCCAGATGCTAAGCTCTACCTGCAGGGGTCTGCTGGCTTTGCCCTCAGTGTGCTCTTGAAACAAAAGGAAACTCCAGCATCTTAAGTTCGGAGTGTTAGGTAGTTAGAATAGGGAAAAGGAGTCCAAAATGGTGGTGGCTAAAAGACAAAGAAGGGAAAAGCCTACAAAAATAGAACAAAGGAAAGTTCGAAGACTGGAGTGAGGACCTCAGGTAAAAAGAACAGCACTCCTGGCTAGCCCAATTTACATAGGGCAGGCCCAGTGGGAGGAGAAAAAGCATATATAAAGAGGAGCCAAAATTGTGCCAGAGCCTCTCTTCTCTTTGTGTCTTTTGGGTTGGCATGCCATCACACCTCAAGGAGGTCTTTTCCTTTAGTTTCTAAATAAAACGGAGCTGTAACACGGAGCTGTAACACTGCTCTGTCACTTCAAATTTTTGTTTGCCAAGAGGCAGAACAGAACCAAGGAAATTATACACTCTCCTGACAAGACGAGAGCAAGGGTGGAGCGGAGGTGGGGGTGGTCTCCTCACTGACCTCTGACTTCTGGAACATGTCCATCCCTGAAATAGCAGGGTTCAACATGGCTGACTCACCTTCGTGGATATGCCTGCTGTGCCATTTGTGTACGGAGTTTTTGTGGTTGTTGCTGTTTTACAAGTTGACACCTGGGGTGTAGATAATGGTTTCCTTGCTGTTGACTTCATAAAGTTCTCTTTCCTCTAGACACGGAGTCCCGAGAGGAAGGGAGGACACCTATTCAAGGCTGCAACAAGCTGGGAGGGGCCCCACGGGACGAGGGGTGGAGACCACGCAGTTCGAAGAGGCTGGCAGGGCTGTGTTACCGCAAGAAAACAGCCCAGCGGCCTGGCAGCCAGAAGAATGGTGCTCTCAGCGAGCTGGGGGTGCTGACGGTGGGGTTGCTGGCGTGGGAGCAGCTGCAGCAACAGAGAGAGTGGGTGCGGATCCCCCCCGGGTGCGGCGGCTGGCTGGCTTGGTCAGGTGGTACTTGTCCACTGCTCGGAGGAGCTTCCCGAAGGTGAAGCAACTTCCGGCGCATGCCCAGTGAGGCAGGGCCACACCAACTCTCTTGAAGCACAAACTTCTGGAACCCTTGCTGCAGGCCTCAGGTAAATGTTCCTATAAGTGGTGAGGTCTCAGCCCCCAAACTTTCTCACAGCCTGCATAATAGCATTTGCGCTTCTTTGAGGAACTGAGGTCAGTGCTACTTCGGCCCCGTCGGTAGCCTTCTTTGAGGCCGGGCTTACCCTAGCCTGGCTTCTTGCTCAGGCTCCAGTTCCACAGGGGCTGGAGATCAGGCTTGTTTCTCGCGGGGCTTGCTGGACGGGGTTTGGGGGCGGCTGCACTGCCGCCCAGGGACGGGTGGTGGAGCGTGGTGGGGTGCAGAGTCAGGGGTTCCTCCTGCTGCTGCGGCTAAGTCACTTCAGTCGTGTCTGACTCTGTGCGACCCCATAGACGGGGATTCCTCCTACAAGCCTCCAGTTTGCAGTCTGCAAGGGCGTGCGGCTGCGCTTGCTGATTGAAGTCCTCTGGGACCCCTGCTACTGGGCAGTGGAAAGCCCTGCTCTTGCCTTCTTGGCCCGGGACAGCATGGTGGATCAGCAGCTGCCTGGGCCTTTCTGACCATGTGCAATCAAGTACCTGAGCAAGGACAAGAAAGAAACAGAACCAACTTCTAGTTATAAAATAAGTAAATAATGGGGATGTGAGAGAACAACACGGAGACTAGTTAATACTTTTTGTATACGTAAAGCTGCTACGAGTGTGGATCTTCTCACAAGAGAAAAACCCAGCTATTTTTAATTCCTTATCGAGATGTTTTGGAAATTGATTACTAGCAGATTGCTGTGATTTCTTGGAGTCATGTTTCCATGATTTATTTTAATTTTTTTCCTTAAGTTCTTGCAGCTGCTGTCCTTCCATTAGAAGTAGCAGGCAATTTCTCCAGTCTTTACTGGCTGACTTTAGGAAAGAAATACCTTCCCACTGCTGTACTGGGGATTCTGAGGCTTCCTCAATCTCTCTGTGGTTACACCTGCGTCACACTTCTTGCTGCTTCTTTTGGCAAAATTTTTAAGCTTCATTCCATCTTGCAGCTCACCAGGTGGGTTGCTGACAGCTTCCCTTTGACTTTCTCAGTGGTGACTCTAAAGCTCAAATTTGTGGTTGCTTCCTGGTCTGCAGATTCTGGCTGATTTTCTGCAATGCTTACTAGCCATCTGCCAAAGCTTATTCTTCCTGCCATTAAGAGTATGTACAGGGAACTGGCCACACCGTTAGAGGGTGTGTGGGTGAGTTGCACAAAGCACTGGGGGTGCCCATGGGCAAGTTGGGAAGAATCACAGTTAAGCCTTCTCCAGTGGCTCTTGGATGGGCTTCTTGATGGTGTAAAGAGGCATTTAACAGTCTCTGGATCCACATCCCTTCAGTGCCCTCTGCCACTCTCCCAGCATCTTCCCTGCCCTAAGTAGTGCAGCTCATGACTCAGTTCTCTGGATGGGGTGAAAAAGAAATGATCCTCTTGGGCTGCATCTCACTTGACTGGGGAATCTTGAGTACTCATTCTCATGCTTTCACTTTCCCCAAGTGAGAAATCATGGTCCAGGGTGGTCTCTTTTGGCACTAATGTGTGCTGCCTTGGGGGAGGAGTTATGCAGGTAAAGTCAAACTGTCCTTTCCCTTTCCAATGCATCCAAATTCATACATATGTATTTTTTAACCTCCAACAGTTTGATAGAACTACTCAACTGGATTTCTGGACTTCTGCCAAGGCTTTCTCATCCATGGGTCTAACTGTTCTCTGGGCGAGGGGCTGAAGAGCAGGAACTAGTTAACAAGGCATTGCAGATTCTACCACCAGGACCGAGGTATGTATGCATAGTACCTGAAGCACTTGATGATGTTGATGTGGACTGGGTCCCATTGACACTGACGTTTTTGAACGAACAGAAAACCCAGCACATTCTGGATGTCCTGATTTGATTTGTGATTGGTTGAACTTTGAATCATAGGAGTGTGATATTCTCATAACCACTGAAATTAATATTCCATGGACCCTTAAAAGAAAACCAAGTTCAGTGTTATTTTTCTGTACAGCAGTCCTATTAGTAATTACTTATATATAGACTAGATTATCTAAAGTTAAAAAAAGGATACTTGATATTGTTTCTGTGTTTCTTGACTTTATTACCCTTTGTGGTGCCATACAGACTTGAGTAAAATTGGTAAACATTTTTTATAGACTCCCACTGTCATTGATTCAATAGATCTATTAACATTTACTCAGTGTTTTACTACTTTTAGTGAGTTTTTGATAGAATATCATGTTTGATGTAATTCAAAATATTGAATATATTCTTTTTGACTTTTCAAAAAGGTTTATTATTATTTTTTAAAGTTTTATTGGAGTATATTTAATTTAAAATGTTGTGTTAGTTTCAGGTGTCCAGCAAAGTGATTCAGTTATACGTATATTCATTCTTTTTCAGATTCTTTTCTCATGCAGGTTATCACAAAATATTGAGTTGCGTTCCTTGAGCTATACAGTAGATCCTTGTTGGTTATCTCTTATATATGTGCTAAGTCGCTTCAATCTTGTCTGACTCTGTGATACTATGGATTGTAGCCCTCCAGGCTCTTCTGTCCATGGGATTTTCTAGGCAAGAATAATGGAGTTGGTGGCTATTTCCTTCTCCAGTCTTATATATAGTAGTGTGTATATGTTAATCCCAGTCTCCTGATTTATCCCTTCTCGCCACATTTCTCCTTTGGTAACCAGTATTCTTGCCTGGAAAATCCCATGGATGGAGGAGCCTGGTAGGCTGCAGTCCATGGGGTCTCGAAGAGTCAGACAGGACTGAGCAACTTCACTTTCACTTTTCACTTCCATGCACTGGAGAAGGAAGTGGCAACACACTCCAGTGTTTGCCTGGAGAATCCCAGGGACGGCATAGCCTGGTGAGCTGCCACCTATGGGGTCACAGAGAGTCGGACATGACTGAAGCGACTTAGCAGCAGCAGCAACCATAAGATTGTTTTCAATATCTGTAAGTCTGTTGAAGTTTTGTAAATAAGTTCATCTCTATCATTTTTTTAAATGAGATTACACAAATGAGTGAATTCATATGATGTTTGTTTTCCTCTGTTTAACTTACTTAGTGTGATAATCTCCAGGTCCATGCATGTTGCTGCAAATGGCATTATATCATTCTTTTTTTTTTTTGACTAATATTCCATTGTATATATGTACCACATCTTTATCCATTTCTCTGTTGATGGGGATTTAGTCTGCTTCCTTTTCTTGCCTATTGTAAATAGTGCTGCTATGAATGTTGAGGTGCATGTATAATTTTCAAATTATGGATTTCTTCTGATATATACCCAGGAGTGGTATTGCTGGATTATATGATAGTCCTAATTTTTAGTTTTTTAAGGAACCTCCGTACTGTTCTCCATGGTGGTTGTACCAATTTACATTCCCCCCACAAGGGCAGAAGGGTTCCCTTTCCATCACACTCTGTCCAATAAGTCCCTTTATTGTTTGTAGACTTTTTGATGATGGCTGTTCTGACTGGTGTGAGGTGATAACTCATTGTAGTTTTGATTTTCATTTCTTTGATAAATTAGTGATGTCAAGCAGTTTTTCATGTTCCTGTTGGCCATCTGTATGTCTTCTTTGGAGAAATGTCTACTTAGATCTTCAGCCCTTTTTTTAATGTTTTATTTTTTTTTGATACAGAACTGCATGAACTGTTTGTATATTTTAGAGATTAATCCCTTGTCTGACATTTCATTTGCAGATAAGTTTTCCTATTCTGTGGATTGTCTTTTTCTTTTTTTTTTTTTTATGGTTTCCTTTGCTGTGCAGAAGCTTGTAAGTTTAATTAGGTCCTGTATGTTAGTTTTTGGTATTATTTCCATTACTCTAGGAGGTAGGTAAAAAAAGAATTGCTGTGATTTATGTCAAAGAGTGCTCTGTGTTTTCCTCTGATTTTTATAGTGTCCAGCCATACTTTGAGGTCTTTGATTCATTTTGAGTTCATTTTTGTGTATAGTGTTAGAGAATGTTCTAATTTCATTCTTCTATATGTTGCTGTCCAGTTGTTCCAGCACCAGTTATTGAAGAGACTGTCTCTTCTTCACTGTGTATTCTTTCTTCCTTTGTCACAGATTGGGTGACCATAGGTGTGTGAGTTTATCTCTGGACTTTCTATTCTATTTCATTGATCTATATTTTTTTCTATCCTATTTCATTGATCTATATTTTTGTTGTTGTTGTTTTGGCACCAGTATCATACTGTTTTATTACTGTAGCTTTTAGTATAGTCTGAAGTCAGGGAGCCTGATTCCTCAAGTTCCATTTTTATTTCTCAAGATTGCTTTGGCTCTTCGGGATCTTTTGTCTTTCCATACAAATTTAAAAAAAAAAAAATTGTTCTAGTCCTGTGAAAAATCCAGGGCTTGCATTGAATCTGTGCATTGCTTTGGGTAGTATAGCCATTTTCACAGTATGGAGTTACTGCTTTGTGCTGGATCCTAGTGTCTGTAATTTCATGTGTGCCCTCCAGGAGTGGAGCCTCTGTTTCCCCCAGTCCTTGGAGCTTCTGCACTCAAGCCCCACTGGCTTTCCAAATCTGGGTGTTCCTCCTGATTTCAGACCCTCAGATGAGCCTGTTAGGGTTCAGAATTTTCTCTCTTGTGGGAGAACTTCTACGATTTAATTGTTTTCCAGTCTGAGAGTCACCCACCTGGAGGGTGTGGGATTTGATTATGTTGTGACAGTACCCTTCCTATTGTCTCATTGTGACTTCTTCATTATCTTTTGAATGTGAAGTATTCTTTTTTATAAATTCTAGTGGTTTTTTGTGTATGTGATGGTTATTCATCAGTTAGTTGTGATTTTGGTGTTTTCTTCAGAGGAGATGAGTTTGAGCTCAAGTCATTTTACTTCATCTTTTCTCGAATAGAGGGCTGCTTTTAGTTTGGGTGCTTGCTGTCTCATTTTGGTGTGTGCTGGCCATTATCCCCTTGATATGGGATGTACAGTTACAGCAGCCCTTGTGCACTCCTGGGATGGTAGGGCAGCACTTGGCACCTGCTTGTGGGTCTCCTAGACTGCAGCTGCTGTCCATGCATTACCAGCTTAGTGGGGGCAGTGCTTTTTGCCTGCTCGTGAATCTCATAGTTGCAGCCTATGTTCATCTCTGGAGCCCATAATGTGGTGGCAACTTTGGAGAAGATGTTTAACTCTCTTGGGAAATAGAAAAAAAATATTATGTTGATATCGTAAACAGTGGTCCCCAGCCTTTTTGGTGCCAGGACTGACTTCATGGAAGAAAATTTTTCCATGGTTCAGTGGGAGGGATGGTTTCAGGATGATTTAACTGCATTATATTTGTTGTACACTTTATTTCTATTATTTTTACATCAACTCCACTTCAGATCATCAGGCATTAGTTCCCAGAGGTTGGGGAGCCCTGCCATAACATACATTTCCCAAGTGCTTCTTCTAACCAAACAGTGAACTGTTCAGGTATATTCACTGCATGCTTCATTGCAAAGTTGACATATAATATTTAATTCATGAATGAGAGTGAGATATGTCACTTGGAATTCAGTGGTTTTCAAAGCAATCTTCACAGAAGACTCAAAATCCTAAGGCCTCTGCATTAATCTTAATATGAAATGCAAATAACACATTTGAACTGTTGTTCTGCCTTAGGACAAAATATTTCTGATCTAAATCTAAAATAGGACTTCAGTATAAAGGCAAGAATGAAGATTCTTAAATAAACACACAACAATAAATTTCATTGATTTCGCCTGTGCTTTAAATATTTATATATACCATTAGGTCGTGATTCAAATTATTAAAATGTATTAGTTCATCTCATTTCTACATTTCAGTACATTATGGATAGTCTTTATGTCAACTAGTGATTACTTTGCCTCTGGTTAATATGCTGTATTATTTATGTTGTAAAGTATGTTAACTGAGTTAATCATATATACATATACTTATATGAAAGTATAGATATTTTTATAATTCATTAAAATGTTATTAAATTCTGATGCCAAGTAAGTTTGTTTTGCCATTAGTATCTACGTCAATTAGGATACGTATAGTGGTGACAACACTGAATCTCAAAGTAACTTAAAATCAATTAGTTTCTATCCAAATTATGGCAGAAATTGCTCTTTTAGCTGACAAAGAGTAATAAAAGCTAACTTTCTTCTTCAGCATCCATCTTAATTGCTTCAAATAACTGCTTAATTTATATGTCTCACTATGAGGTTATTATGAATACTCTGATTGGCCAGTCTGGGTTCATTTCTATAGGTTGAGGTAAATTACCTATCAAATGAGTGAGTAGCTTTCTGAAACAGAAAAAGATTTTCATTGTAAGGAAAAATGATAATGAATTTTCAGAGGTAATAGCACTTAGTTTCCATAGCCTGATTCTATAGCCTTATCAACTTCAGCCTACCCTTCAGGGATTTGGCTTCAAACTGTACGTATAACCTCTGACAGTCTTGGGAGCTTTGATCTTTTTCAGTCTACTGCTGCTTTCTATACTCAATAATATTTGAGGAAGTCTATTGAAGGTCCCAAGATAGAAAATCCTTCAATTTCTCCAATACAGAAAGATCTGAGTGTTTTATTGCCTTGATGAAACCCCTGAGCCCTTCATTGCTCTTAGTATAAGTCTTATCACAACCCTTTCCTTTGGTTTATTTTCTTATTCTTATATCTTTCCAGATATATCTTTCAAAAACTCCACATCTAGAGCTCTGGTCTTCAGTAATACTGAATTTTTTAGTTAAAAGTACTATAGTCATTTAACTCTATTTGACTTCTGAATATGCTCTTCCCTCTGTTAGGATCCACCTATGTGCTTCACTGTCTTCACTAAGCTAACATATATAGTCACTTGTATGATTTTATCATATATCATTTAATCTGAGAAGTGCATTCCTCTGAAACAAACTTGGCAGCCAATTGGTCAGCTTTTCAGTTACATTACAAATTTGATCCTGTGCCCTTTTTTCCCAACATTATATACATACTTTATAAAATAAAAAGAAAACACATATTAGGGCCAAGATATTAAGATGCCCATGAATATGAACACATCCCCAAGTCTGAACTCTATATACTAAAGTTTAGGGCAAACGTCTTCATGTTATCATTAGCAAAAGTTATACTATGAAGGCAGTTTTCAAATTCTGGGAACTATGGGACTTTCCTATTTCTCATAGTTCTGGTCAGTGATATGGTTGCTTTAACTTATAAGATTATGTATATGGATATATATTTTCTAGATATGCCAAAATGCAGTGGGACTCTAAATATTAAAGTAACAGAATCAAGATAAGTTATCCTCTTTATTCTTACAATGCTTCACAATTTTATCTGTGTCTGTGTGCTGTTTTTATATCCTCCACAATCCAATATAAGAGTTTGTTCCCACATGTTAAAGTTAATGTCAGTAACTAGATGGCCTCCTAACTTAGAGATAAGCAAATATGCTGACATTTCATGCACTCAGGAGTTAATAAATGTTCCTCAAATTATTGATAGAATCAGTTGTTCACTCTCCCTTGCAAAAATATTAGAATAGTAAACTGATTCCACAGCTATGCTCAGTGAAAGTGTGTTAGTCACTCATTTGTGTCCGACTCTTTGTGACCCCACTGACTATAGCCAGCCAGGCTCCTCTGTCCATGGAATTTTCTAGGCAAGAATACTGGAGTGAGGTGCCATTCCCTTCTCCAGGGGCTCTTCCCAATTCAGGGATTGAGGCTGGGTCTCCTGCATAAGGCAGGTTCTTATGCTCAGTTGTTCAGTCACCAAGTCATGTCTGACTCTTTGCTCCACTTATGCTCTTCAGGATACTTATGCTCAGAGACATTAAAACACAATAACACAGATTTGTCACTCTTATTGCTCCACTGTCTTACTCTGGCTGACCACTTGCTGTTACTCAAAACAAGGAAAATGTTTTATTGTTTGTGACTTTTCATTTTGTTTTCAAAGCTGTGATTTATAATCAAATTTCAGCAGTCATAAGGCAAAGGTAGCAACCCACTAGGAAGTCAACATAGAGCACCTCTGAGACCAAGGGTTGCTATCTCACTGCTTCCCAGATGATGCACCTCTTTGAGATGTATCATAAAGCCAGGCATAAACATAGTTGAGACCATGATATTTTGATAGGACTTGACTGTAGTGAAAAGATAAACCTTAGTCTTCTGTCCATTTTGTCCTACCCACATTGCGTGGAGGCAGTGTGATGATTTACTTGTAAGATTAAATGAGCATTGCACTGTCGAATCATATTTCTAATTTAGTGAAGTATAATTAGCATAACTTTATGTAGTTCCATGAGTTATGATAAATATACATACTCATGGTTCCATATGAAAGTGAAAGTTGCTAAGTCATGTCCAACTCTTGCAACCCAATGGACTGTAGTCTGCTAGGCTCCTCTGTCCATGCACTTCTCTAGGCCAGAATACTGGAGTGGGTAGCTGGTCCCTTCTCCAGGGGATCTTCCCAACCCAGGGATCAAACCCAGGTCTCCCACATTGCAGGTGGTTCTTCACAGCTGAGCCACAAGGGAAGCCCTTCAGTTCAGTTCAGTCGCTCAGTCGTGTCCGACTCTTTGCGACCCCATGAATCGCAACACGCCAGGCCTCCCTGTCCATCACCAACTCCCAGAGTTCACTCAGATTCACGCCCATCGAGTCAGTGATGCCATCCAGCCATCTCATCCTCTGTTGGCCCCTTCTCCTCCTGCCTCCAATCCCTCCCAGCATCAGAGTCTTTTCCAATGAGTCAACTCTTCACATCAGGTGGCCAAAGTACTGGAGTTTCAGCTTTAGCATCATTCCTTCCAAAGAAATCCCAGAGCTGATCTCCTTCAGAATGGACTGGTTGGATCTCCTTGCAGTCCAAGGGACTCTCAAGAGTCTTTTCCAACACCACAGTTAAAAAGTATCAGTTCTTTGGCACTCAGCCTTCTTCACAGTCCAACTCTCATATCCATACATGACACTGGAAAAACCATAGCCTTGACTAGATGGACCTTAGTCAGCAAAGTAATGTCTCTGCTTTTGAATATACCCACAGTCAAAACATATAACATTTTTCATCTCCCCAGAAAGTTCCTGTGTATCACTTTTCAGGCAGCCCTGCCCTAATCCTTGATTCAGACAACATCTGCTGTGACTATAGATTAGTTTTGCCTCCTCTAGAATTTTATATACATGATATATTAGTTTCTGGAGGCATCTATAAAAAAAAAAAGCCACAAACTTTGTGGCTTAAAACAGCAGAGCATATTTAATTCATAGTTGCTGTGAATAAATGGTTTTCTTAAAGAGAAAATACAAAAGATAAATGTAGCAAAATATATATAAACACTGTATACTGAAAATACTAAACATTGGTAAAAAAACAATAAACAATTCTTATTTCCCTTTTATTTGGAGAATCCATCAGAAGGGTACTCCTGAAGGGAGTATAACATAAAGCATGAGATTTCACCTACCATTTTTGGAGGAAGTGGGAATATATGGAAACATGAGAAAGAAGGTGGGTGACCTTTAGGAGCAAAGACCAATCTTTTGAGCTAGCAAGGAAATAGGTCCTTACCACAAGTAAGGAAGGTAGGAAAATTAATCTTGCCAATTGAATCAATTTGGATCAGACTCCTCCCTAGAGACTCCAGAAATGAGCACAGATCTAATAGGTATCATAAGCAAAAGCAGAGAGATTTATGGTATATTAGACATCTGTAGTATAAGAGACAAGAGTCAGAAGTTACAGTGTATTTACTTTCCCCTTTTATTCCATGGAAAAGCCAGGGCTTATATTCCTGATGCTAGAGGGGAAAAAATAGGCACAGCAAATGTTGGCTGCTAAGTGACTTTCCTTCTGTTGCACTTTTTCTCATGCAAGTGTTCCAAATTTGTGCCAATAATGGACACTCTTTAGATACAAAAGAAACAGAAACAGTGCTTGCCTGTGTAAACAAAAGGTTAAAATGAAATAGTAAAAGAAAAGGTAGCTGAACACATTAGCTTCTGGCTGATTCATTTGCATTCTAAAAGTGTCTTTTTTTTTTCAAACTGCTTATAATTTAAATTATAGAACTTTTATTAAAAAGTTTTATATGCCTCATTTTATTGCTGTAGAATTTAGAAAAAAGTAATAAATGATGGCTTAGCCAAAATTTCAGCTAGAGAGAATACTATAATCTGCAGTAGAACCTAGAACTCCTCTTCCTCTAAAAGTAAATATCTGTTTCCAATTTTAACAAAAATATAAATTACATTTTAATAATTACATTATTAATAATTAATAACTACAATAATTAATAATTACATTAACAATACATAATTGATTAATAATGTAATTAATAAAGTACATTATATTTTGTTAAATAGTTGTATTTATATTCAATGGTTAATCTGGAAATGTTACTTTAAATTGTATGTTAAAAATGCTGAACATTAATACAAAATATATTAAAACAACCTATTAATTGCAAAATAACAGCCATTAATTTCTCAATACTGTGTGATTCTTTTGCTTGCTTATTGAGCCTAATATTTGACTATAGTGATAAAATGCATTATAAAAGTTATTACAGTAGTTAGTCACGATACAGCTAGTTTGGAAACCAAACCAGGCATAAATGCAGCAGTAATCACAGAGTCCAGAGGACTAGTTTAATCTAAAATGAAAATTTTCTAATGTTCACATTTATTCCAGATTGAACTTACATGGTTAAAGAGTGTGTCTAGCCAGTTTCTTTCATTAAAATTATCATTAACTTTATAAAGATTATTCCTTTATATGACAAGAAGTACCTACTTAGAGACTTCTTCTATAAACCAATATTCGCATTGCTGTCAGGATTTATAATTGAAGTGCTTTAAATTTAATTATTGTAATTGCACTGCACTTGATGGTGTGAGTAGAGCTGACATGGGCTAGTGTACATTTTGTGTCTGCTGATAGAGATCCCTATATGTCTCCAATGCTGCATAATGTCTTGCTTAAGTGGACATAATGTCTTTGGGAAAGTGGACANGATTGCTCATTATTATTCTTCTTTTTTTTAATCTGTGTGTTTATTTATGATTACACTAGGTCTTGGTTGTTGTGGGTGAACTTTCTCTTGTTGCAGCAAGCAGGGACTGCTCTCTAGTTGGAGGGCACAGGCTTCCGATTGCAGAGCATGAGCTCTGGGGTGCATAGGCTTCAGTAGTTGTAGCACACAGGCTCAGTAATTGTAACGTGTGGCCTCTAGAGCATAGGCTCAGTATTGTGGTGCAGGGACTTAGTTGACCTGAGGCATGTGAAATCTTCCCATATCAGGGATTGAACCTGTGTTCCCAGCATTGGCGGGCAGATTGTTAACCACTGGACTCCCAGGCAAGTCCCACAATTGCTCATTCTTGAAGCACATCCTTAGCTTGTCTTTTCAGATGCTACTCTCAGTCTTCTAACAATGTCAATCTTATCTCTTAGTTGTGTTGTTGGTTTCTCCATCTTTTATGCAAAACCATTCCCATAGGATTAAAAAACCCATGTTGAAACCATGTTTCATAGTGTTAATAGAAAGTGATGACTTATAGAAATTCTTGAGCTTGTCTTACAGAACAGCAAATAAGGAAACAGCTGGTTAAAAACCCCTCCACTTGCTGAAACTGAGAATGGAACCAATGTGTCAGAACCAACTCTTTGAAGAATATACTTGCTTGTACATAGGTGACCTTCTGTTGTCACAGCCCCAAATTCTCCCATATGTTTAATACCAACGCCCTAAATTTGCACATATGATTCTTGAAGAAGCATGAAACCTGCCTGTACCTATGTACAAGGACTTCACAGCACTTCCTTGAATTTTGTAACCAACTGCTGTCTCCTTTGTTCACCGCTTCAAAACTCTAACCCTTAAATATCCACTTATAACTCGTCACCATGGAGACGGATTTGAGCCTTGCCTTCTGTCTTCTTGTCAGTCAGTTTTTCAATAAGCCTTTTCTCAAAAGCCAGTGCCATACTATTGGCTTCTATGTGCATCAGGCAGTGAACCCTTTGTTGACTTGTATACATGTTCAGTTCAGTTCAGTTGCTCAGTTGTGTCCAACTCTTTGTGACCCCATGAATTGCAGCATGCCAGGCCTCCCTGTCCATCACCAACTCCTGGGTTCACTCAAACTCATGTCCATTGAGTTGGTGATGCCATCCAGCCATCTCATCCTCGGTCGTCCCCTTCTCCTCCTGCCCCCAATCCCTCCCAGCATCAGAGTCTTTTCCAATGAGTCAGCTCTTCGCATCAGGTGGCCAAAGTTTTGGAGTTTCAGCTTTAGCATCAGTCCTTCCAATGAACACCCAGGATTGATTTCCTTTAGAATGGACTGATTGGATCTCCTTGCAGTCCAAGGGACTCTCAAGAGTCTTCTCCAACACCACAGTTCAAAAGCATCAGTTCTTCAGCACTCAGCTTTCTTCACAGTCCAACTCTCACATCCATACATGACCACTGGAAAAACCATAGCCTTGACTAGACGGACCTTTGTTGGCAAAGTAATGTCTCTGCTTTTGAATATGCTATCTAGGTTGGTCATAACTTTCCTTCCAAGGAGTAAGCGTCTTTTAATTTCATGGCTGCAGTCACCATGTGCAGTGATTTTGGAGCCCCAAAAAATAAAGTCTGACACTGTTTTCACTGTTTCCCCATCAATTTCCAATGAAGTGATAGGACAAGATGCCATGATCTTAGTTTTCTGTATAGATGTATTAATACTAAAAATTCTTCTCTCAGGTCTAATGGCATTGTTCACATGGTGATAATTGCCTATATTAATTTTCCTTAAATTCATGTTTGTATTCAATATCCTATCCAGTGTCTCCACTTTACTATCCAATAAATTTCTCTTATTCAATACATTAAGTCATTCTCTGATCATTTCCAGCCCTTGTTCCTGGCCTGTTCTGTGTATGGACTTTGTAACCTCAGCAAATTTTTCTACTCTTCTTTCAGGTGCTAAGGACACACATACACACACACCACACACAAAAGTTATCCAAATTCAAAGACTTGAATGTAGAAAAATAGTTTAACAACTTAGGGCTGTTAAGTTGTAGAAAACTTCACAAAAGTAGAAACTTATAAAAATGTAGATTTTTTTATAGTTTAGGAAGAAATTCATTAGCTTTTAATAGCACAACAAGGCAAATAAGCAGGGTGACAATATACAGCCTTGATGTACTCCTTTTCCTATTTGGAACCAGTCTGTTGTTCCATGTCCAGTTCTAACTGTTGCTTCCTGACCTGCATACAGATTTCTCAAGAGGCAGGTCAGGTGCTCTGGTATTCCCATCACTTTCAGAATTTTCCACAGTTTATTGTGATCCACACAGTCAAAGGCTTTGGCATAGTCAATTAAGCAGAAATAGATGTTTTTCTGGAACTCTCTTGCTTTTGCCATGATCCGACAGATGTTGGCAATTTGATCTCTGGTTCCTCTGCCTTTTCTAAAACCAGCTTGAACATCTGGAAGTTCACGGTTCACGTATTGCTGAAGCCTGGCTTGGAGAATTTTGAGCATTACTTTACTAGCATGTGAGATGAGTGCAATTGTGTGGTAGTTTGAACATTTTTTGTCATTGCCTTTCTTTGGGATTGGAATGAAACCTGACCTTTTCCAGTCCTGTGGCCACTGCTGAGTTTTCCAGATTTGCTGGCTTATTGAGTGCAGCACTTTCACAGCATCATCTTTCAGGATTTGAAATAGCTCTACTGGAATTCCATCACCTCCACTAGCTTTGTTCATAGTAATGCTTTCTAAGGCCCACTTGACTTCACATTCCAGGATGTCTGGCTCTAGCTATGGTTTTTCCAGTGGTCATGTATGGATGTGAGAGTTGGTTAGTTTGAACATTTTTTGTCATTGCCTTTCTTTGGGATTGGAATGAAACCTGACCTTTTCCAGTCCTGTGGCCACTGCTGAGTTTTCCAGATTTGCTGGCTTATTGAGTGCAGCACTTTCACAGCATCATCTTTCAGGATTTGAAATAGCTCTACTGGAATTCCATCACCTCCACTAGCTTTGTTCATAGTAATGCTTTCTAAGGCCCACTTGACTTCACATTCCACGATGTCTGGCTCTAGCTATGGTTTTTCCAGTGGTCATGTATGGATGTGAGAGTTGGACTGTGAAGAAGGCTGAGCGCAGAACAATTGGTTTTGAAGTGTGGTGTCAGAGAAGACTCTTGAGAGTCCCTTGGACTGCAAGGAGATCCACCCAGTCCATTCTGAAGGAGACTGGCCCTGGGATTTCTTTGGAAGGAATGATGCTAAAGCTGAAACTTCAGTACTTTGGCCACCTCATGCGAAGAGTTGACTCATTGGAAAAGACTCTGATGCTGGGAGGGACTGGGGGCAGGAGGAGAAGGGGACGACCGAGGATGAGATGGCTGGATGGCATTACTGACTCGATGGATGTGAGTCTGAGTGAGCTTCGGGAGTTGGTGATGGACAGGGAGGCCTGGCGTGCTACGATTCATGGGGTCACAAAGGGTTGGACACAGCTGAGTGACTGAACTGAACTGAACTGAACAAGGCAAAACTTTTGACCTAAAGTACACACAATATTATGTATTAGAAATATTCATGTATTATATATTTTAAAGCTCTAGTACTACATATACGTTCATAAAAAGAGTAATAATGTGAACCAGGATGCCATGAGGGCCTTTGACAGAGCAATAGGAGTTATGTTTTTCCCAAATGCAGCAAGATTTGGAGTATCTTCATATAGCTATAAATATAATTTTTTTTCTTTGTGTAAACAGATATTAGATAACTTACTATCAGTAAAAGAACTCTAAAATACTGTCTGAACTCAGGAAAACAACTTGAAAATTTAGTAGAACCTACTTACTATTGCATAAATTTTTACTTTAAAATTCAAATAATAAGCAAAGTCAACAAATTAACAGTACTAAAGAGACCAAACAGATGGGAATGTACAAAGTAGCTATAAAATATTAATTTCTGTTTTACTCATCATCTGTAGTTCTGGCTCTATTTCTTTTAGATTTCACTACTTTTATATAATTATAAAGCAATTACATGAAACATGTAGTTGTGGGAAATCACTGGAGCCCAAAAGATTAGTTTCTAATCAAGAGGAAAAGCAGTAAGAAGGCCCCGTTTCGTATATTTGAAATTGTGATAAAATATAAAACTGGCTGGAATCCTAATTTTCCAAATGTTTCACATTAATATAAAAGTTGAAAAAAATTTACAACCTCTTAATCTAAAAATGTTCAGAAAATGAAACTCAGAGTTTCACCCAGTGCTAGTCTTTTCTCTGTTGCAATTCTGTGATAGACAACCTTTAAGACGGTCCTGTTTAGCAATGCTTGTAAATCCTCTCCCCCTTGTGTGTGGGATGATTCTAGTGATTTACTTCATCACTTCCAGTGAACACAGCAAGTGATGGGATGTTATTTCAGGGATTAGGTTTCAAAGAACTCTGACTTCTGTCTTGTTCTCCCTTCTCTCACTTTCTCTGATGGAAGAGTTGACATGTGAGATGCTCTATGGAAAGCGCACGTGCCAAGGAATGGATGTTGCTGGCCGGCACCCAGGAGGATCTAAGTTCTACCAACAATTCTGCCTGTAGGTGAAATTTAAATAAGACTTCAGTCCTCATATTACCTTCATATGAGAGACCTTGAGACAGAACTAACCTGTACACAGATGACTAACCTAGGAAATCTATGAGATAATAATTGTTTGCAGTTTTAAGCCACTGGTTTTTTGGAATAATAAATATGTGGATTAATAAATTTGGGGTAATCTATCTAATAGATAACCAGTATAAATCCTAACAGAAGTAGTATTTCCATATTTGCTTTTAATCTATGAATTTGGAATAAACGATATTTCAGATACTGTAATCTTCAACTGATTCACTTGTATTTGTTGTATGGCACATGGTTCATGATCAGTTCAGTTCAGTTGCTCAGTCATGTCCGACTCTTTGCTACCCCATGAATCGCAGCACGCCAGGCCTCCCTGTCCATCACCAACTCCCAGAGTTCACTCAGACTCACGCCCATCAAGTCAGTGATGCCATCCAGCCATATCATCCTCTGTCGCCCCCTTCTCCTCCTGCCCCCAATCCCGCCCACATCAGAGTCTTTTCCAATGAGTCAACTCTTCGCATGAGGTGGTCAAAGTACTGGAGTTTCAGCTTTAGCATCATTCCTTCCAAAGAACACTCAGGGCTGATCTCCTTCAGAATGGATTGGTTGGATCTCCTTGTAATCCAAGGGACTCTCAAGAGTCTTCTCCAACACCACAGTTCAAAAGCATCAATTCTTTGGTGCTCAGCCTTCTTCACAGTCCAACTCTCACATCCATACACGACCACAGGAAAAACCATAGCCTTGACTAGATGGACCTTAGTCGGCAAAGTAATGTCTCTGCTTTTGAATATACTATCTAGGTTGGTCATAACTTTTCTTCCAAGGAGTAAGTGTCTTTTAATTTCATGGCTGCAATCACCATCTATAGTGATTTTAGAGCCCACAAAAATAAAGTCTGACACTGTTTCCCCATCTATTTCCCATGAAGTGATGGGACCGGATGCCATATCTTCGTTTTCTGAATGTTGAGCTTTAAGCCAACTTTTTCACTCTCCACTTTCACTTTCATCAAGAGGCTTTTTAGTTCCTCTTCACTTTCTGCCATAAGGGTGGTGTCATCTGCATATCTGAGGTTATTGATATCTCTCCTGTCAATCTTGATTCCAGCTTGTGTTTCTTCCAGTCCAGCATTTCTCATGATGTATTCTGCATAGAAGTTAAATAAGCAAGGTGACAATATACAGCCTTGACGTACTCCTTTTCCTATTTGGAACCAGTCTGTTGTTCCATGTCCAGTTCTAACTGTTGCTTCCTGACCTGCATGCAGATTTCTCCAGAGGCAGGTCAGGTGGTCTGGTATTCCCATCTCTCTCAGAATTTTCCACAGTTTACTGTGATCCACACAGTCAAAGGCTTTGGCATAGTCAATAAACCAGAAATAGGTGATTTTCTGGAACTCTATTGCTTTTTCAATGATCCAGCGGATGTTGTCAATTTGATCTCTGGTTCCTCTGCCTTTTCTAAAACCAGCTTAAACATCTGGAAGTTCACTGTTGACATAGTATGCTGAAGCCTGGCTTGTACAATTTTGAGCATTACTTCACTAGCATGTGAGATGAATGCAATAACTCTCAATAAATATTAACATTTACTAAAGGAAAAAGCATATGTTATTTAGACGTAAAACAAGGAGGGACAAATTTTCACCTTCTGTTTGGCAATAATTTTCTGAAATGTTTATGTATAACATTTTAAGGGCTAACTCAGTATGTGTTTAATAACTAACTGAACTACTATTGTAGACTAGTAGAAAGTGTGAAACAGTGATAATGTTAAATAAAGTCTGGCTGAGATGAAATTATATTGCTTTCAGGATGAACATAGCAAATACTTTTGTAATTAGAAATGCTTCAGGTCCTCTTCTTAGTACTATTTGACTGTGTGGTTGGTTTGTTATACAAACACTGAAAGTAGAGAGAAATTGAGAGAGAAAAAATAGGGATGAGATGTATCTTTCAAAATAAAAGTAATCATTACAGGATAACATTAACAAAGTTGTATAGTACCATATTTTCTTATTTATATAGTTGATTTATAATGTTGTTACAAT
Organism: Aepyceros melampus; assembly: GCA_006408695.1. Lineage (NCBI taxonomy): Eukaryota > Metazoa > Chordata > Mammalia > Artiodactyla > Bovidae > Aepyceros > Aepyceros melampus. The sequence continues at coordinate 15,954 of SJXQ01007907.1, read as the reverse complement.
TTTTGCTGTATAACAAAGTAACTCAGGTAAACATATATACATACACACATACACATACACAATCTTTACTTTCTTTTCCATTATAGTTTATTCCAGGAGTTTGGATATATAGATCTCTGTACTATAGAGTTCAGTTCAATCACTCAGTCATGTCCAAATCTTTGTGACCCCATGGACTGCACCATGCCAGGATTCCCTGTCCATTACAAAATCCCAAGCTTACTCAACACATATCCATTGAGTCAGTGATGCCATCCAACTATTCTTTATCATCCCCTTCTTTTCCTACCTTCAATCTCTCCCAGCATCAGAGTCTTTTCCAATGAGTTCTTCACATCAAGTGGACAAACTATTGACGTTTCAGCTTCAGCATCAGTCCTTCCAATGAATATTCAGAACTGATTTCCTTCAGTATTGACTGGTTGGATCTCCTTGCTGTCCAAGGGACTCTCAAGAGTCTTCATCAACACCACAGTCAAAAGCATCAATTCTTCGGCACTCAGCTTTCTTTATAGTCCAACTCTCACATCCAGACATGACTACTGGAAAAACCATAGCTTTGACTAAGCAGACCTTTGTTGGCAAAGTAATATCTCTGCTTTTTAATATGCTGTCTAGGTTGGTCATAACTTTTCTTGCAAGGAGCAAGCATCTTTTAATTTCATGGCTGCAGTCACCATCTGCAGTGATTTTGGAGCCCAAAAAAACAAAGTCAGTCATTGATTCCATTGTTTCCCCATCTATTTCCCAGGAAGTGATGGGGCCAGATGCCATGATCTTAGTTTTCTGAATGATGAGTTTTAAGCCAACTTTTTCACTCTCCTCTTTCACTTTCATCAAGAGGCTTTTTAGTCTTTCTTTACTTTCTGCCGTAAAGGTGGTGTTATCTGCCTATCTGAGGTTGTTGATATTTCTTGCATCAATCTTGATTCCAGCTTGTGTTTCACTGAGCCCAGCATTTCTCATGATGTACTCTGCATATAAGTTAAATAAGCATGGTGACAATATACAGCCTTGACATATTCCTTTCCCAACTGGGTTCTAGGTTTGGAACCAGTCTGTTGTTCCCTGTCTGGTTCTAACTTGCTTCTTGACCTGCATACTCTTGATTTCTCAAGAGGCATGTCAGGTGGTGTTGTATTCTCATGTCTTGAAAATTTTTCCACAGTTTGTTGTAATCCACACAGTCAAAGGCTTTGGCATAGTCAATAAAGCTGAAGTAGATGTTTTTGTGGAACCGTCTTGCTTTTTCAATGATCCAGCAGATGTTGGCAATTTGATCTCTGGCTCTTCTGCCTTTTCTAAAGCCAGCTTGAACATCTGGAAGTTCACGGTTCATGTACTGTTGAAGCCTGGCTTGTAGAATTTTGAGCATTACTTTGCTAGCATGTGAGATGAGTGTGATTGTGCAGTAGTTTGATCATTCATTGGCATTGCCTTTCTTTGGGATTGGAATGAAAACTGACCTTTTCAGTTCCCATGGCCACTGCTGAGTTTTCAAATTTGCTGGCATATTGAGTGCAACACTTTCACAGCATCATCTTTTAGGGTTTGAAATAGCTCAACTGGAAATCCATACCTCCACTAGCTTTGTTTGTAGTGATGCTTCCTAAGGATCACTAGACTTCACATTCCAGGATGTCTGGTTCTAGGTGAGTGATCACACCATCGTGATTATCTGGGTCTGAAGATCTTTTTTGTATAGTTCTTCTGTGTATTCTTGCCACCTTTTCTGAATATCTTCTAGCTCTCTTCCACTCTAAATATAATTGTATGCATCTACAAATCACAAACCCCTAGTCCATTCCTCCTCCTCCCTCTCCCTTGGCAATGACAAGTCTCTTCCCTATGTCTGTGAGTCTGTTTCTATGTCACAGATATGTTTATTTGTGCCATATTTTACATTCCACATATAAGTGATATCATATGGAATTTATCTTTCTCTTGCTTACTTAATATAGTAATCTCTAGGTCCTTCCACATTGCTGCAAATGGTGTGATTTCATTCTTTTTTATGGCTAGGTAGTATTCCATTGTATATATGTACCGTATCTTTATCCATTCATCTGTCAATGAGCATTTAGATTTTTTCCATGTCTTGGCTATTGTGAATAGTGTTTTCATGAATACAGAGGTGCATGTATCTTTTTGAATTACAGTTAAGTCTAGATGTATGCCCAGGACCTGGATTGCTGGATTATATGATAATTTTGTTTTTAGTTTTATGAGGATCTTCCATACTGTTTTCCAACTTATTATACATTCCCACCAACAGTATAGGAGGGTTCCCTTTTCTCTGCAGTCTCTCTAGCATTTATTTGTAGACTTTTTGTTGGTGGCTATTCTGACAGGTATAAAGTGGTAATTCATTGTAGTTTTGACTTGCATTTCTCTAGCAATTTATAATGTTGAGCATCTTTTCTAGTGCCTATTGGCCATATGTATGTCTTCTTTGCAGAAATGTCTATATCTTCTTCCCATTTGTCAATTAGGCTGTTTATTTTGTTGTTGCTTTTAGTTTATGAGCTGTTTGTTTATTTTGGAGATTAGGCCCTTGTTGGTCACATTGATTGAAAATATTTTATCCCATTTTTTTTGTTTTGTTCAGGATTTCCTTTAATGTACAAAAGCTTATAAGTTTGATCAGGTCCCATTTGTTTATTTTTATTTCTATTGCCTTGGGCAAGTGAACAAAGACATTGGTACAATTATGTCACAGGACATTTTACCTATGTTCTCTTTAGGTGTTTTATGGTTCATGTCTTATATTAAGTCTTTAAGCCATTTTGAATTTATTTTTGTGCATGGTATAAGAGTATGTTCTAACTTCATTGATTTACATGCTACTTTTCAACTTTCCCACCACTACTTGTTGAAGTTCTTTTCCCATTTTATATTCTTGCTCTTTTGTTGAAGACTAATTAACAATAGGTGTGTGGGTTTATTTCCAAGCTTCCTGTTCTATGCCATTGATCCCAATGTCTATGTCTGTTTTTTTTTTTTTTAACAATACTGCTGTTTTAATTAGTGTAGCTTTGTTAGTGTAGCTTTGTATTGTTGGCTTAATTATAGGAGTGTTATACCTAATGCTTTGTTCTTTTTTCTTAGTATTGCTTTGGCAATATATATGAATTTATTGGATTTGTTCTAGTTCTGTGAAAAATGTCCTGGGTAATTTGATAGGGACAACACTGAATCTGTAAATTATAGTATTTTATATTATTTACATTTTCACATTATTATGTTTTTTAATCCAAGAGCATGGGATATCTTTCCATTTCTTTGAATTATCTTTAGTTTTCCTTCTTCATCTTTTATATTTCTCAGCATGTAAGTCATTCACCTCCTTGATCAGATTTTTCTGAGTATTTTATTTTTGGCATGGTTTTAAAAAGTACTGTTTTTTAATATTCATTTTCTGGTATTTCTCCCTTAGGGTAAAGAAATGCAACTGGTTTCCTAACATTAATATTGTAGCCTGCTACTTTGTTGAATTGGTTTATCTGTTCTTATACATTTTATGTAGATTCCTTAGGATTTTTTATATGTGATATCACATATTTTTAATCCTATATATATATATATATAGTAACAATTATACCCCTTCCTTTTGTTTTGGATACATTTTATTTCTTTTACATGCCTAACTGCTATGGCTAAGACTTCCAATTACATGTTGAAGAGAAGTTGTGATAATGGTCATCTTTGTCTTGTTCCAGGTTTTAGTGAGAAGGCTTTCAGCTTTTCACCATTGAGTATTATACTAGCTGTGGATTTGTTATATATGGCTTTTATTATACCAAGATATGTTTACTCTCTACTCACTTGGAAAGAGTTATTATCATGAATGGATGTTGACTTTTGTGGAATGCCTTTTTGCTATTGAGATGATCATGTGGTTTTTGACTTGTGTCAATGTATATTGCATTGATTTCTGTTGAACTATCCTTATTAACTTCGAATGAATCCCACTTGGACATGGTATGTAATCATTTTTATGTGTTGTTGGATTTAGTTTGCAAACATTTTATTGAGAATTTTTACATCTATATTCAAAAATATTGGCCTTTAATTTTCTTTTTTGGTGGTATCTTTGGTTTAGTTATCTAGGTGATGGTGGCTTTATTAGAATGTCTTTGGGAGTCTTCCCTCCTCTTCAGTATTTGGGAAGACTTTGAGAAGGATTCATATAATTTCTTCTTTGTATATTTAGTAGAATTCGTCTCTGAAGCTAGGCTTCCCAGAAGGCTCAGTGGTAAAGAATTCACCTGCATGCAGGAGATGTGGGTTCAGTCCATGGGTCAGGAAGATCCCCTTGAGGAGAAAATGGCAACTCACTACAGTGTTCTTGCCTGGAGAATCCCATGGACAGTGGTGACTGGTGGGCTATGGTCCATAGGGTCAAAAAGAGTTGAACACAACTGAAGTGACTTAGCATGCATGCATGCACTGGATCTTCCATCTTTTTTGGAAGGTTGTGGATTTCCATCTAAGAACTGACTTTTGCTGTTTCTCATAGATTTGGTATGGTTGCATGTTCATTGTCATTTGTCTTAAGTTATTATTTTTAATTTCCTTTATGATTTTCCTGTTCTCATTGGATTTTTAGTACCTGTTGTTTAGTCTCCAAATAATCATTTTTTTCTCATTTATTTTTTCTGTGGCAGATTTCTAGTTTGTCAGAGAAGATACTTGAAGTAATTTCTGTACTCTTTAATTTGTTGAGGTTAGTTTTCTGTCCTAGTATGTGGTCAGTCCTAGATAATGTTCCATGTGACTTGAAAATAATATGTATTCTGTTTTTTTTGTATGTCCTGAAAATATCTTAAGTCTCATTTAAGATGTATCATTTAAGATACAGTCCAGCACAAACTGGGATCAAGATTGCAAGGAGAAATATCAACAACCTCAGATATGCAGATGACACCATCCTTATGAGAGAAAGCAAAGAAGAACTAAAGAGCCTCTTGATGGAAGTGAAAGATGAGAGTGTAAAAGTTGATTTAAAATTCAACGTTCAGAAAACTAAGATCATGGCATCCGGTCCCATCACTTCATGGCAAACAATAGGAAACAATGGAAACAGTTACTGACTTTATTTGTGGGGGCTTCAAAATCACTGCAGATCACCATGAAATTAAAAGATGCTTGTTCCTTAGAATAAAACCTATGACCAACCTAGACAGCATGTTAAAAAACAGAGACATTGCTTTACCAACAATGTTTCTCTAGTCAAAGCTATGGTTTTTCCAGTAGTCATATATGGATGTGAAATTTAGACTGTAAAGAAAGCTGAGTGCTGAAGAATTGATGCTTTTGAACTCTGGTGTTGGAGAAGACTCTTGAGAGCCCCTTGGACTGCAAGGAGATCCAACCAGTCCATCCTAAAAGAAATCAGTCCTGAATATTCATTGGAAGGACTGATGCTGAAGCTGAAATGCCAATACTTTGACCACTTGATGTGAAGAAGTGACTCATTGGAAAAGACCCTGATGCTGGGAAAGAATGAAGTCAGGAGGATAAGGGGGATGACAGAAGATAAGATGGTTGGATGGCATCACCGACTTGATGGACATGAGTTTGAGCAGCTTTGGGAGTTTGTGATGGTTAGGGAAGCCTGATGTGCTGCAGTCCATGGGGTTGCAAAGAGTTGGACACGACTGAATGACTGAACTGAACTGATTGCCTTATTTCTCTGTCTTGAATATCTGTCCATTGATGTGAGTAGGTTATGAAAGTCTTCTACTCTTACTGTATTCCCATCAATTTCTCCCTTTGTGTTTGTTAGTATTTATTGTATGTATTTGCATGTTCTTACATTAGGCCTCTCTGGTGTCATAGATGGTAAGGAATCTGCTGGCAATGTAGGAGACCCAGGTTCAATCCCTAGGAAGGGAAGATCCCTTGGAGAATGAAATTGCAACCCACTCCAGTATTCTTGCCTAGAGAATTCCATGGACAGAGGAGCCTGGTGGGCTGTAGTCAGTGGGGTCATGAACAGTCAGACACAACTGTGTGATTAAAACATACTCACACACACATTAGATGCGTATATGTTGATGACTGTAAAGCCTCCTCTTTTATTGATCCTTTTTATTATTAGTATGGTTCGTTATATTTTTCATGGCCTTTGTTTTAAAGTGTATTTTTTATGTTAAGTATTGCAACTCCCACTTTCTTGCCCTTTCTGTTCACATGAAATATATTTTTCTATCCCATCACTTTTAACCTGTGTGTGTGGGTCCATTGGAGCCAGCATATTATAGACTTTAAAAAAAAAATTCTACCTACCAGTCTATGTCTTTTGGTTGTAGCATTCAGTCATTTAAAGTAATTATTGATACATATGTATGCATTTCCATTTTAAACCTTGTTTTCCAGTTGTTTCTCCACCTTTTTTTTTTTTCCTTTTTTTTTTTGTGTGTGTGGCTTGGAGATTTCCTTTTAAGCGTGTGTTCTATTCTTTTTGGGTTTTGTGAATCTTTCTCATCCACATTTCATTATTTTAATATCATTTTTACATCTTTATGATAATACTTTTGCTCTTTCTTTGTGTTATCACTGCTTTCTTATATAGTCTTTTTTCCTTTTGATCTGTATACTGGCCTTTTCCCATATCTTCTTGCTTCTTTTCTATTTAGAGAAGACCTTTCAATATTCCTATTAGTGTAGGTTTAGTATGGCTATATTGTTTTGATTTTTGTTTATCTAAGAAAGTGCTTATTTCTTTTCCTTTTCTACATGCTTTTCTTGCTGTATAGAATATTCTAGACCACAGAACGTTTCCTTTCAAGACTTTGAATATATTTTTCCACTCCCTTATGGCTGTCATTGTTTCTGTAGAGAATTTCAGCTGATAGCCTTAGGGAGATTTCCTTGCAATTGACTCTCTGTTTTTCTCTTGCTGCCTTTAGAACTTTTGACTTTTTTTTTTTTTAATCTGTCTTCTTGTAAACCTGTTTGAATTCATCTTCCTTGGGATCCTTTGTGTTTCCTGTGTCTGAATATCTTTTTCCTTCTTTAGGTTTGGGAAATTTTCAGCCATAATTTCTTTAAATACATTTTTGATCCCCTTTTTATTCTCCTTCTGGAATTCTTTGTAGATTGGCATACATTATGTTATCCCATAGGTCTGTTATAGTGCTTTCACTTTTCATTTGGCTTTCTGATTGTGTAATTTCCATTATTCTACCTTCTGGATCACCTTTTTTCTTTTGCATGATTCATTCTGCTTCATTGCCCATATACCAGCTTTTCACTTGGCAAAAGAATTTTCTAATTTTTCTTGGCTCCTCCTTATATAGTTTTTTATAGTAATCTGCATTTCTATTGATAGCTTTTCTTCATTCCCTCAGTATTTACATTCTTTTTTTGAACTCAGTGTCTGTTACTCTGAAGATGTCTTTTTAATTGCTTGTTCCTTCAGGGAAGTCCTCTTGATCCTTCAGCTGGGAGTGGTTCGTCTGCTTCTTTATTTTACCTTTATTCCTCTTACTCTGTGAGTTTAATACTTCTTTGATAGCTCAGTTGGTAAAGAATCAGCCTGCAATGCAGGAGACCCTGATTTGATTCCTGGGTTGGGAAGATCCCCTACAAAAGGGAAAAACTACCCATTCCAGTATTCTGGCCTGATAATTCCATGGATTGTATAGTCCATGGGGTCACAAAGAGTCAGAAATGGCTGAGTGGCTTTCACTTGTGAGTTTAGGGAAAACACTTCTTTACTATATTCTTGGAGGGCTTTTCCAGTCAGGTATATCCCTGAGTAGATTATGTGGGTTTAATTTTTTTTTTTTAATGTGAGGGCTGCTTTTATTTTGGATGTTAGCCATCTCTTTCCTTGGCATATGCTGGTCATTATCCCTTTGATAGGGAGTGTTCAGAGTGTTTGATGGTTCATGTAGTCTCCTGGGCAAGATGAGGCATGACCAGCACCCACTTATGGGACCCTTGGCAATAGTAGGGATCTGTGCCCACCTCTGGAATCTGAGATAGCAGCAGCAACTCACGCCTGTCCTTGGAGCTTGTTCAGCTGGTCCCCCTGCCACTTGAGAATTCATGCACAGTCCTTGATAAATATAACTTCTTGCTCAGTGTTTCTGACATAGTTTTACAGTATTAAGAAACGTCTTATGTCTAGTGACTGTAGGCTTTCTACAAAACCACCTTGAGCCTTCTCACCAGACATGCAGCAAAGCCAGTCTACTGACACCAGGTTGTGGTGAAGGAAAGTAAAGTGTTGATTGCAGAGTACCAAGCAAGGAAAATGGAAAGCTTGTGCTCAAAAGAAACAAATTTCCTGATGGCTTTGGGGGAAGTGTTTTTTAAAGCCAATGTGATGGAGGGGTTATAGGGCACATGATCAACTCATGCACAGTTCTCTGATTGGCTTGGGGTGAGGTAACATGATGATTCAGAAATCTCAGACATCAGCCTTTTGGTTGCACCTGGTCTGGGGTCTTTGTGTTTGTGTTCAGCATGCAGTTAACCTCCTCTACCTGATGGAGTTTTTAGTATCAGCAAAATAACTTGAAGATATGGCTCAATATATTATCTATGGCCTTTGAGGAGGAACTAAGGGTCCTGAACTTTGTTTTATGGCTAAACTATTATTATTTTTTCTTTCTTGAGTGCTTTCCTTTATTTTTGCCTTTCTCGCTTTTCTGATTAAATTTGCTCTTTGGTAACTCAGGGAAGGCAGAAGAGGATAAAGCTTTTTTAAAAACTAGAGCTAGGGGAACTGGGGTTGTATGTGTGTTGGGAGAGGGCAGTCTATTCCCAAGAAGGCCTTGCAAGGTCCTCGTTGGTTTCGGTTTGGATAATTTTCTTTTCTGTATGTAAAACTGAGGCCTATGTGCTGGTGCTCAGTCACTTATTGGTGTGCAATTCTTTGCGACCCCATGGACTGTAGCCCACCAGGCTCTTCTGTCCATGGGATTTCCCAGGTAAGAATACTGGAGTGGGTTGTCATTTCCTTCTCCAGGGCATCTTCCTGACCCAGGGATCAAACTTGCTTCTCCTGCATTGGCAGGCAGGAAACCTTTGTATGTTAAAGTATTAGAGCTAAATTAAAAAGGAGGAATGTTTTCAGCAAGACTGGGATCAAATTCTTCTTAAACTAGAATATTTCACATAGAGTGGAACTGCCAGTGAAAGTCTAATGTGAACACATGCCATTTAATTTCCACTGAAGTTGCAATATTCTGAGTAAAACATGCCTATGAGTAAAATAATAAAATATAAGCAGAATAGCATTACAGTAGTACCCTACTGGGATTTAGCCACCAGCAGTGGAAGGGGCTGTTCCAAGAGCATCTGTCTTTTTGGCAAAAATCAAATGCAGATGCTCTCGTTACTTTCATAATGCTACTGAGATTTTCATTTAATTACAGAAATGGTGCCTGCCCTCTGTTGCTAGGCCTGAGTCATTTGTTTGCCCTACCTGTTATGTTGAGTTGTCAAATTACTTTTAATGAGAAAAAAAAAACTTCCTGAGAAAATCCCAATGAAAAGCATTAGCAACTGCTTATAATTTAAACCCAGATTTGCCAGCATATATCCTTTTCCCAAATATTGGCTCTATTTGTAGCCACCAGCAGTGGAAGGGGCTGTTCCAAGAGCATCTGTCTTTTTGGCAAAAATCAAATGCAGATGCTCTCGTTACTTTCATAATGCTACTGAGATTTTCATTTAATTACAGAAATGGTGCCTGCCCTCTGTTGCTAGGCCTGAGTCATTTGTTTGCCCTACCTGTTATGTTGAGTTGTCAAATTACTTTTAATGAGAAAAAAAAAAAAAAAACTTCCTGAGAAAATCCCAATGAAAAGCATTAGCAACTGCTTATAATTTAAACCCAGATTTGCCAGCATATATACTTTCCCCAAATATTGGCTCTATTTGTATTTCCTATGTGATGGATGGCAATAGTTGCAAGCTCAGATTATTGTTCTTATCATGCCATGGTCTCCTGTAAATGCTGTCCTATAAATGCTGACCTGTTATATATTTCTGCTGTCCAGTTATTTCCTTGTAAAGGACTGATAAGTTAAAAATATTTAGAAACTCAGGATTTTCTTATCTTACAAAAATAAAAGACTAATATTTTATCCTCTAAAAGCGAGATTATAAGAGTCTGTGTACACAAGCCTTAAAATGCAGTGATGTGTGTGTACACTATTGAGATGGTAACTCTGGTTGGAATTGGTATTTCATCATTATTTTTTTGCTGATTGTCTGTCAGCATACATATGATTTATGTTTCCATTTACTTATCTGAAAAATATTGAGCTAACACATACGTTGAGAATATATACAGATATATATTAAAATTTCTTTAAATAGAATATATGTGTATTAATCTGAGATTAACTATATCCCTCAAGACACTATAGCAGTACAACTGACTACTAGATAATGGATATCTCATTTAAATGGTTTGTCTTCTGGAGAGCATTTTTTATCAACATATCTCATTCTAGTTATCTAAAAAAGTGACTTGTGGAAAAATTATCTCTTGAAATATTTGTTTTCTTCTGGATTCATAATTTTCTGTGACAAAAGGGGACAATACAGAACAGATTAAAATTTATAAATAAAATTAAAACTGGTCAGGATTATAGACAGAACAGTACTTGAATGAGAAATTATGGTTAGTTGATTATGGAAATTGAAAGAGCAACATGGGTGCAGAGGTTAAGTGGAAATTATGCAGCCAAAATTTAAAAGAAACATACAAGAAGTGTTTGAAAATGAAGGATTGCTATGGCAAGTCAGAATGTCAATAAGAGTATGAACTAATTATATTATGTAAATTAAAGCATAATGAATGAAAGGATCTTCTAAAGCTATCTTATTTTCAAATAATATAAGAGATAATCTTTGTGGATTATGTGAACAACATCATTAGTGCACAAAATATTCAGAGTATCACAACCCTTCAATTAGCAGTTTTGTTGAATATTTTTGTTTACCCTTTCTGAGATATATTTTCCACAGATTAGATTAGAGAAATCTAATCTGTTCTGTGCCCTGGTAATGTCAGTCTCCTGTCAGAACTCCTTTACCGACATCTAGTTGCATGACAGAGTTTATTAGGCATATTACTAAGGACAGGAAGATAGTCCAGTTAGAACATGTTATCTGCATATTTCCTTATCTGCCATGCTATGGATTCCTTCCCTAGACCTCAGCCTTTAGCGTCTGTTGAGCTACATGTTTTGATCTCTTACATGCAAAATGGGAGAAATTATTTGTATTTACATAATTACTATATTATCCCACTGTGGTAGATTAGTTAAATATGTGTAAACCTAGAAACAAATAATGATGTAACAACTTTAAAAAGTTAATAATATAAGAATAAAGTATCAGAAAGAGAAGTTAAGGAAAGAATTCCATTTACTTTGGGGTCAAAAAGAAAAAAAAAAAAATACTTAGGAATAAACCTACCTAAAGAGGCAAAAGATATCTACTCCAAAAGTTATAAGATACTGCTAAAGAAATTGAAGACAACCACTTTTCTATTATAGAATGGAAAAATAACACACCAAAGTGAATTTTTTTGCTGCATGATTTACTTCCTATGTAATTTTCATTTCTGTTAACCTTGGTTTTCTAACCTGTAAGATAGTTTTAACAATACTAAATTTTCATAACAGTTGTAAAGAAATCATGTTAGGAACGTAAGACAGATGGCTGGAAAGCACTATTCTGGTACATAGTAGGAAGCTGCTATGCCTGAGACACCTAGAGTCCAGTTTACTAAAATAATTTGTAAAGAAATTAAACTTAGAGGTTTTTTTTTTATTCTTCCCTTTGAAAAATTGTTTCTATAATCTTGTGTTTAATGTGTTTGCTTTCTTATTATTTATACCTTAAAACTATGTGACCAACCATCATGATTTAGAATTGCTCTGTACAGTTCAAATTTTGATTTATTTACTCCAGATTTTCTTCCAATAGAACTTGTTTTCTTGGAAAGCAAATATTTTTGAGATTTTAAAAAATCTTTTAAATTATCTTTATAGATTAAACACAGTTATTTAATTATCTGTTATAGTAGTTACATTATTGGATTTTGACTTACAATTTGTAAACAAAAGCCAGTATTTAATAGAATTTCCAATCACATTCACCAGTCAAAAAGGAGCTAAATCATTTCTGAACCTAGACTATCTAGAAATGGAGACATAGCCTTAGATTTTCAGTAATCTAAAGTTCATTATCCAATTATTAGTAGTATTTGTCTTGGATGTTCATAAAGGTAAATAATATTGGTATGTATCTGGACTTTTGATGCTTAGTAGTGAAAAAAAAAGTTTTAAAAGGATATTCATCTGAGCAAGAATAGCTCTGGAGGAACATATTTTGTGACTACCATTTTATTCTTATGAGTAGGCTCCTCATCTCATGCTCTCTGCTCAATACAGATCTTCTATAAATCCCCTTCTATTATTTTCCTCTCCTTTGCTCTACCTTTATTTTACTTACAGTTTTACTCTTTACATTCAGCTTGATATCATCAATTTTCATTGCCTCAATTGTCAGCTATATACATATATACATTACATATCTATACACATATATATGTGTATAGATACACACACACACACACATATATATGTATGTATATCTGCATTCTTCTGGCACTTACTTGATATATGGACCTAAAACTCTATGAAATCAGCATCTCCACTTTAAATTTCTCAGGGACCTCAGAAACTCAGCAAGTGTCAAACTCAAATCACTCTGCCTAAATTTATTATATTGTGTATTAGTATTACTCCACTGTTGATCCAAAAATCCATTCTTCCTTGACTTATTCCTCCTCCTTGTCTTTCCCATAGCCAGTAAGAAATCCAACCATCTAATCCTCTGAGTCCTATCATCCAAATATTTTTTTGAACCTCTTCACTCTTCTGTCCCATTTGTCCCAAGTTTCTATCATGATTTAGAACACAGCCAGTTCTTTCCTGGATTAATATTTAGCCTTCTAATAAATCTCTCTGTTCAGAGTTATTTCTGTGTCCACATGGTCTCCACATAGTAGCCTATTTTTGCTTTCTTTTTGATTATCATTCATTTGTTAAAATGAAGTTAAAAGGAAGATATTGTTGGCTATTAATATCTTCAGTTATTAAAAACTAGTCTGACATTCATATATAGAGAGAATTTGTCCAAACTACAGTCTAAGTTGGTTTTCAGTGATTCTTATCAAAAGGAATATCACAAAGCCAGCTGTGAGTTGGTGGGAGGAGGGGCAGTGGTTGCAAAATAATCTGAGCATTTGAGATATCCATTGCTTCATTCCTGATTCAGCCAGGATAGTTTTGCATTTATCTTTTTTATATTTTAGTTCTGCATTATTTTTTATTGAAGGAAAGATGTGACAATGTTTGGAAACCATTATTATATCATTTTCCATATAAAATTGTTCTTTATTGAAAATTCAATACAAGTATGCTTACTATAGAATATCCTGATAAGCAAATCTATATATCATATTCTATAGATCAGAGTTTCCTTGGACATTGTTTTCAATAGAGTGTAGTTTATTTCATTTTCTTATGTTAGGTCTGTTTTCTTCTCTCTCCCAGACTCAAATTAACTTCCCAACTCTCCCAACGCAAATCAAAACTAATTTAACTTACTTAATGTATTCTTTTTAAATTATTTTTTAATTGAAGGATAATTGCTTTACAGAATTGTTGTAAAGGCCTGTTTTACAGGCCTTTGCTGTTTTCTGTCAAACCTCAACACGAATCAGTTATAGGTATACATATATCCCCAATGCAAAGATAAAATTTTCAAAAATATTTCTGCAAGTATATACTAGAGAAATTATTTTATAGTGAAAATCCAAGAAGTAATCCAAGTAAACTATTTTTTAAAGTACCTCCTCACTTTTTATAAAGTCAGGTATTTCCTTCTTTTTTTTATGATTTTGTATGCTGGTATTTGGGTATGAATAGCTCTAGGCTCGAGGCACGGGTTATAGACAATACTAATTTGGTTGGGGTTATAGAGTCTTGTATGCACCAATAATTTTGTTTTGTTGGTTCTTTTACTGAAAAGCATTTTGTTCCCTGTGTGCTCTTCCCTGGCTCACATTCCAAAAGCTAACAGGAATACTTGAACCTTTGTTTCCAGGAACCAGTGACCTGTCTGTTTTAAACTGCATTCTGGCATCTATGACCAAATCAGTTAAGTATAGTATTCAAGGTAGAATCTATTGGCCACATCAGCTCAACTTTTATTAAATTTTTATTAAATATTTGCCCCATCATTTGGACCACACAATTTTGGAGTTACCTTCTGCTAATAATTACTGGGTTAAGGAAGAATTTTCTCATTTGTAATATTGTCATGCTCTCCCTGACCTTCAATCTCTCCATCCTTTACTAGGACAGAAAAGTTGGGGAAAAAAGATTCGCAAAGATATCCATCTTCTGTGGCCTCTGCTAGTTCCTTTCAATCAACACAAGAGTGGATGTATCTGATCACTATGGCAACCATCTGCTTTCAGTAAGTTATTTCTACTATCTCTACTTTTCATTACAGACTCTGTTTTAGTAACTCTTTACTAAAATAAGATTGCCATGCTTAGCATATTCCTAACCTGAGTTCTCTTATTTCTTAAATCTGTAACTTTCTACTTTTAAACAATTCTGAATAAATTTTACTTAAGTAAACATTTTAAACAAATAGTAGAATTTTGTCAAAAGGACAAATATATTATGCAATGGCACAAAAATAGTTGCTAATTGGATAAAGATAGAATCAATGGTTTATTGGAAATGTGTATCTTCAAAATATTCCTTATTTGACCTTATTAAGCAGTTCCACCAACTCCTACACCAATTTTAGAGTTAACATTGGCTGCTACTCTAGGTGATTTGACTACATTTCTTGGTTGCTTATTGGCTGGTGCATGGCTGAAATTTCCAGATGGTTCTCACAGTGAAAGTTTAATTCTTCAAGGAAGCACAAAACAAAAGTTAGCTGCATAAATATTAATGAACAGTAAATTATATCCAATATAAAATTGATGATATAAATAAATTATATATTTAAAATATAAATAAATTATGCCTGTGAACTGTTAGTTGTATTGGAAGAATCAATGAAGAGAAAGCAAAAGATAGTAATCAATAAATTTTATTACATTTAATCTTTTTGAGAATAATTTCTGTTTGGAGTAACCATTTTCTCTAATCTCAGTATTGATAGATACAAAATCATCACCCATCCTTCTTTCTTTTTCTTTTAGTTACCACAAAATATCATGATTTTTAAAAACATGACTTTGTAGAGTAATGTTAGGAAATCAAAATTTCCAAATCTAGTTGAGCCAGCATTGAGTATATTTTATTAATAAGACAGGAAATATAGTGTAGTTGAGTCATGCAAATGCAGAGTCAGACCTTTTCTTTATTTACAGATTTTGTATTTTGCTCCTCATTGGTCTTTTGCATTACGTTGGATTTTTAAAGTATTTCATTTAGACATTCATTTTGAAAGCTGAGTTATTTGCTCCATCCTAAATCCTGCACCTGAAGTGAATGCCTAATCTCTTGCCCCAACCACAGTTCTATTATTACTAAGAGCCCTTTAGAAATTTTAAATATTAATTCATAATATTTAAAGTTTTGTTGCTAAAACTGCTAAATGATCATTTATGATTCCATGAAAAAGTTATTTTTAAAAAACATTTTTATTCCATAGTCAACAATAACAGCATGTACATACTAGCAAATCATTTTGGCTTTTCTTCAGATGACTTATTAGGAAAGAAGGAAATCATAGTAAGCAAATAAGAAAATGACTGTCTTATGGAGCATCTGATGATAATAATTGAAATTGTTTTCATCTGATGCATATTTTGAAAGAGAAAAGCCATTTACTTATATAAAAGATGTATTTTTATCTAGGATGGGCTTTTCAAAATGAATGAGT